>CM053026.1:3199135-3521641 GCA_028564925.1 Lithobates sylvaticus | reverse complement strand
ATCGTTTACGAATCCGAACAACGACGACTTACGAATGTACAATCATTACGAATCGACGGAAACGAAAAAACGAAACGAAAAAAAACATTTTTTTTTCGGAAACGAAAAAAACGAAAAGGAAAAAAAACGAATTTTTTGGTTGTGCACATGTCTACGAGTTTTTAATAGGTGCTGTGTTAGATGGTCTGGAGCAGGCCAGCTGATAAGGCAGTACAGCCGGCCCTCCCAGTACCGGCCCCAGGCCACATCAGTTCAAAAAAGGACCCGGGCACCTGCAGTGAAGGAGGCCGGCTGCACTGCCTTAATGCAGACTAAGGATGGGCTGGATGTTTTGAGTCGAACGTAAGTTAGACTCAAACGTCGGCTGTTTTGTTTGTTCATTGAACAAATGGGGCGCTCGCAGAGTAGTTTGCCCCGCTCCGGAGCGTCCCATAAATGAGATCCCAGTGCATTGAACGGCTGCTGATTGGCCAAAGCATTGCACATGACCTGTATGCTTTGGCCAATCACAGTGGGACGTGCTGTGAGAGCCATGATTGCCAAAGGCACCCTGGCTCAAGTCGACGCCCCACACCATATAAGGCTGCTTCTTGCACGGCGGCCGTAACATAGTGAAGGAATGGAGATTAGGCAGGTAGTTAGTGTACTGTGCATCAATCAGTGTAGTATATATTATACAGTGCAGAGTATAATAGTGCAGTCAGTGTAGTATATATTATACAATTCAGAGTATATAGTGCAGTCCGTATAGTATATATAATACATTGCAGAGTATATAGTGCAGTCCGTGTAGTATATAATATAGTTCAGAGTATATTGTGCAGTCGGGTAAAGTATATATAATACAGTTCAGAGTATATAGTGCAGTCGGTATAGTATATATAAATAAATCTGAGTATATAGTGCAGTCTGTGTAGTATATATAATATATAGTTCAGAGTATATTGTGCAGTCGGTATAGTAATTATAATATAAATTTTGAAGTATATAGTGCAGTCTGTGTAGTATATATAATATAGTTCAGAGTATATAGTGCAGTCGGTATAGTATATATAATATAATTCTGAGTAATAGTGCAGTCGGTATAGTATATATAATATAATTCTGAGTATATAGTGCAGTCGGTATAGTATATATAAATAATTCTGAGTATTTAGTGCAGGCTGTATAGTATATATAATATAATTCTGAGTATATAGTGCAGTCGGTAATAGTATAATAATATAATTCTGAGTATATAGTGCAGTCGGTATAGTATATATAATATAATTCTGAGTATATAGTGCAGTCTGTGTAGTATATATAATATAGTTCAGAGTATATAGTGCATCGGTATAGTATATATAATATAATTCTGAGTATATAGTGCAGTCGGTATAGTAATAAATAAATAATTCTGAGTATTTAGTGCAGGCTGTATAGTATATATAATATAATTCTGAGTATATAGTGCAGTCGTATAGTATATATAATATAATTCTGAGTATTTAGTGCAGGCTGTATAGTATATATAATATAATTCTGAGTATATAGTGCAGTCTGTGTAGTATATATAATATAGTTCAGAGTATATTAGTGCAGTCGTATAGTATATATAATATATTTTTTGAGTATATAGTGCAGTCTGTGTAGTATATATAATATAGTTCAGAGTATAATAGTGCAGTCGGTATAGTATATATAATATAATTCTGAGTATATAAGTGCAGTCGTATAGTATATATAATATAATTCTGAGTATATAGTGCAGTCGGTATAGTATATATAATATAATTCTGAGTATTTAGTGCAGGCTGTATAGTAAATATATAAAATTCTGATATATAGTGCAGTCGGTATAGTATATATAATATAATTCTGAGTATATAGTGCAGTCGGTATAGTATATATAATATAATTCTGAGTATATAGTGCAGTCGGTGTAGTATATATAATACAGTTCAGAGTATATAGTGCAGTCGGTATAGTATATATAATATAATTTTGAGTATATAGTGCAGTCCTGTGTAGTATATATAATATAGTTCAGAGTATATAGTGCAGTCGGTATAGTATATATAATATAATTCTGAGTATATAGTGCAGTCGGTATAGTATATATAATATAATTCTGAGTATTTAGTGCAGGCTGTATAGTATATATAATATAATTCTGAGTATAAAAGTGCAGTCGGTATAGTAATATAATATAATTCTGAGTATTTAGTGCAGCTGTATAGTATATATAATAATAATTCTGAGTATATAGTGCAGTCGTATAGTATATATAATATAATTCTGAGTATTTAGTGCAGGCTGTATAGTAATATATAATATATTTCCCTGAGTACAAATAGTGCAGTCGTAAGTAATATAATAATATAATTCAGAGTATTTAGTGCAGGCTGTATAGTATATAATAATATAATTCTGAGTATATAAGTGCAGCAGTCGGTATAGTATATATAATATAATTCTGAGTATTTAGTGCAGGCTGTATAGTATATATAATATAGTTCAGATATATAGTGCAGTCTGTATATATATAAATAATATAGTTCAGAGTATATAGTGCAGGCTGATATAGTATATATAAAATAGTTCAGAGTATATAGTGCAGGCTGTATAGTATATATAATACAGTTCATAACTACACTATAGGGGCCCGCGGTCCCTGCCTGCAAAAGGCAGTTGCTAAGGCCTCAGGCAGGGACAGACCTAACCATCCCTGCTCGCTGTGCCCGGAGACCATGCAAGTGGAGTGCTGAGGAGCTGAGGAGTAATAGTCTGCAGTAAGAGTTGTGCTGGAGGAAGAGAGATCTGTATATACCGCAGTGTATTTGTTTTCTAAAAGTCGTCCCGATTGATTGTTGTAAAATTCCCTGGGCACCCCCATACTTCCTAATACCCCCATCCAATTCAAATCCATCAATAAAACAGAAAAAAAAAAAGGACTGTTTCATTGCCTTGGAGTGACTGAGGATTGAATGTGTTGTGCTTTTTTAAGGACAGTTTCCCGCACAGTATTTATTAAGTCATTTTTAACGAAATGTTTTTAAGATACAAAATCAATTTATGTGACACTATAAATAAATGTGAAACTTGTTCACGGAGACGAGCGATCGTACAAAATAGTCACATTTATTGGTTGACAAAAACAAATATTTACATGAAATTAAAATACAGATTGCATTACTTGAACATCTTGACAATGAATGGAAACGCCCACAAAATGGGAGTAGTAGTACCTTGTACATCATATCACCATGACAACGTCTCGGTAGAATCAATAACCTTCTGATAATTGACAGTTAAACAGAACGTCTGTATTTAACACAACGGAAAATTTATATCAAATACTTACCGTAATTTTCCTTTCCTGATAGGCTCCATGGCAGCATACGTGTGGGTTGGCCCCGCCTCCATAACTACCCAATAGGACCCCTCTCCCATAAATCTTTGCTCCTGGCTGCTATCCGTGTTCCGTAACTAGCCTACTCCAGACATTTGGAGGGAACTCCTGCTGCCATGGAGCCTATCAGGAAAGGAAAATTACGGTAAGTATTTGATATAAATTTTCCGTTTTCCTGACAGGCTCCATGGCAGCATACGTGTGGGAAATAACTCGCCAAAACACACTCGGGTGGGCAAAATGTTGAGCAAAGAAAACCAAATTTATTTAACATTGTCCAATGACAATACTTGTAAACCAAAATTAATAGAAGACAGCGCAGCTGGTTCAACGCAATAATGAGAAAGAAAAGTATTAATTGTGGACCAAGAGGCCGCTCTACAAATAACATCAGGCGCCACATGCCGAGAAGCTGCCCACGAAGTTGAGATGCTCCGTGTTGAATGAGCCGTCACTGCCTCAGGAGGAGCCAAGCCCTTAGCTCTGTATGCCCTTTGAATCGTCTGCACAATCCACGCGGAAATTGACCTAATTGACGCACGCATCCCTTTATTCTTGCCATGAAGAAGGACAAAGAGGAATTCCGTTTGCCTGAATGGAGCTGTTGCCTCCAGATATTGTTTTAAGGTGTGGCCTACATCGAGAGGATGGATCTCTTGGTCATCTGATGTTTTGAAGGTAGGAAGTACAATCTCCTGATTCTCATGGAAGACTGTGGTCACTTTAGGGTTTGACCCTAACATTGGAATCAGCACTACTCTGTCTTCAAAAAAGGTCAGAAAAGGTTCCTCTGAACCCAGATTCCTGATCTCTGATACCCTTTTCGCTGACGTTATTGCCACTAGGAAGATAGTCTTTAGAGTAAGATCCTTAACAGGCAAAGGTTGAGACGAATCTTTCCCAAGATTTGACAGAAAATCCAAAACTAATGGAAGGTCCCATTTGGGAAACCTGGGTCTTCTTTGTGGTCTGAGCCTGATGGCACCCTTAAAGAATTGACGAACTAAGGCGTGATTCGCCCATGAGACTCCCGTGAAGGCTGAGATGGCTGACACTTGCACCCTTAACGAACCGACCGCCAGGGATAAGTCTAATCCAGACTGAAGAAAGCTCAGGATATCATGAACCTCTGGAGAGTTACACGAGTTTTCTCTTGACGACATGTGTTCAGCAAACCTGGACCAAATGCGCTCATACACCCTATTAGTGCTTCTTCGCCTGGCATTAAGAAGAGTTGGAATCGCTTCTTTCGGGCAACCAAGCGCCTCTAGCCTTCCCCTCTCAAGAACCACACCTTGAGATGCAGACATGCTGGAAACGGGTGTAACGTCTTGCCTTGAGACAATAGATCCGGCCTGAGAGGTAGGGGAATTGGGTCTTGATAGCTGAGGAGCAGCAGCAGAGGAAACCACGGCCTGTTGGGCCAGAATGGAATAACCGCAATAATCTCCACTTTTTCTGTTCTGAGCCTCCGCAGAAACTGCAGAATTACCGGTACTGGAGGGAAGGCATAGGCCCTCTGGAACTCCCAACTGGTCGTGAGAGCATCTATCCCGAACGCCTGAGGGTCCCTGAACCTCGCAAAGTACTTCGGTATCTTGAAGTTGCACGGGGAAGCGAACATGTCGACTTCCGGAGACACACCCAGTGTTAGGAGCCACTCGAAAACTTCTCTGTGGAGGGACCATTCGTTGTTGTCCAACTCGACCCGGGACAAGAAGTCTGCTTGCACATTCTGGACCCCCGGAATGTATACTGCCGAGATGTTGGCTAAGTTCTTTTGCGCCCAACTCATTAAAGGCTCCACTTCTTGTAACAGGGACCAGCTGTGAGTCCCGCCTTGTTTCCTTATGTATGCCACTGCTGTTGTGTTGTCCAACCTTAGCATGACGGAAGAGTTCGACACTAGATGGCGAAAGGATAGGAGTGCCTGAAAGGCTGCCCTCAGTTCCAGGATGTTGGAAACGACTCCTTGAGACTGGCATGTCCACCTGCCCTGAGCTACCTCCGAAAGGCAATGAGCGCCCCAACCCTGGTTGCTGGCATCTGAGGTCACCGTGATCCATGAGATGGGGACAATCGAATGATGGTTGCGCAGATTCTTCCCCTGGAGCCACCAGAGGAGAGATGTCCTCATAGATGGGGTAAGGAAGATGCGCTGATTCTGGTCGACAGAGTTCCACTGATGCAGAAATCCCTTCTGAAAGGGACGGGTATGCCACTGGGCCCACTTCACCATGGGAATGGTTGCTGTCATCGTACCAATTATTTTCAGGCACTGGAGAGCAGAAAGGTGAGTTGATCCACGTGCCTCCTGAATCCTGTCTCGGATTACCATGATTTTCTCCTCTGGGAGGGAGATGGAACCCTCCACGGTGTTGAAAAGAGCGCCCAGAAACACGAGGGACTGAGATGGCTCTAGCTGGCTCTTTTCTAAGTTCAGGAGCCACCCGAACTCTTGCAGGGTAGAGATGACAACCTCTTTGTGAACTAATAGCTGATCCTTGCTCTGAGATAGTAGAAGCAGGTCGTCCAAGTAATGGTGGAGACGCACACCCTTGACCCTGAGAAGAGCCACTACCGCCAATAGCACCTTGGAAAAAACCCGGGGTGACGTGGTTAACCCGAAGGGTAGACAAATGAACTGAAGGTGTTGGTTGCCTACCGCGAAGCGGAGGAATTTGTGGAAGTCCCTTGTCACAGGCACATGAAAATATGCGTCTTTCAGGTCGATTGATATTAACCAGTCTCCCAAGTGTACTGACTGTTGTATGGTAAGTAAGTAGGGACTCCATCTTGAATTTCTCCTTGCGGATGAATGAGTTGAGGTGAGTCAGGTCTATTACTGGCCTCCATGTGCCGTTCTTCTTCTGCACCAAAAACAGGGGTGAATACATGCCTTCGCCCCTCTCTTCTTCTGGGACGGGTACGACTGCTCCTTGTTCCAATAAACAGCTTACGTAGGTCAACAGGACCTGTCTTTTCTCTTCTGAGCTTGGAAGAGTAGTAGGGATGAATCTGAGTTTTGGAGTGTTGCAGAAGACCCACTTGTGACCGGACGATACTGTCTTTACGGTCCAATAGTCCCGAATTGAGGCCGCCCAAACATGTTTGAAGTGGAGAAGACGGGCCCCCACCCGACATGTCTGAGCGGGCCCAATTTCAAAAGGACTTCCCAGCCTCCTGGTTCCCAGAGGAACCACCTTTAGAGGCCTTCTTGAAAGAAGACTGCCTGGACCTCCATGTCCTGGAGAATTCTCGGCCGGGTTTATAGCTGCGTGCATCCCTGGCACGATCCGCATTCTGTCTTCTTGGAAAAGAGCGTCTCTGATTTTGAGGACGCCTATCCTGAGGGAGAAACCCAGACTTCCCACCTGTGGCCCGGGATATGGCAGAATCAAGCTTATTGCCGAATAATGAGGACCCTTCAAAGGGGATGCGGCACCAAGCCTGCTTAGAAGCAGGGTCTGCGAGCCACGGACGGAGCCACAATGCACGTCGCGCCGAAACGGCTGCCAGCATATCCCGAGACATCAGGCGAATGACATCAATGGATGCCTCCCCCAAGAAGGCTGAAGCCATCCTAATCTCTTGAATAGGTGAGTCTTTAGCTGTGTCTATCGAAATGCCTCTCAGGTATTCTTCAATGCTGTCAGCCCAGAATTCTATGGCCTTTGACACTGCTGCGATCGCAAGCACTGGCTTGCACGCCATCCCGGAGGTCAAATAGATTTTCTTTAGATCTGAATCGATCCGTCTCTCTAAAGGATCCTTGAATGACACAGTGTCTTCTAAGGGGAGAGTCACATATCTCACCAGACGCATAAGTGCTGCATCTACCATTGGAGCTGACTCCAGGTGTTTCACATCTTCTTCCTTAAAGGGGTAAAGTTTAAGGACTTTGGATTGCATGGAACTCTTTTTATCCATCTTGCTCCACTCTTCTGAAATAATATCACCCCAATTCAGACAGAAACGGAAAAAATTGACGCTCCTTATTGAGCTGTTTAAAAAATTTCCTCTGCTTCGGGGGGGAGGTGACAGGATCCTCCCACTTCAGAGCCTCTCTCACAGCTTTAACCAGGGAGGGAACCAAACCATAGTCAAACCCCAAACCTGGATCTTCCGGATCCGATTCACTGTCTGAGACAAGGGCAGAATGGCGGCTAGGTTGGGATGAATCCCATGTTTCTTGTAGTACCCCCTCTCCTACTATAGGATCTAGCGGGTCTGCCGGGGATTCACAGGGCTGTTGAGCTTCCCTTTCCTGCAGGGATTCTTTTACCACTCGTCTCACCATTGATTCTAGGCGCTGGTCAGCGCCGTCTCTCTCATCCGCTGCCTTAGTGAAACAATGGTCACATAAGGATTTGTCTGCTGGTACAGGCATTTTGCACCCCCAACATGCTTTCTCTGGCCTCTTGCTGGAGTGAGCCACAGGGGGGCGGGAATAATCCCTGTCACGCTGTTCCGACCTGGCGGACCTATGGTGGCTGGATTTTGAGGAGGATTTGCGGTGGTGCGATTTTGACGATCCACTGCGTCTATAGGCACTAGGTTGTGGATCAGATTTGGAAGGGCTGTGAACACAGAGAGACAGACAGAAGGGACAGGTCATATTTGCTGCCTATGCTTACTCTCTTCAATATTAGAAATATAACAAATGTACTTTAGGACCTACCTAACATGAGCGGGCTGGCCACTAGGGGGCAGTGAAGCATCCATAATGTCCAAAAACACCAAGCCTGACACTGCAGTAAAAAATACAATCTTCAGACAAAATACAGCAATAATCCAACCAAGCCCCAGCATAAGGACTGTTCCTACCTTGAACCGCCGAAATACTAGCCCCGGGAAGTCGCTGTGGCGTCCGCAATCATTCCCAGGGCTCTGTCAGCTTTGCAAGGTTTTTAAATTTGCCGCCCGTGACGTCATCGGCGTCATCCGACGCCGGGATCCTCAGCGCGCATGCGCGAGAACCAAGCCTCGCTCTCACATCGGGTCCGCGCATGCGCAGAACGCCCGCGGACCCGGAAATCGAAGAGAGTAGTTTGCTGGAACGCAGAAGCGTCCAGCAAACAGCATACAAATAGCAATAGACAGAGGAAAAGGATATAATCAATGGGCACACACATAAACACTGCTGCCATGGACAGATACAGACTCACCACTCCACCAACGATCACCTGGCCGAACGATCCAAGGCACGCACACACCGGACCTCCCAGCAGATAAGGGCCACCTGTAGCAACAGGTAAACAGGCCGGCGCACTTTTAAGGTAAGATAACCTTTCTTCAGCGCTACTCTGCAATTACTCTCCATACCCTGCTTAACAGTCAAGGCCTATCGGAGGAAACAATTCAGTCATTCGGCCGATCGATCGCTGTGAAGTCATCTTCAGGTAGGAGAACCACATGGTCCTACGGAGGAGGACAAAAAAGGAACACGGATAGCAGCCAGGAGCAAAGATTTATGGGAGAGAGGGGTCCTATTGGGTAGTTATGGAGGCGGGGGCAACCCACACGTATGCTGCCATGGAGCCTGTCAGGAAATCGATTAACATTCGTCGGTGTTCGTATTACGATTCCGATACAGATTCGTAACACTTTCGTACGTCGTCGGTGTTAGAGTACATCGTAACGTTTCGAACATTCGTTAAAGAAGTTTATTTTTTTCGTTGAATCGTTTTTTTTTTTCGTTAGTTTAATTTTCGGACGCATTCGTATTTATTCTTACATTCGTAGCATTCGTAGATGCGTAATCGGAGCATACTTGCATAATGTTGATGTAATGTGGTAAGCTATTATTACTTTTTTACTAATATACGAATCGAAAAAATAAGTTACGAATCGAAAAAAAGTTACGAATGTACGACTATTTTTGTTCAATAGAGACAACGGAAAATACAAATCGAAAAAAAAATACGAAAATAAAACAGTTACGATCGAAAACAAAAGTTACGAATCGAAAAAAAAGTTACGAATCGAAAAAAAAAAAGTTACGAATCGAAAAAATTTTTTACGAATGTACGAATTTAGGGTTCAACAGAGACACACCACGGCAAATTACCAATCGAAAAAAAAAAAAAAAAGTTACGAATCGGAAAAAAAAAGTTTACAAATGTACGAATTCTTTGTTCAATAAGACAACGGAACAATTACGAAGCAAAAAAAAAAAAAAAAAAAAAAGCTTAAGCAGCGAAAAAAAACAGTTACGTATCGAAAAAAAAGTACGACGAAAAAAAAAAAATTACGAATCGTAAAAAAAGTTACACTCGAAAAAAAAAGATTACGAATGTACGAATTTTAGGGTTCAATAGAGACCACGGAAAATTACGAATCGAAAAAAAAAAAAAAAAATTACCGAATCGAAAAAAAAGTTTACGAAACGAAAAAAAATTTACGAATGTACGATTTTATTTGTTCAATCCTTTCGAATCACGTTGTAGCAGCACCATTGTATTTGGACACGGAAAATAAACCAATTCAACAAAAAAAAAATTACGAATGTTTTTCAGAATTCGTTTTCCTGTCCGTTTTGTTTTTTCAGATTTTCGTTCATAAGTTACATTCATTGTTTATAATTAGTGTTTTTTTCGAATATTTCGTTTGTATTTTCTTTCGGATTCGTGTCGATTTGAATGATTCTTAATTTCCGGAATTCTACGATTGTACGAATCGTTATTAGATTCGTACGATTCAATGATTCTTCATTTCGGTACAAAACGTACGACAACAATAACGAAAAAAAGAACTCAAAATAACGAAAAAAAAAACGAAACGAATTCACATGCCTAGAGCCAACGTTGAATTCAAAGACACCACCCCGCTTTCTCGTTAAAGGACGAAGATTGACTGCTTCGATTCAAAAAAAATTTGTTGAAATTCCAGATTTCCTAAAACTGGCACAAATCGAAATCTGTGCAGCCTGCCTAGAAACCAATCAGCGTCTCACCGGTTTATTGTCAAAGCTTAACCAGCACTCCACCACTACAAGGCGGAGATAAGACCCAGTCCTCCCACAAGGAGAGAATCGCGTGGCCGGTCTTTATTACAGGAAGTCTCACACTGATTACTGCACAGATCTGGAGGAAATACCACAAAATCACCGAGATTCCAGAAGACAAATGAAGAATGGACTTAACAATATATTTTTTTTCTGAGATCTCTGGTTAAACGGTTAGCTGCGCTCTACTAACGCCTCCTCCACACTTCCCACCACATTGCCTATTTACACTGTTTATTAGCTGTAGCTAACATGTGCAATTTATTGAGTTTTTTTTTTCGTTTTTTCCGTTTTTTTTTCGTTATTTTCGTTCGGGTTAAATCGTTTTCGTACAAAGAACGAATTCGTGTCGAATCGTACGAATCTCGAAAAAACGAATCGTTCGAATCGTACGAATACCGAATATTCGAATCATTTCGAAAACTAACGAAGCCGTAAAACAACTAAAATCCGCAAAAAAATACACAATTAGAAACTACGAATGTACGACTGAAGACAATCCAGAAAACTGTAAACGAACGAAAAAATTCGTACATTCGTAACTTATTTTTTTTTGGTGAATGGAGTAATTTTTCCCGTTCTCTTAAAATGCGTCTGCTGTAAACGTGCTTTCAGAAGGGATTGAACAAAAAAATACGTACAGTCGTAACTTTTTTTTTTTTTTTCGATTCGAAATTTTCCCCGTGTCTCTTACAATGGCGCTGCTGTAACGCTTCGAATGATTGAACAAAAAATTCGTACATTCGTAACTTTTTTTTTTTTTTTCCGAATCGTAATTTTCCGTGTCTCTTACAATGGCGCTGCTTAAAACCGTGCTACTCAATAATGAACAAACAAATTCTACATTCGTTACTTTTTTTTTTTTTTTCTCGAATCGTAATCTTCCGTGTCTCTTACAATGGCGCTGCTTAACGTGCTTCAAATGGATTTAACGTAAAAATCCGTACATTCGTAAACTATTTTTTCGAATTCGTAACGTTTTTTTTTTTCGATTCGTAATCTTTTTTTTTTCCGATTCGTAATTTACTTTTTTTTTTTTTCGAGTCGTAATTTTCCCGTGTCTCATACAATGGCGTTGCCTACCGTGGCTTCGAATTGATTTGAACAAAAAAATTCGTACATTCTACCTTTATTTTTCGAGTCATAACTGTTTTTTTTTTTTTTCGATTCGAAACATTTTTTTTATTTTTTTTTTTCGATTTGTAAATTTTAACGTGTCTCAATGGATTGAACAAAAAATGGTACATTCGATCTTTTTTTAGCGATTCGAAACTTTGTTTTTCGATTCGAACTTTTTTTCCGATTCGTAACTTTTTTTTTCGATTCGTACTTTTTTTCGATTCGTAACATTTTTTTTTTTATTTCGAATGGTAATATTCCGCTGTGCTCTTACAATGCGCTGCTTTAACGTGCTTGATAATGATTGAACAAAAAAATTCGTAACATTCGTAACTGTTTTTCTTTTTCAGATTCTAACTTTTTCTTTTTTTCGATTCGTAAATTTTTTTTTTCGATTCGTAAATTATTAAAATGTAATAATAGCATACACTTTTACATAAAATTATGAATTATGCTCCGATTACGAATCTACGCATGGTTCCGAATAGGACCAATAAATACGAATAGCGTCCGAAAAATTATACAAACGAAAAAAACGAATCCACGACAACAAATATCTCTTACGAATCTATCGAATCGTTTACGAATCGAACACGGAATCAACGGAAACGAAACAAACGAAACGAAAATAAACGTTTTTTTTTGGAAACGGAAAAAAAAACGAAACGAAAATAAACAATTTTTTTGTTGTGCGCATGTCAATAATCAACATGACATATTTAACCCCATCCAAAATGGCTATTAGTCTGAGTGCTGGTTACCAGTATTTAAAGAGTGGCTGCCGTGTTCAGGAATCTTCTTGAATGTTACAATATGTAAACATGCTGGTGCGATGGGGGACAATCTGTCTGGAGTGTCTCCCAGCTCCCCCTCTCCAGGGTGGGCCCCTGAGCCATCCTCTACCTCCATGGCATCCCCGCTAGCTGCTTAAATATCCTCTTAAACAATAGACATGTGCACAACAACAAAAATCGTTTATTTTTCGTTTCGTTTTTTTCGTTTCCGAAAAAAAATTGTTTTTTTTTCGTTTCGTTTTTTTCTCTTTTCCGTCGATTCGTAACGATTCGTACATTCATAAGTCGTCGGTGTTCGGATTCGTAACGATTCGTACATTCATAAGTCGTCGGTGTTTCGATTCGTAACGATTCGTACATTCGTAAGAGTTATTTTTTTCGTTGATTCGTTTTTCCTAAGTTTAATTTTAGGACGCATTCGTACATTCGTAACATTCGTAACATTTGTAGATTCGTAATCGAGCATAATTCATAATTTGAATGTAATGTGTATGCTATTATTACATTTTAATAATTTACGAATCGAAAAAAAAAAGTTACGAATCGAAAAAAAAAAAAGTTACGAATCGAAAAAAAAAAAGTTACGAACGAAAAAAAAAAGTTACGAATCGAAAAAATAAAAGTTACGAATCGAAAAAAAAAAGTTACGAATGTACGATTTTTTTAGTTCAATAGAGACACGGAAAAATTACTAATCGAAAAAAAAAAAAAATTACGAATTGAAAAAAAAGTGACGGAAAACGATTCAGAAGGGCCTGATTCGACTTCCGTTTCAGGGGGGCGTGTGTTCTGACCATGTCGGAGTGAGGAGTGAGGGTTAGCAGCGGCTGCACATATGGAAAAGAGCCTGGACGTTATAGCCTGCCGAGGTGTGTGAGAGGCACTGTGTTTAGTTGACGCTGAGCGAGGAGAGCCGGGACTGAGAGCGAGACCCGGAGGAATGCCTGTTATTCCTACCCAGAGCTGATAACACCAGCGACGCTAGAACGAGCACCGCAGCAGAGAGTCGGCACGAAGAATCCCCCTCTCCCCCTATTCATCGGGGAGAAACCGAGCGCAGCAAGCGGATCAAGCAATACCCACACACGCCACTGCAGACTGCAGACTCCCGAGGCGACGCTGGTGGATGATCGTAGGAGCGCATAGGAGGAGGAGGGGTAAGAAACTAGAAAAGCTTGTGTCTACTTGTGCTGTGGCTGCTACTGCTGTGAACCCTGTGCAAGCGCAGTCTTTCTTTTTTATGGTGATTCTAATGAACTAATGAACTGCTCTGGCTGAAGGAGCCCCCTGTTTCCCTCTGTCTGTGGCAATACGTTGGAGGTGTTTGAGGTGATGCTCTATAAAGCTGTAGGGTGCTGGGTTAGTAGAAGCGCTGTTAATATACGGAGTTACACACCAAGAAGAGAAATACACCTCTAGAGAGCCGCACACCCTTACACCCTACCTTTATAATACGGTGTCTTTTTTCCTTTTCCCTCGCTCCTGACGATAGTATAACAAACGGAGGCTGCTAAAACTAAGGCTTATGAATGTGTAGGTTGAGCCGACCTTGTTGTTAACTGAGGGGCAATAATCTACACTGCAAATCTGTGGAGAGGACATATTAAGCCAACCAAGTTGTAAAAAACAGAAAGCGTGGTGCTAACGCGGATAAAGGAGAAAGGGTCAAGGGTGTGTAGGTAGATCCCATGCCTAGAAGAAGGGGCTCCGGCAGAGGAGACAGCCCACCGACCCACTCATATATCACCAGATTCCTCACGAGGAGAGACGGTGGTCCGTTAGCGAATCCTACTACCATAGCACACCCACAACTTCAACCGACAGTTGAAGAAAAACTGGCTAGTAATATGGCTATCATCTTGGATGGGAGCATCCGGGCCGAGCTTGCAGAAGAGGTAGAAATAAGCCTACCAATAACCCCTCAGACCCCTCAGACCCCTCAGACAGCAAGTTCGCCGGAAGGTGTGGTAGGTCGTTTTGCTACAAGGGGACAGGAGTACGTAAAAGAACCGGACATCAGGCAACTCATACAGGCGCTCCCCTCTAAAGAGGATATCTTAGCATTGATGAATGACCTAAAAATCTACTGTCAAAGAGGAACTGAGCGAGATATGTGCCAAATTTGAAGCAGTAGATACGAGATTATCCAGGTGTGAGGCCACACAAAATACAACAGATAAGCGTCTAGATATACTCGAAACTAAGTGTATTGCACAGCACCAAAAGATGATAGAGCTACAATTGCAGGCTGAAGAGTCCGAAAATAGAAATAGAAGAAATAATATACGTATCAAAGGGATCCCGGAGGCAATCAAGACACCGGACCTAAGGAAGGAGGTAACCTCAATTCTTAACTTATATTTAGAAAAACCCCCAGAGACTCATAGAGAACTGGATCGAATTCACAGGAGTCCTGCTGTTCAGAACCGGGAACGGGTAGACCCCAGGGATGTGTTATGCCGTGTTCATTTTTTCAAAATAAAAGAGGACATAATGAGGGCATCATGGGTGAAGGGGGTGTTGATACACGCAGACTATGAGATTCAAGTGTACCCCGACATCTGCTGGCAGACAAAACGTAGGAGGCGAATACTGAAGCCTTTGTTAGAATTAATTCGATCAAAAGAAGCTACCTACAGGTGGGGGTACCCATTATCCTTATTTATAAGAAAGGGAGAACGAGGTTTCACCCTACGCAACCCAGAGCAATTGTCTGACCTTTTTGAATTTCTGGGTACGGAGGAATTGGAAATACCTGACTGGATTGATATCCCGATGGTGCCCGGTGGGGGGGGGAACCCCGAGAGAAGAAGATCAATAAAGAGGAGCTAAACAGGCCAAACAGTATGAGACTATTACGACTCTATAAATTCTGATCTGGTAAAGGGGTGAAATAAAGGAAGAAATAAAAAAGGGGGAGAAAGTGCAGTTACAGTACGGACCTTTTTCATTACAAGCAATCTCCCTGCATCCATATTTCTTTGTTCCTTTTTTTTTTATTTTCTTCATTTTTTGGTTCTCTTGCCACGCCGCCCCCCTCTGTGCCCCCCCCCCCCCCCCGCCCAGAGCTTCCGACCTCACAGGATGATTGAAGAAAGATATTATGATTAACTGGAAAAATGAAAACAATCGACTGAACCTTGAGGGTTAAGGCCTATCGCTAACAGAAACCCTGCCCCCCCCCCTCCCTTTTTTTTTTTTTTGGGTATGAGAAATGTGAACTTGGAGTGGAGTGGGGTTCTTTTTTTTTTTTTTTTTTTTTTTTTTACACGTAATTATTTGTGGTTTTTTTATTCTTTTATTTCCATCGCTAGGGCACACACGGGGAGCAGCAGGGGGTTGGGCTGTAGGGGATGGGCACTTCATAGGTATTTCTCACTTTTTTTCACCAGGGAATGATCAAGAGGGAAGGGGGGCAGGGAACTTAAAAAGAAGGGAATGAAGGGTTTTAAGGGGAAACAAATCCAGAAACACATATTTAGTTTGTTTTAGTTTTATGTTATACACAGCATGCACACAGAACACTTATTATAACATATCCAATCACATACACATTAGATATACAACAGGTATACACACTTTAACATTTTTTTTTCCTCACATTACACTGGTAGAACCCTATAATCACTCAGACACTAGGGATCTAAAACACAAGGACACAAGGCACGCAATTAAAGGGGGGGAGGATATGGGTGGATGGAGGGGGAGGGGAGGTGGGGTGAGGAGAGGAGGGAGAGGGAGGAAAGGGTAAGACTCAATTAGGTTAGACCATACCAACAGGGAGATGGGAGGCGGGGGGTGTAAAGTAGGGAGGGGCAAAACATAGGGGTACCTTACGGGGGAACTAAGAGAGGCTATGGAAGGGGGTGGAAGAGAAGGAAGGAGTAGGGATGCGGGGATGATAGGATGTGATATGATGATGATGTAATGATGATGTAAATAGTAATATATTTGATAATACTGCATGAGAAGGAAATTAATAAGGAACATAGGAATGTAAGAAACGTGCTAAGTAGACCGAAATGAATATTAATTGCGGACGTATAATTGAAAACATATGAGGTGCGGCCTAAAAGGTGAAAAAATTAATGTTAATGTAAACAATTAGAGGGATCTATAAAATATGCAGACTAAAGAAATGTGCAGCCGCCGGGCTTACTCTGAGCTCCTGATGTGCTCGGGACACTCCCCCATACTGGTCGTTCCTCCTCTGAGTAGAGGATAAGTCGGGACGACTAAGAGGGAGAAGGAAGGGGGGAGCACAGGGGTCTCCTGCTCCTTTTTTTTTTTTTTTTTTTTTTTTTTTTTTTTTTTTTTTTTTTTTTTTTTTTTTTTTTTTTTTTTTTTTTTTTTTTTTTTTTTTTTTTTTTTTTTTTTTTTTTTTTTTTTTTTTTTTTTTTTTTTTTTTTTTTTTTTTTTTTTTTTTTTTTTTTTTTTTTTTTTTTTTTTTTTTTTTTTTTTTTTTTTTTTTTTTTTTTTTTTTTTTTTTTTTTTTTTTTTTTTTTTTTTTTTTTTTTTTTTTTTTTTTTTTTTTTTTTTTTTTTTTTTTTTTTTTTTTTTTTTTTTTTTTTTTTTTTTTTTTTTTTTTTTTTTTTTTTTTTTTTTTTTTTTTTTTTTTTTTTTTTTTTTTTTTTTTTTTTTTTTTTTTTTTTTTTTTTTTTTTTTTTTTTTTTTTTTTTTTTTTTTTTTTTTTTTTTTTTTTTTTTTTTTTTTTTTTTTTTTTTTTTTTTTTTTTTTTTTTTTTTTTTTTTTTTTTTTTTTTTTTTTTTTTTTTTTTTTTTTTTTTTTTTTTTTTTTTTTTTTTTTTTTTTTTTTTTTTTTTTTTTTTTTTTTTTTTTTTTTTTTTTTTTTTTTTTTTTTTTTTTTTTTTTTTTTTTTTTTTTTTTTTTTTTTTTTTTTTTTTTTTTTTTTTTTTTTTTTTTTTTTTTTTTTTTTTTTTTTTTTTTTTTTTTTTTTTTTTTTTTTTTTTTTTTTTTTTTTTTTTTTTTTTTTTTTTTTTTTTTTTTTTTTTTTTTTTTTTTTTTTTTTTTTTTTTTTTTTTTTTTTTTTTTTTTTTTTTTTTTTTTTTTTTTTTTTTTTTTTTTTTTTTTTTTTTTTTTTTTTTTTTTTTTTTTTTTTTTTTTTTTTTTTTTTTTTTTTTTTTTTTTTTTTTTTTTTTTTTTTTTTTTTTTTTTTTTTTTTTTTTTTTTTTTTTTTTTTTTTTTTTTTTTTTTTTTTTTTTTTTTTTTTTTTTTTTTTTTTTTTTTTTTTTTTTTTTTTTTTTTTTTTTTTTTTTTTTTTTTTTTTTTTTTTTTTTTTTTTTTTTTTTTTTTTTTTTTTTTTTTTTTTTTTTTTTTTTTTTTTTTTTTTTTTTTTTTTTTTTTTTTTTTTTTTTTTTTTTTTTTTTTTTTTTTTTTTTTTTTTTTTTTTTTTTTTTTTTTTTTTTTTTTTTTTTTTTTTTTTTTTTTTTTTTTTTTTTTTTTTTTTTTTTTTTTTTTTTTTTTTTTTTTTTTTTTTTTTTTTTTTTTTTTTTTTTTTTTTTTTTTTTTTTTTTTTTTTTTTTTTTTTTTTTTTTTTTTTTTTTTTTTTTTTTTTTTTTTTTTTTTTTTTTTTTTTTTTTTTTTTTTTTTTTTTTTTTTTTTTTTTTTTTTTTTTTTTTTTTTTTTTTTTTTTTTTTTTTTTTTTTTTTTTTTTTTTTTTTTTTTTTTTTTTTTTTTTTTTTTTTTTTTTTTTTTTTTTTTTTTTTTTTTTTTTTTTTTTTTTTTTTTTTTTTTTTTTTTTTTTTTTTTTTTTTTTTTTTTTTTTTTTTTTTTTTTTTTTTTTTTTTTTTTTTTTTTTTTTTTTTTTTTTTTTTTTTTTTTTTTTTTTTTTTTTTTTTTTTTTTTTTTTTTTTTTTTTTTTTTTTTTTTTTTTTTTTTTTTTTTTTTTTTTTTTTTTTTTTTTTTTTTTTTTTTTTTTTTTTTTTTTTTTTTTTTTTTTTTTTTTTTTTTTTTTTTTTTTTTTTTTTTTTTTTTTTTTTTTTTTTTTTTTTTTTTTTTTTTTTTTTTTTTTTTTTTTTTTTTTTTTTTTTTTTTTTTTTTTTTTTTTTTTTTTTTTTTTTTTTTTTTTTTTTTTTTTTTTTTTTTTTTTTTTTTTTTTTTTTTTTTTTTTTTTTTTTTTTTTTTTTTTTTTTTTTTTTTTTTTTTTTTTTTTTTTTTTTTTTTTTTTTTTTTTTTTTTTTTTTTTTTTTTTTTTTTTTTTTTTTTTTTTTTTTTTTTTTTTTTTTTTTTTTTTTTTTTTTTTTTTTTTTTTTTTTTTTTTTTTTTTTTTTTTTTTTTTTTTTTTTTTTTTTTTTTTTTTTTTTTTTTTTTTTTTTTTTTTTTTTTTTTTTTTTTTTTTTTTTTTTTTTTTTTTTTTTTTTTTTTTTTTTTTTTTTTTTTTTTTTTTTTTTTTTTTTTTTTTTTTTTTTTTTTTTTTTTTTTTTTTTTTTTTTTTTTTTTTTTTTTTTTTTTTTTTTTTTTTTTTTTTTTTTTTTTTTTTTTTTTTTTTTTTTTTTTTTTTTTTTTTTTTTTTTTTTTTTTTTTTTTTTTTTTTTTTTTTTTTTTTTTTTTTTTTTTTTTTTTTTTTTTTTTTTTTTTTTTTTTTTTTTTTTTTTTTTTTTTTTTTTTTTTTTTTTTTTTTTTTTTTTTTTTTTTTTTTTTTTTTTTTTTTTTTTTTTTTTTTTTTTTTTTTTTTTTTTTTTTTTTTTTTTTTTTTTTTTTTTTTTTTTTTTTTTTTTTTTTTTTTTTTTTTTTTTTTTTTTTTTTTTTTTTTTTTTTTTTTTTTTTTTTTTTTTTTTTTTTTTTTTTTTTTTTTTTTTTTTTTTTTTTTTTTTTTTTTTTTTTTTTTTTTTTTTTTTTTTTTTTTTTTTTTTTTTTTTTTTTTTTTTTTTTTTTTTTTTTTTTTTTTTTTTTTTTTTTTTTTTTTTTTTTTTTTTTTTTTTTTTTTTTTTTTTTTTTTTTTTTTTTTTTTTTTTTTTTTTTTTTTTTTTTTTTTTTTTTTTTTTTTTTTTTTTTTTTTTTTTTTTTTTTTTTTTTTTTTTTTTTTTTTTTTTTTTTTTTTTTTTTTTTTTTTTTTTTTTTTTTTTTTTTTTTTTTTTTTTTTTTTTTTTTTTTTTTTTTTTTTTTTTTTTTTTTTTTTTTTTTTTTTTTTTTTTTTTTTTTTTTTTTTTTTTTTTTTTTTTTTTTTTTTTTTTTTTTTTTTTTTTTTTTTTTTTTTTTTTTTTTTTTTTTTTTTTTTTTTTTTTTTTTTTTTTTTTTTTTTTTTTTTTTTTTTTTTTTTTTTTTTTTTTTTTTTTTTTTTTTTTTTTTTTTTTTTTTTTTTTTTTTTTTTTTTTTTTTTTTTTTTTTTTTTTTTTTTTTTTTTTTTTTTTTTTTTTTTTTTTTTTTTTTTTTTTTTTTTTTTTTTTTTTTTTTTTTTTTTTTTTTTTTTTTTTTTTTTTTTTTTTTTTTTTTTTTTTTTTTTTTTTTTTTTTTTTTTTTTTTTTTTTTTTTTTTTTTTTTTTTTTTTTTTTTTTTTTTTTTTTTTTTTTTTTTTTTTTTTTTTTTTTTTTTTTTTTTTTTTTTTTTTTTTTTTTTTTTTTTTTTTTTTTTTTTTTTTTTTTTTTTTTTTTTTTTTTTTTTTTTTTTTTTTTTTTTTTTTTTTTTTTTTTTTTTTTTTTTTTTTTTTTTTTTTTTTTTTTTTTTTTTTTTTTTTTTTTTTTTTTTTTTTTTTTTTTTTTTTTTTTTTTTTTTTTTTTTTTTTTTTTTTTTTTTTTTTTTTTTTTTTTTTTTTTTTTTTTTTTTTTTTTTTTTTTTTTTTTTTTTTTTTTTTTTTTTTTTTTTTTTTTTTTTTTTTTTTTTTTTTTTTTTTTTTTTTTTTTTTTTTTTTTTTTTTTTTTTTTTTTTTTTTTTTTTTTTTTTTTTTTTTTTTTTTTTTTTTTTTTTTTTTTTTTTTTTTTTTTTTTTTTTTTTTTTTTTTTTTTTTTTTTTTTTTTTTTTTTTTTTTTTTTTTTTTTTTTTTTTTTTTTTTTTTTTTTTTTTTTTTTTTTTTTTTTTTTTTTTTTTTTTTTTTTTTTTTTTTTTTTTTTTTTTTTTTTTTTTTTTTTTTTTTTTTTTTTTTTTTTTTTTTTTTTTTTTTTTTTTTTTTTTTTTTTTTTTTTTTTTTTTTTTTTTTTTTTTTTTTTTTTTTTTTTTTTTTTTTTTTTTTTTTTTTTTTTTTTTTTTTTTTTTTTTTTTTTTTTTTTTTTTTTTTTTTTTTTTTTTTTTTTTTTTTTTTTTTTTTTTTTTTTTTTTTTTTTTTTTTTTTTTTTTTTTTTTTTTTTTTTTTTTTTTTTTTTTTTTTTTTTTTTTTTTTTTTTTTTTTTTTTTTTTTTTTTTTTTTTTTTTTTTTTTTTTTTTTTTTTTTTTTTTTTTTTTTTTTTTTTTTTTTTTTTTTTTTTTTTTTTTTTTTTTTTTTTTTTTTTTTTTTTTTTTTTTTTTTTTTTTTTTTTTTTTTTTTTTTTTTTTTTTTTTTTTTTTTTTTTTTTTTTTTTTTTTTTTTTTTTTTTTTTTTTTTTTTTTTTTTTTTTTTTTTTTTTTTTTTTTTTTTTTTTTTTTTTTTTTTTTTTTTTTTTTTTTTTTTTTTTTTTTTTTTTTTTTTTTTTTTTTTTTTTTTTTTTTTTTTTTTTTTTTTTTTTTTTTTTTTTTTTTTTTTTTTTTTTTTTTTTTTTTTTTTTTTTTTTTTTTTTTTTTTTTTTTTTTTTTTTTTTTTTTTTTTTTTTTTTTTTTTTTTTTTTTTTTTTTTTTTTTTTTTTTTTTTTTTTTTTTTTTTTTTTTTTTTTTTTTTTTTTTTTTTTTTTTTTTTTTTTTTTTTTTTTTTTTTTTTTTTTTTTTTTTTTTTTTTTTTTTTTTTTTTTTTTTTTTTTTTTTTTTTTTTTTTTTTTTTTTTTTTTTTTTTTTTTTTTTTTTTTTTTTTTTTTTTTTTTTTTTTTTTTTTTTTTTTTTTTTTTTTTTTTTTTTTTTTTTTTTTTTTTTTTTTTTTTTTTTTTTTTTTTTTTTTTTTTTTTTTTTTTTTTTTTTTTTTTTTTTTTTTTTTTTTTTTTTTTTTTTTTTTTTTTTTTTTTTTTTTTTTTTTTTTTTTTTTTTTTTTTTTTTTTTTTTTTTTTTTTTTTTTTTTTTTTTTTTTTTTTTTTTTTTTTTTTTTTTTTTTTTTTTTTTTTTTTTTTTTTTTTTTTTTTTTTTTTTTTTTTTTTTTTTTTTTTTTTTTTTTTTTTTTTTTTTTTTTTTTTTTTTTTTTTTTTTTTTTTTTTTTTTTTTTTTTTTTTTTTTTTTTTTTTTTTTTTTTTTTTTTTTTTTTTTTTTTTTTTTTTTTTTTTTTTTTTTTTTTTTTTTTTTTTTTTTTTTTTTTTTTTTTTTTTTTTTTTTTTTTTTTTTTTTTTTTTTTTTTTTTTTTTTTTTTTTTTTTTTTTTTTTTTTTTTTTTTTTTTTTTTTTTTTTTTTTTTTTTTTTTTTTTTTTTTTTTTTTTTTTTTTTTTTTTTTTTTTTTTTTTTTTTTTTTTTTTTTTTTTTTTTTTTTTTTTTTTTTTTTTTTTTTTTTTTTTTTTTTTTTTTTTTTTTTTTTTTTTTTTTTTTTTTTTTTTTTTTTTTTTTTTTTTTTTTTTTTTTTTTTTTTTTTTTTTTTTTTTTTTTTTTTTTTTTTTTTTTTTTTTTTTTTTTTTTTTTTTTTTTTTTTTTTTTTTTTTTTTTTTTTTTTTTTTTTTTTTTTTTTTTTTTTTTTTTTTTTTTTTTTTTTTTTTTTTTTTTTTTTTTTTTTTTTTTTTTTTTTTTTTTTTTTTTTTTTTTTTTTTTTTTTTTTTTTTTTTTTTTTTTTTTTTTTTTTTTTTTTTTTTTTTTTTTTTTTTTTTTTTTTTTTTTTTTTTTTTTTTTTTTTTTTTTTTTTTTTTTTTTTTTTTTTTTTTTTTTTTTTTTTTTTTTTTTTTTTTTTTTTTTTTTTTTTTTTTTTTTTTTTTTTTTTTTTTTTTTTTTTTTTTTTTTTTTTTTTTTTTTTTTTTTTTTTTTTTTTTTTTTTTTTTTTTTTTTTTTTTTTTTTTTTTTTTTTTTTTTTTTTTTTTTTTTTTTTTTTTTTTTTTTTTTTTTTTTTTTTTTTTTTTTTTTTTTTTTTTTTTTTTTTTTTTTTTTTTTTTTTTTTTTTTTTTTTTTTTTTTTTTTTTTTTTTTTTTTTTTTTTTTTTTTTTTTTTTTTTTTTTTTTTTTTTTTTTTTTTTTTTTTTTTTTTTTTTTTTTTTTTTTTTTTTTTTTTTTTTTTTTTTTTTTTTTTTTTTTTTTTTTTTTTTTTTTTTTTTTTTTTTTTTTTTTTTTTTTTTTTTTTTTTTTTTTTTTTTTTTTTTTTTTTTTTTTTTTTTTTTTTTTTTTTTTTTTTTTTTTTTTTTTTTTTTTTTTTTTTTTTTTTTTTTTTTTTTTTTTTTTTTTTTTTTTTTTTTTTTTTTTTTTTTTTTTTTTTTTTTTTTTTTTTTTTTTTTTTTTTTTTTTTTTTTTTTTTTTTTTTTTTTTTTTTTTTTTTTTTTTTTTTTTTTTTTTTTTTTTTTTTTTTTTTTTTTTTTTTTTTTTTTTTTTTTTTTTTTTTTTTTTTTTTTTTTTTTTTTTTTTTTTTTTTTTTTTTTTTTTTTTTTTTTTTTTTTTTTTTTTTTTTTTTTTTTTTTTTTTTTTTTTTTTTTTTTTTTTTTTTTTTTTTTTTTTTTTTTTTTTTTTTTTTTTTTTTTTTTTTTTTTTTTTTTTTTTTTTTTTTTTTTTTTTTTTTTTTTTTTTTTTTTTTTTTTTTTTTTTTTTTTTTTTTTTTTTTTTTTTTTTTTTTTTTTTTTTTTTTTTTTTTTTTTTTTTTTTTTTTTTTTTTTTTTTTTTTTTTTTTTTTTTTTTTTTTTTTTTTTTTTTTTTTTTTTTTTTTTTTTTTTTTTTTTTTTTTTTTTTTTTTTTTTTTTTTTTTTTTTTTTTTTTTTTTTTTTTTTTTTTTTTTTTTTTTTTTTTTTTTTTTTTTTTTTTTTTTTTTTTTTTTTTTTTTTTTTTTTTTTTTTTTTTTTTTTTTTTTTTTTTTTTTTTTTTTTTTTTTTTTTTTTTTTTTTTTTTTTTTTTTTTTTTTTTTTTTTTTTTTTTTTTTTTTTTTTTTTTTTTTTTTTTTTTTTTTTTTTTTTTTTTTTTTCACCAGTGTATACCATGGGCTCTCCCAGAATTTTAAATCAAATGGAGTGGCCATTTTGGTATCCAAACAGATCCCATGGAAAGAGGTAAAAGTTATAAAGGACGAGGTGGGCCGTCTCTTAATTGTGAAAGGCCTAATAGGACAGCAAAAGATTACACTGGTCAACGTGTACCTCCCAAACACTGATCAGACTAATTATCTAGAGACCAGTATTCAGGAGATACAGAAACACAGGGAAGGTCTGATAATTTTGGGTGGAGATTTAAATGTAGCTTTGGACCCCCTTATCGACACTTCAAGAGGTGCCTCCCATCTGACATACACTAAAATAAGGAAAATTAAAAAACTGTTATTCAACGATATGCAACTGGTGGATGTATGGAGGACACTGCATACTCAAGAAAGAGACTACACATTTTTTTCTGCGAAATATAAGACATATACCCGTATTGATTACATGTTGGTTTCGCAGATAGGATTGACATATTTGATAAAGGCTGATATAGGCTCATTCACACTATCCGACCACGCACCCACCAGCTGTGAAATGGATTTAGGGGAAGTAGAATATCGTGAATATCAGTGGAAAATGAATGAATCACTTTTGAAGGATAGAGAGTACAAAAAAAATACTAGAAGGCGAAATGGACTCTTTCTTCCAAATTAACGAGACGGAAGAAATAACACCACTCGGCGTCTGGGAGACGCATAAATGTGTGATGAGAGGAATTTTTATCTCCTTAGGATCCCATAGGAAAAAGAAGTTGAACGGACAAATAGAAGCCCTACTCAAAGATATCAGAGAAGCAGAAATGGTACATAAAAAATCTCAGGCGCAAAACATAGAAGAGAAATTAAACAATCTATAGGGGCGACTTAAACGCCCTGCTCATTGAACAAGCCAAAGCAAAGATAAAGCGGAATAAACAAACATTGTACGAGTACGGGAATAAGCCGAGTAGGATGTTAGCAAAAGCGTTAAAACAAACCAATACAAAGGGACAAATAAGAGGTATCAAAACGCAAGGAGGAGAGATAGTAAACTCCTCAGAGAAAATAGCTCAGGCATTTAAGAAATACTACGAGGGCCTCTATCAACTCGAGGGTGAAAGCAGCGTAGGGAAAAATAAAAAGAAGGAGGAGGCAGCCAGAGAATACTTACGTCTATCGGAAATGCCCAAAATAACAGAAGAAGCCATACAGAACCTGGACAAGCCAATAACGGCTGAGGAGTTTAAGAAAGTCTTGAACTCCCTACCCGTAGGCAAAGCGCCAGGTCCTGATGGGTTCCCCCTGTCCTACTATAAAACATTCGAAGAGAAATTGGTGTCAAGGTTTTTAGCAGTATTTAACTCAATACAGGAAGGACAGAAATTATCCGAAGAGATATTGTTAGCACACATTGTTGTTATTCCAAAAGAGGGAAAAGACCCATCCCAGTGTTCCAGCTACCGACCAATATCATTATTAAATGTGGACCTAAAATTTTTTTCTAAAATATTAGCTAACAGACTGATTGAACATATACCGGTACAGATTCACCCCGACCAAGTGGGGTTCACCCCAGGGAGAGAAGGGAGGGAGAACACACAGAGAGTAATAAATGCAATATATTGGTCAGAAAGCCAGCACAAACCCTTAACCATAATATCAGCTGACGCAGAAAAAGCGTTTGATAGGGTGGACTGGCTGTATCTGAGAACCACACTCCAATACATTGGCCTAGGGGAAGGAATGCTGGGATGGCTCCAAAACCTATACTCAGTGCCGACTGCTAGGGTGAAGGTAAATGAAAGACTTTCGGAACCTTTTCGAATTTACAATGGAACACGTCAGGGATGCCCACTATCGCCCATCATCTTCATTCTTACAATGGAACCATTTTTAAGAAAAATAAGAATGAACCGGGACATTAGAGGCATAAAAACAGAATCCGAGGAACACAAATTAGCAGCATTTGCTGACGATCTGATCTTTTTTATATCCTCTCCAGCCATATCCCTGCCACCCCTCCTGGGGGAGCTACAGAAATTTGGGGATATAGCCAACTTCAAAGTGAACTACAGCAAGTCAGAAGCTATGGGACTGGAGATGAGCGAATCCTTGACCCGTCAGATAACTTCCCAATTTAAATTTAGATGGACAGACTCACATATAGATTACTTGGGGACTAGAATACCCAAAGTGTTAAGCAGGGTGTTTGAACTAAACTATGCCCCAATGTTAAAACAAATAAAGACAGACCTGAAAAGATGGGACAAAGAAATTTTCACCTGGTTCGGGAGGACGAATATAATAAAAATGAATGTAATGCCACGGCTGCTATACGTACTTCAAACTTTGCCAGTAAAAATCCCTCAAAGTTTTATGAAAGAACTCCGATCGGGTTTCCTGAGTTTCATATGGGCTGGAAAGCCGGCAAGAGTACGGAGATCGATTTTGACCCTCCCTAAAGAAAAAGGAGGCATTGGATTTCCAGACCCATGTAAATATCAGGAGGCCTCACATCTAGTCAGAATAAAGGAGTGGTGTGCTAAAAAAAAGAAGCCATGGGTACTCATGGAGCAAACAATGAGTAAAGCCCCCTTGGAGGGGTTGGCATGGATGGCTGGAAAGGATATTCCAAATGGGGTTAAAAAACACCCATTGATAGGGGCAACTTTAAGTATAAGTAAAAAAATTTTCAATAAAAATAAGATATCAAGTGAACCAAGTCCCATGCTACCCATATTAGGCACATACGATTTTAAGCCTGGCTTACTAGATCATAAATTTCTCGGCCTGAGAAACAGGGGGAAAAATAGGATCATACATTTCTCAAAAGAGGGAAGACTAATGAAAAGAAGGGAGATAGAAAGCGAATTTACCCCAGAACTAGACTATCTTAGAGCTATGCAGTTGGGTGCATATATCCATTCCAAAGGCAGAAAGTACCCAGAAATTCGGGGGATGTCGGAGTTTGAGCAGTTATGCCTGGATGGTGAGAATTTGAGACACCCTCTGTCACACTTCTATGAAATGATCATAAGATCCGAAGCCCCTGAAAATCTGGGTTATTTAAGCGCCTGGGAAGAAGATCTGAAGGTTACGTTCTCCCCAAAACAAAAAGAAAAAATACTGAGATCCGTCCATAAAACATCAATAGCAAGTAGATATCAGGAGGGGGGATATAAGATCCTTACACGGTGGTACAGGACTCCAAGTATGCTACATGGCATATTCCCGCAAATACCAAATACATGTTGGCGATGTGGGAAATCGGAGGGTACAATGCTGCACATTTTTTGGGAATGCGATAAAATTAGAGAATACTGGAAAATGATTGAGGAAGCAGTAAAGGAAATTACAGGGGTTCCTCTTGGAGAGGAACCGGCTGCATTTCTGTTAAATGTTGTCCCTATGTCGGTGGAAAAATACAAAAAATCACTATTAAAACACCTTCTCACGGCGGCGAGAGCCTGTATTCTGGCTCTGTGGAAAAAAGATGTAACGCCCACGAGGGCCCAATGGTGGGCCAGAGTGGGGGAAATCCAACAAATGGAAAATCTGACAATGGCAATGAAGGAACAGGAGGAAGAGTACGGGGACATATGGGCACCCTATTTTCTATATAGGGGGGGGGGGGGGGGGGGTGGGGGGGTTGGGGGGGAGGGGGGAGGAGGGAGGGGGCGTCATAAGGGGGGGGTTCCCCCCTTCTTCTTTTTTTTGTTTGTTTTTTGGGATTAAGAATGGGAGTGGAGGGAAGTGTAAGGGAAACAGTAGAAGTTAAGTTCAAGTAATACATATTATAGAGAATGTATGTGATAGATGTGAGATTATAAAATAAGGGAAAGTGCAAAAGATGAAATGTATTGTATTGTAAAAAATTTAAAATAAAGAGTTAAAAAAAAAAGTGACGAATGTACGAATCTTTTGGTTCAATAGAGACACGGAAAATTACAAATCGAAAAAAAAAAAAAAGTTACGAATTGAAAAAAAATTACGAATCGAAAAAAAAAGTTACGAATCGAAAAAAAAAGTGACGAATGTACGAATCTTTTGGTTCAATAGAGACACGGAAAATTACAAATCGAAAAAAAAAAAAAAAAGTTACGAATTGAAAAAAAAAAGTTACGAATCGGAAAAAAAAAGTTACGAATCGAAAAAAAAAAAGTGACGAATGTACGAATCTTTTGGTTCAATAGAGACACGGAAAATTACAAATCGAAAAAAAAAAAAAAAAGTTACGAATTGAAAAAAAGTTACGAATCGAAAAAAAAAAGTTACGAATCGAAAAAAAAGTTACGAATGTACGAATCTTTTGGTTCAATAGAGACACGGAAAATTACAAATCGAAAAAAAAAAAAAAAAAGTTACGAATTGAAAAAAAAAGTTACGAATCGAAAAAAAAAAGTTACGAATCGAAAAAAAAGTGACAAATGTACGAATCTTTTGGTTCAATAGAGACACGGAAAATTACAAATCGAAAAAAAAAAAAAAGTTACGAATTGAAAAAAAAGTTATGAATCGAAAAAAAAAAGTTACGAATCGAAAAAAAAGTTACGAATGTACGAATCTTTTGGTTCAATAGAGACACGGGAAATTACAAATCGAAAAAAAAAAAAAAGTTATGAATTGAAAAAAAAGTTACAAATCGAAAAAAAAGTTACGAATCGAAAAAAAAGTTACGAATATACGAATCTTTTGGTTCAATAGAGACACGGAAAATTACAAATCGAAAAAAAAAAAAAAGTTACGAATCGAAAAAAAAAAGTTACGAATCGAAAAAAATAAAAGTTACGAATCGATAAAAAAGTTACGAATCGAAAAAAAAGTTACGAATATACGAATTTTTTTTGTTCAATCCATTTGAAGCACGTTTAGCAGCGCCATTGTAAGAGACACGGACAATTACCAATTCAACAACAAAAAAAAAAGTTACTAATGTACGAATTTTTTCGTTCGTTTTCGTTTTTCGGATTTTCTTCATTAGTACATTCGTTGTTTCTAATTTGTTTTTTTCGGATTGTCGTTGTTTTTCGGATTCGTACGATTCGAATGATTCGTTCATTCGTACGAAAACGAACAAACGAAAATAACGAAAAAAAAATAAAAACTAAAAAAAACTAAACGAATTGCACATGTCTATTAAACAATAAGATTATAAAATTATAATAAGTTCTGCCCAAAAGCTGTGTGTTCCCTTTTCATTGGTAGTCAAAACGTAATAATTAACTTTTTCTAGGAGTCTAATGATTTTAAGGAAATAGCGCCTTCAACCACACAGGTGTTTGGTGTTCATCTCTTTAAGTTAATATATATTCTATTTTTATGATGTATATTATTTGTATCTTAGTGAAAAGAATATATATTTAGTATTCAGGAATACTAGTAACCAATATACCAATATAAAATACGCTCAGCATAATTATTGATTAACCACTTGCCTGCCAGGTACGAACACCCCCTTCCTGACCAAGCCATTTTTCAGCTTTCAGCGCTGTCGCATTTTGAATGACAATTGCGCGGTCATGCAACGCTGTACCCAAATACAATTTTTATCATTTTTTTTCCCCCACAAATAGAGCTTTATTTTGGTGGTATTTGATCACCTCTGCGGTTTTTATTTCTTGCGCTATAAACAAATTAAGAGGGACAAGTTTGAAAAAACGCAATATTTTTTACTTTTTATTATAATAAATATCCAATTTTTTTAATTTTTATTTTTTAAAACAAATGTTTTCCTCAGTTCAGACCGATACGTATTCTTCTACATGTTTTTTGGTAAAAAAAAAAAAATCGCAATAAGCGTCTATTGATTGGTTTGCGCAAAAGTTATAGCGTCTACAAAATAGGGGATAGATTTATAGCATTTTTATTATTATTTTTTTTTTTTTACTAGTAATGGCGGCGATTTGCGATTTTTATCGTGACTGCGACATTGCGGCGGACACTTCGGACACTTTTGACACATTTTTGGGACCATTCACATTTATACAGCGATCCGTGCTATAAAAATGCATTGATTACTGTATAAATGTGACTGGCAGGGAAGGGGTTAACACTAGGGGGCACTGCAGGGGTTAATATGTACCCTATGTGAGTGATTCTAACTGTGGGGGGAGAGGACTGACAGGGGAGGGGACCGATCGGTGTCCCTATGTACAAGGGACACACCATCGGTCTCCTCTCCTCTGACAGGACGTGGATCTGTGTGTTTACGCCCCATCATTACACACACAGATCCACGTCCTGCTCAGTAGACATGTGCAATTCGTTTCGTTTTTTGTTTTTCTTCATTATTTTTGTTCGTTATTTTCGTTCCTTCGTTTTCGTACGAATGAACGAATCGTTCGAATCATACGAATCCGAATAACGAATCGTAACGAATCGTTTGAATCGTTTGAATCGTAACGAATCGTTCGAATCGTACGAATCCGATTAACGAATCGTTCGAATCGAACGAATCCGAAAAACAACGAAAATCCGAAAAACACTAATTAGAAACAACGAATGTACTAATGAAGAAAATCTAAAAAAAGAAAACGAACGAAAAAATTCGTACATTCGTAACTTTTTTTTTTTTTTTTGTTGAATTGGTAATTTTTCCGTGTCCCTTACAATGGTGCTGCTAAACGTGCTTCGAATGGATGGAACAAAAAAATTCGTACATTCGTAACTTTTTTTTTTTCGATTCGTAACTTTATTTATTTTTTTTTCGATTTGTAATTTCCGTATCTCTATTGAACAAAAAAAAAATTCGTACATTCGTAACTTTTTTTTTCGATTCGTAACTTTTTTTTTTTTCGATTCGTAACTTTTTTTTTTCGATTCGTAACTTTTTTTTTTCGATTTGCAATTTCCGTATCTATATTGAACAAAAAAATTCGTACATTCGTAACTTTTTTTTCGATTCGTAACTTTTTTTTTTCGATTCGTAACTTATTTTTTTTTCCGATTCGTAAATTTTATTTTTATTTTTTTTCGATTTGCAATTTCCATATTTCTGTTGAACAAAAAAAATCGTACATTCGTAACTTTTTTTCGATTCGTAACTTTTTTTTTTTTCGATTCGTAACTTTTTTTTCGATTCGTAAATGATTAAAATGTAATAATAGCATACACATTACATCAAATTATGAATTATGCTCCGATTACGAATCTACGAATGTTACGAATGTACGAATAAATACGAATGGGTCCGAAAATTAAACTAACGAAAAAACGAATCAACGAAAAAATAACTCTTACGAATGTACGAATCGTTACGAATCAACGGAAACGGAAAAAACGAAACGAAAAAAACTATTTTTTTTCGGAAACGAAAAAAAAAAAAAAAACAATTTTTTTCGGAAACGAAAAAAAACAATTTTTTTCGGAAACGAAAAAAACGAAACGAAAAATAAACGAATTTTTTTGTTGTGCACATGTCTACTGCTCAGTTACCGGGCAATCGCTGGGTGCCTGGCGGACATCGCGGCCGCCGGGCACGCGCATCGTGTCCCCAGCGACGCGGCGGGCACCCTACTGGCCAAAAAGCTAGCCCTGTCATATGACGGCGGCCCGCCACAAGAGCTGCACCGCTCCGCCGTCATTTGACAGTGGGCGGTCAGCTACAGGTTAATCACTTACATAAAAATGGTTATATATATGTATATTTATAAAATTTAGGACACAGGTTATATATATCAATCAATGTATAATTCTGGTATATCCGATTAATATTTGTTTATCTAAACATAGGTTAAATTGTTATATAGTTATTAGACATGTGCACAACCAAAAAATTCGTTTATTTTCGTTTCGTTTTTTTCGTTTCCGAAAAAAATTTGTTTTTTCGTTTCGTTTTTTTCGTTTCCGTCGATTCGTAACGATTCGTACATTCGTAAGTCGTCGTTGTTCGGATTCGTAACGATTCGTACATTCGTAAGTCGTCGTTGTTCGTATTCGTAACGATTCGTACATTCGTAAGAGTTATTTTTTCGTTAATTCGTTTTTTCGTTAGTTTAATTTTCGGACACATTCGTATTTATTCGTACATTCGTAACATTCGTAGATTCGTAATCGGAGCATAATTCATAATTTGATGTAATGTGTATGCTATTATTACATTTTAATAATTTACAAATCGAAAAAAAAAGTTACGAATCGAAAAAAAAGTTACACATTTTTTTGTTCAATAGAGACACGGAAAATTACAAATCGAAAAAAAAAAAAAAAAGTTATGAATTGAAAAAAAAGTTACGAATCGAAAAAAAAAAGTTACGAATCGAAAAAAAAAGTTACGAATCGAAAAAAAAAAGTTACGAATCGAAAAAAAAGTTACGAATGTACGAATTTTTTGGTTCAATAGAGACACGGAAAATTACAAATCGAAAAAAAAAAAAAAAGTTATGAATTGAAAAAAAAGTTACGAATCGAAAAAAAAAAGTTACGAATCGAAAAAAAAGTTACGAATGTACGAATCTTTTGGTTCAATAGAGACACGGAAATTTACAAATCGAAAAAAAAAAAAAAAAGTTACGAATCGAAAAAAAAGTTACGAATCGAAAAAAAGTTTCGAATGTACGAATTTTTTTGTTCAATCCATTCGAAGCACGTTTAGCAGCACCATTGTAAGGGACACGGAAAATTACCAATTCAACAAAAAAAAGAAAGTTACGAATGTACGAATTTTTTCGTTCATTTTCGTTTTTCGGATTTTCTTCATTAGTACATTCGTTGTTTCTAATTAGTTTTTTTCGGATTTTCGTTGTTTTTCGGATTCGAATGATTCGTTATTCGGATTCGTACGATTCGAATGATTCGTTCATTCGTACGAAAACGAACGAACGAAAATAACGAAAAAAAACTAAAAAACGAAAAAAACGAAACGAATTGCACATGTCTATTGATTCGGGAGAACGATTATCAATAGTAGAATATTCAATACATCAATATTTGAGAGGACATACAAGATATAATAAACTAGACATGTGCAATTCGTTTCGTTTTTTTTTCGTTTTTCGTTTTTTTTTCGTTATTTTCGTTTGGTTGTTTTCGTACGAATGAACGAATCGTTCGAATCGTACGAATCCGAATAACGAATCATTCGAATCGAACGAATCCGTAAAACAACGAAAATCCGAAAAAAAAAAACAAATTAGAAACAACGAATGTACTAATGAAGAAAATCCGAAAAATGAAAACGAACGAAAAAATTCGTACATTCGTAACTTTTTCTTTGTTGTTGAATTGGTAATTTTCCGTGTCTCTTACAATGGTGCTGCTTAACGTGCTTCGAATGGATTGAACGAAAAAATTCGTACATTCGTAACTTTTTTTTTTTTTTTATTTCGATTCGTAATTTTCCGTGTCTCTTACAATGGCGCTGCTTAACGTGCTTCGAATGGCTTGAACGAAAAAATTCGTACATTCGTAACTTTTTTTTCGATTCGTAACTTTTTTTTTCGATTCGTAACTTTTTTTTTTCGATTCGTATATTATTAAAATGTAATAATAGCATGCACATTACATCAAATTATGAATTATGCTCCGATTACGAATCTACGAATGTTACGAATGTACGAATAAATACGAATGCGTCCGAAAATTAAACTAACGAAAAAACGAATCAACGAAAAAATAACTCTTACGAATGTACGAATCGTTACGAATACGAACACGAATCAACGGAAACGAAAAAAACGAAACGAAAATAAACATTTTTTTTGGAAACGAAAAAAAACGAAACGAAAATAAACAAATTTTTTTTGTTGTGCGCATGTCTATAATCAACATGACATATTTACCCATTCCAAAATGGCTATTAGTCTGGAGTGCTGGTTACCAGGATTTAAGATGGCTGCCGTGTTCAGGAATCTTCTTGAATGTTACAATATGTATACATGCGTGGTGCATGGGGGTCAATCTGTCTGGGAGTGTCTCCCAGCGTCCCTTCTCAGGGTGGGTCCCTGAGCCTCCTCTCCCTCCATGGCATCCCTCTAGCTGCTGAAATATCCTCTTAAACAATAGACATGTGCACAACAACAAAAATTCGTTTATTTTCGTTTCGTTTTTCTCGTGTCCGTCGATTCGTAACGATTCGTACATTCATAAGTCGTCGTTGTTCGGATTCGTAACGATTCGTACATTCGTAAGAGTTATTTTTTCGTTGATTCGTTTTTCGTTAGTTTAATTTTAGGACGCATTTGTATTTATTCGTACATTCGTAACATTCGTAACATTCGTAACATTCGTAACATTTGTAGATTCGTAATCGGAGCATAATTCATAATTTGATGTAATGTGTATGCTATTATTACATTTTAATAATTTACGAATCGAAAAAAAAGTTACGAATCGAAAAAAAAAAGTTACGAATCGAAAAAAAGTTACGAATGTACGAATTTTTTTTGTTCAATAGAGACACGGAAAATTACAAATCCAAAAAAAAAAAAAAAAAAAGTTACGAATTGAAAAAAAAGTTACGAATCGAAAAAAAAAGTTACGAATCGAAAAAAAAGTGACGAATGTACGAATCTTTTGGTTCAATAGAGACACGGAAAATTACAAATCGAAAAAAATAAATAAAAAGTTACGAATTGAAAAAAAGTTACGAATCGAAAAAAAAAAGTTACGAATCGAAAAAAAAAGTGACGAATGTACGAATCTTTTGGTTCAATAGAGACCCGGAAAATTACAAATCGAAAAAAAAAAAAAAAAAAAAAGTTACGAATTGAAAAAAAAGTTACGAATCGAAAAAAAAAAAAGTTACGAATCGAAAAAAATAAAAGTTACGAATCGAAAAAAAAGTTACGAATGTACGAATCTTTTGGTTCAATAGAGACACGGAAAATTACAAATCGAAAAAAAAAAAAAAAAGTTACGAATTGAAAAAAAAAGTTACGAATCGGAAAAAAAAAGTTATGAATTGAAAAAAAAAGTTACGAATCGAAAAAAAAAGTTACGAATCGAAAAAAATTAAAGTTACGAATCGAAAAAAAAGTTACGAATGTACGAATCTTTTGGTTCAATAGAGACACGGAAAATTACAAATCGAAAAAAAAAAAAAAAAAAAAGTTACGAATTGAAAAAAAAAGTTACGAATCAAAAAAAAAAGGTACGAATCGAAAAAAAAGTTACGAATGTACGAATCTTTTGGTTCAATAGAGACACGGAAAATTACAAATCGAAAAAAAAAAAAAAGTTACGAATTGAAAAAAAAAGTTACGAATCGGAAAAAAAAAGTTACGAATCGAAAAAAAAGTTACGAATGTACGAATCTTTTGGTTCAATAGAGACACGGAAAATTACAAATCGAAAAAAAAAAAAAAAAAGTTACGAATTGAAAAAAAAAGTTACGAATCGAAAAAAATAAGTTACGAATCGAAAAAAAAGTGACGAATGTACGAATCTTTTGGTTCAATAGAGACACGGAAAATTACAAATCGAAAAAAAAAAAAAAAAAAGTTACGAATTGAAAAAAAAAGTTACGAATCGGAAAAAAAAGTTACGAATCGAAAAAAAGTTACGAATCGAAAAAAAAAAAGTTACGAATCGAAAAAAAAAGTTACGAATGTACGAATCTTTTGGTTCAATAGAGACACGGAAAATTACAAATCGAAAAAAAAAAAAAAGTTACGAATTGAAAAAAAATTTAAAAAAAAAGTTACGAATCGGAAAAAAAAAGTTACGAATCGAAAAAAAAGTTACGAATGTACGAATCTTTTGGTTCAATAGAGACACGGAAAATTACAAATCGAAAAAAAAAAAAAGTTACGAATTGAAAAAAAAAGTTACGAATCGAAAAAAATAAGTTACGAATAGAAAAAAAAAAGTGACGAATGTACGAATCTTTTGGTTCAATAGAGACACGGAAAATAACAAATCTAAAAAAAAAAAAAAAAGTTACGAATTGAAAAAAAAGTTACGAATCGAAAAAAAAAAGTTACGAATCGAAAAAAAGTTACGAATGTACGAATCTTTTGGTTCAATAGAGACACGGAAAATTAAAAATCGAAAAAAAATAAAAAAAAGTTACGAATCGAAAAAAAAGTTACGAATCGAAAAAAAAAAGTTACGAATCGAAAAAAATAAAAGTTACGAATCGAAAAAAAAGTTACGAATCGAAAAAAAAGTTACGAATATACAAATTTTTTTTGTTCAATCCATTTGAAGCACGTTTAGCAGCACCTGTGACGGAACGTCCCTACACTCCTCTTGAGTGCGTTCGTCATATATCACTTGCTTCCAGTCTGGATATAGGTATAAGATATTCCAACCGCTCCCAAGCACCAAACGAGACGACACTTGCTTGGTGCCAACATGGACTGACTCTTTATTACAAAGATGACATTTATATACAGTAGGAGAGGAGATCCCCCCTCCTGCTCATATTATTCTAACAATACACTTGTAACAACTTAACATAAACTAATTAGCTAATTCCTTTAAGCAGCCGATGTGACTCATCAGGATTTCACTACAAGTCAGACTTCTGGTCACCGAGCTAAACACAGTTGATTATAAATTATCATAATTACCACCACAAGACATTTCATCACAATAGCAGGAGACCACCAGTAACAGACGGAGCGTTTCCTGCATTGTGCAGAGGACAATGTGATCAGCTAACTCAATTAACATCTTGCGTTCATGACACTAGCATCTGAGAGTGTATGTCCCAACAGCATGAGACCACACACATTATATATATACACATATATACAGCATTGAATGTTCTCCTTCACCCTGTGCCCCTTAAAATCCAGGGCCCATGATCGGTGGGCAGGAGGCTCGTAGTTAGTCCTCTCAAAAAGCCTGTGTCCTGGCTAGGTCTGTCACATTTCTCCCCTTTCGGCAGGAGACTAACACAGGAGGAGACCCCAGACGGGTTGACTCCGAAGTTAGTCCATAGTTCCAGTCCTCTAATGCCTGTACCCACACAGTATCCCAAACAAATTGTTTCAAACAGAGCACTCACCCAGCCAACCTCTGCCTCTCTCAAAGAACATATCTGCCGCTGGGGAGAGGCCTGGACTGGCCCTTCTCCCTGGAGTCTTTTCAGCCGCTGGAGAGAAGACAGGGTGACTGGGCTCACTCCGTCATGCTGTTGGGGATCTGGGCCGACCGCCCAGCATCCCTGGAGTATACAAGTGGGGACTGAAGTCCCATCCACCGATATCTGCTCCAGCTGCCGTTGTGAAGTGCAGATTGCATCCTCTCCTTGGGTCCTGAGCTGCTGCTCGGGAGTGACCACCACCTCCTCACCCTGGGCCTCCAGAACTGCCACAAGTGTGGGGCAGAGGTCTTGGACCCTCTGTCCGGTTGCCAGCACTTTAGCTGGGTTGGTGTTATCATTCTGGGGCGCCGTCTGCTGCTGGACAGTGTGACCGATCGCCCCAGCTTCTTGAAGCTGTAGAGACACTGTAGGTGCTGGGCAGAGGCCAGCGGTGCTCTGCCCTGTTGCCAGTGATTCAGCTGGGAGTAGCAGCTTCGCTACATCAGCTTGTCGCCGGAGAGAGGGGCCAACTGCCCCGGCTTCCTGGGACTCCACAGATACTGCTGTTGGTGCTGGGCAGAGCTCAGTGAAGTTTGGCCCTAATACCAACTCTTCTGATGGAGGCTCATCAGGCTGTTTTTCCTCAGCAGAAAAGTCTATTAAATCCCCAGTCTCTGTAACTGGTGTCTGGGGATATAGATTCACCATCTCCTGTCCATGGAACCCAGAAGATGCTATCAGTGCTGAGCAGAGGTTGGCAGAGCTCTGGCCGGTTGTCAGCACTTCAGTTTCTGGGGTGGCAATTTCCAGATTTTCCACTGCCGATTCCCTGGCATGCTGCTGGACAGGCACCTTCCTCCATCCAAGATCATCCCATGCAGAAACAGGATCATCAAGGTCAGTCAGCACTTGCTGCATCCGCCATAAGACCTCTGCGTCCATAGCTGCAGGGGCAGGTTGGCAAAGCACACTGTTACTCTGCCACATTGCTGACTCTTCAGCCAGGATTTCCAAGTTGTCCCTTGGCATTTCCTTATAGTCCCAGGCAAAGGGAGCCCAGCCCTGGCACTGAGCAGAGTCTAGCAGCCGTCTGTAGGCAATTTCCAGCTCCCATTCCTGATTGGCCAGAAACTCCAAATCTTCCAGTGCCCAGTGCACTTCCGAGACGTTCAGTAGCCCTTTTCTGAAATCCATGATTTCATCCAACCGCCACGCCAAATCACTCCCAAAGTTAGAGTCTCCTGTCAGCTTCACATACAACAGTCCCAGGCCGCCGTAGCTTAAGCCTTCCGTTGGGCTGTCATCTGCTATCCAAGGGCATGCTTGGGATACATGCCACCGGAGGGCTCTGTAACTCTCATCCAGCTTCATCTCTGCCCAGATCAGCCTGCTTAATTCAGCTGTCTGCTCCTTGTGCGGTTTCTCTCCCAAAAACAGCACCCACAATCCATACTGCGACCAGTACCTTTCCTGGATGGAGGGGAGAACTTTTCCCTGGTGACGCTGCTCACGGGCTAACGCTTCCTTCCAGAGTTCGCAGCGAATAGAATCAAACCATCCCAGCAGGACCTGCTCTGATACTGGTCCTCTGTGCTGTAGCTGCATCTCTCACAACCTCCTCCTGAATTCCTCTTCCATGGCGGCTGGTATCTGTACCTCTCCTCCTCTCCTGCTATCCGGACCTTGGATCCAGGTGGAGGTTTGGATGTCCCAGACTGCAGGAAGCATCCCACTGCTTGCCAACAATGTGACGGAACGTCCCTACACTCCTCTTGAGTGCGTTCGTCATATATCACTTGCTTCCAGTCTGGATATAGATATCAGATATTCCAACCGCTACCAAGCACTAAACGAGACGACACTTGCTTGGTGCCAACATGGACTGAAGATTTATTACAAAGATGACATTTATATACAGTAGAAGAGGAGATCCCCCCTCCTGCTCATATTATTCTAACAATACACTTGTAACAACTTAACATAAACTAATTAGCTAATTCCTTTAAGCAGCCGATGTGACTCAGGATTTCACTACAAGTCAGACTTGTGGTCACCGAGCTAAACACAGTTGATTATAAATTATCATAATTACCACCACAAGACATCTCATCACAATAGCAGGAGACCACCAGTAACAGACGGAGCGTCTCCTGCATTGTGCAGAGGACAATGGGATCAACTAACTCAATTAACATCTTGAGTTCATGACACTAGCATCAGAGTGTATGTCCCAACAGCATGAGACCACACACATTATATATATACACATATATACAGCATTGAATGTTCTCCTTCACCCTGTGCCCCTTAAAATCCAGGGCCCATGATCGGTGGGCAGGAGGCTCGTAGTTAGTCCTCTCAAAAAGCCTGTGTCCTGGCTAGGTCTGTCACAGCACCATTGTAAGGGAGACGGAAAATTACCAATTCAACAAAAAAAAAGTTACAAATGTACGAATTTTTTTCGTTCGTTTTCTTTTTTTCGGATTTTCTTCATTAGTACATTCGTTGTTTCTAATTTGTTTTTTTCGGATTGTCGTTGTTTTTCGGATTCGTACGATTCGAATGATTCGTTCATTCGTACGAAAACGAACGAACGAAAATAACGAAAAAAAACTAAAAACGAAAAAAAAATAAACGAATTGCACATGTCTATTAAACAATAAGATTATAAAATTATAATAAGTTCTGCCCAAAAGGTTCCCTTTTCATTGGTAGTCAAAACGTAATAATTAACTTTTTCTAGGAGTCTAATGATTTTAAGGAAATAGCGCCTTCAACCACACAGGTGTTTGGTGTTCATCTCTTTAAGTTAATATATATTCTATTTTTATGATGTATATTATTTGTATCTTAGTGAAAAGAATATATATTTAGTATTCAGGAATACTAGTAACCAATATACCAATATAAAATACGCTCAGCATAATTATTGATTAACCACTTGCCTACCAGGTACGAACACCCCCTTCCTGCCCAGGCCATTTTTCAGCTTTCAGCGCTGTCGCATTTTGAATGACAATTGCGCGGTCATGCAAGGATGTACCCAAATACAATTTTTATCATTTTTTCCCCACAGATAGAGCTTTATTTTGGTGGTATTTGATCACCTCTGCGGTTTTTATTTCTTGCGCTATAAACAAATTAAGAGGGACAAGTTTGAAAAAACGCAATATTTTTTTTACTTTTTATTATAATAAATATCCAATTTTTTTTTTTTTTTTTTAAAACAAATTTTTTCCTCAGTTCAGACCGATACGTATTCTTCTACATATTTTTGGTAAAAAAAAAAAAAATCGCAATAAGCGTCTATTGATTGGTTTGCGCAAAAGTTATAGCGTCTACAAAATAGGGGATAGATTTATAGCATTTTTATATTATTTTTTTTTTTTTACTAGTAATGGCGGCGATCTGCGATTTTTATCGTGACTGCGACATTGCGGCGGACATATCGGACACTTTTGACACATTTTTGGGACCATTCACATTTATACAGCGATCCGTGCTATAAAAATGCATTGATTACTGTATAAATGTGACTGGCAGGGAAGGGGTTAACACTAGGGGGCACTGCAGGGGTTAATATGTTCCCTATGTGAGTGATTCTAACTGTGGGGGGAAGGGAGTGACTGGGGGAGGAGACCGATCGGTGTCCCTATGTACAAGGGACACACCATCGGTCTCCTCTCCTCTGACAGGACGTGGATCTGTGTGTTTACACCCCATCATTACACACACAGATCCACGTCCTGCTCAGTAGACATGTGCAATTCGTTTTCGTTTTTTTTTTTTTTTCTTCATTATTTTCGTTCGTTATTTTCGTTCCTTCGTTTTCGTACGAATGAACGAATCGTTCGAATCATACGAATCCGAATAACGAATCGTAACGAATCGTTTGAATCGTAACGAATCGTTCGAATCGTACGAATCCGATTAACGAATCATTCGAATCGAACGAATCCGAAAAACAACGAAAATCCGAAAAACACTAATTAGAAACAACGAATGTACTAATGAAGAAAATCTGAAAAACGAAAACGAACGAAAAAATTCGTACATTCGTAACTTTTTTTTTTTGTTGAATTGGTAATTTTCCGTGTCCCTTACAATGGCGCTGCTAAACGTGCTTCGAATGGATTGAACAAAAAAATTCGTACATTCGTAACTTTTTTTTTCGATTCGTAACTTTTTTTTTTCGATTCGTAACTTTATTTATTTTTTTTTCGATTTGTAATTTCCGTATCTCTATTGAACAAAAAAATTCGTACATTCGTAACTTTTTTTTCGATTCGTAACTTTTTTTTTTTCGATTCGTAAATTTTATTTTTTATTTTTTCGATTTGCAATTTCCGTATTTCTGTTGAACAAAAAAAATCGTACATTCGTAACTTTTTTTCGATTCGTAACTTTTTTTTTTTCGATTCGTAACTTTTTTTTTTTCGATTCGTACATTTTATTTATTTATTTTTTTCGATTTGCAATTTCCGTATCTATATTGAACAAAAAAATTCGTACATTCGTAACTTTTTTTCGATTCGTAACTTTATTTTTTTTTCGATTCGTAACTTTTTTTTCGATTCGTAAATTATTAAAATGTAATAATAGCATACACATTACATCAAATTATGAATTATGCTCCGATTACGAATCTACGAATGTTACGAATGTTACGAATAAATACGAATGTGTCCGAAAATTAAACTAACGAAAAAACGAATCAACGAAAAAATAACTCTTACGAATGTACGAATCGTTACGAATCAACGGAAACGAAAAAAACGAAACGAAAAAAACATTTTTTTTCAGAAACGAAAAAAACGAAACGAAATAAACAAATTTTTTTGTTGTGCACATGTCTACTGCTCAGTTACCGGGCAATCGCGGGTGCCTGGCGGACATCGCGGCCGCCGGGCACGCGCATCGTGTCCCCAGCGACGCGGCGGGCACCCTAGTGGCCAAAAAGATAGCCCTGTCATATGACGGCGGCCCGCCACAAGAGCTGCACCGCTCCGCCGTCATTTGATAGTGGGCGGTCAGCTACAGGTTAATCAATTACATAAAAATGGTTATATATATGTATATTTATAAAATTTAGGACACAGGTTATATATATCAATCAATGTATAATTCTGGTATATCCGATTAATATTTGTTTATCTAAACATAGGTTAAATTGTTATATAGTTATTAGACATGTGCACAACCAAAAAATTTGTTTATTTTCGTTTCGTTTTTTTCGTTTCCGAAAAAAATTTGTTTTTTCGTTTCGTTTTTTTCGTTTCCGTCGATTCGTAACGATTCGTACATTCGTAAGTCGTCGTTGTTCGGATTCGTAACGATTCGTACATTCGTAAGAGTTATCTTTTCGTTAATTCGTTTTTTCGTTAGTTTAATTTTCGGACACATTCGTATTTATTCGTACATTCGTAACATTCGTAGATTCGTAATCGGAGCATAATTCATAATTTGCTATTATTACATTTTAATAATTTACAAATCGAAAAAAAAAGTTACGAATCGAAAAAAAAGTTACACATTTTTTTGTTCAATAGAGACACGGAAAATTACAAATCGAAAAAAAAAAAAAAAAGTTACGAATCGAAAAAAAAAGTTACGAATCGAAAAAAAAGTTACGAATCGAAAAAAAAGTTACGAATGTACGAATTTTTTGGTTCAATAGAGACACGGAAAATTACAAATCGAAAAAAAAAAAAAAAAGTTACGAATCGAAAAAAAAAGTTACGAATCGAAAAAAAAAGTTACGAATCGAAAAAAAAGTTACGAATGTACGAATTTTTTGGTTCAATAGAGACACGGAAAATTACAAATCGAAAAAAAAAAAAAAAAAAAGTTACGAATCGAAAAAAAAGTTACGAATCGAAAAAAAAAGTTACGAATCGAAAAAAAGTTACACATTTTTTTGTTCAATAGAGACACGGAAAATTACAAATCGAAAAAAAAAAAAAAAAGTTACGAATCGAAAAAAAAAGTTACGAATCGAAAAAAAAAGTTACGAATCGAAAAAAAAAGTTACGAATCGAAAAAAAAGTTACGAATGTACGAATTTTTTGGTTCAATAGAGACACGGAAAATTACAAATCGAAAAAAAAAAAAAAAAAAAGTTACGAATCGAAAAAAAAAAAGTTACGAATCGAAAAAAAAAGTTACGAATCGAAAAAAAAAGTTACGAATCGAAAAAAAAAGTTACGAATGTACGAATTTTTTGGTTCAATAGAGACACGGAAAATTACAAATCGAAAAAAAAAAAAAAAAAAAGTTACGAATCGAAAAAAAAAAAGTTACGAATCGAAAAAAAAAGTTACGAATCGAAAAAAAAGTTACGAATGTACGAATTTTTTGGTTCAATAGAGACACGGAAAATTACAAATCGAAAAAAAAAAAAAAAAAAAGTTACGAATCGAAAAAAAAAAAGTTACGAATCGAAAAAAAAAGTTACGAATCGAAAAAAAGTTACACATTTTTTTGTTCAATAGAGACACGGAAAATTACAAATTGAAAAAAAAAAGTTACGAATCGAAAAAAAAAGTTACGAATCGAAAAAAAAAGTTACGAATCGAAAAAAAAAAAGTTACGAATCGAAAAAAAAGTTACGAATGTACAAATTTTTTGGTTCAATAGAGACACGGAAAATTACAAATCGAAAAAAAAAAAAAAAAGAGTTACGAATCGGAAAAAAAAGTTACGAATCGGAAAAAAAAGTTACGAATCGAAAAAAAAAGTTACGAATGTACTAATTTTTTTGTTCAATCCATTTGAAGCACGTTAAGCAGCACCATTGTAAGAGACACGGAAAATTACCAATTCAACAAAAAAAAAGTTACGAATTTGTTCGTTTTCGTTTTTCGGATTTTCTTCATTAGTACATTCGTTGTTTCTAATTAGTTTTTTCGGATTTTCGTTGTTTTTCGGATTCGAATGATTCGTTATTCGTATTCGTACGATTCGAACGATTCGTTCATTCGTACGAAAACGAACGAACGAAAATAACGAAAAAAAACGAAAAAACGAAAAAAACGAAACGAATTGCACATGTCTAATAGTTATAATCATGATTTTATGTTTTTCCTAATACTAATTCGTTGCTAAAAACACTTCTACTTATAATCACACTTTCATATATATTTTATTATTATAATGAGTTCTTAGGTCATCAGATACCAATTATAATATCTCTTTTATGACTAGGGATGAGCCGAACACCCCCGGGTTCGGTTCGAACCAGAACCTTCGAACGGACCGAAAGTTTGCGCAAATTTTCGAACCCTATACGTTATAATGGACGCGAACGTTCGAAATCAAAAGTGCTAATTACAACGGCCAATATGCATGTTAATGTCATAAAACAGGTTTGGGGACCCGGGTCCTGCCCCAGGGGACATATATCAATGCAAAAAGAACTTTTAAAAACTAACGTTTTTTCGGGAGCAGTCATTTTAATGATGCATAAAGTGAAAAAAAAAAAGTGAAATTTTCCTTTAAATATGGTACCTGGGGGGTGTCTAAAGTATGCCTGTGAAGTGGCATGTGTTTCCCGTGTTTAGAACTGTCCCTGCACAAAATGACATTTGTAAAGGAAAAAAAGAAGCCATTTAAAACCACTTGCGGCTTTAGGTTTGTTCTTAAGTAGAATCTGAACAGGTACATTATGAAGTGTAGCTCCATCCCAAAAAAATCTATTTTTAAGCTTTTTGGAGAACATAGGGAGGGGTTATCACCCCTGTAACATTTGCTGTCTTTGCACATCTGTTCAGAACATTTCACCTCACTTTCCGTCCCAATGACAAATGTTTTTGGAAAAAAGTGGGGTTTTAATTGAAACAAGGATTGGTGATAAAGTATCAGTAGAGAGGAGATACCTTTTTCCCAAATTAAATCTAACAGGATAGAATTTCCCTTCCTAGGGGTAGATTTCCTCTCACTTCCTGTTTTCTCTTTCCATTTGCAAGTAGGAGTCGTTTGTAAGTTGGATGTATGAAAGTAGGGGCCTGGCGTATATACTCTGCAGAAATTTGCCCTATTAGATGTTGGTGTAGCCACAAGACTGCTGGGCACAGGACTGGGCCCTGCTGTGAGTTAATAGATCAAGATTTGTAATTGCATGCACCTGTTGAACAGGGCAGAAAAATTGGGGGTGGTGGTGGTGGTGGTGGTGGACAGTGTTGCCACAAGACTGTAAGCTCTCACAGTTACTCTTGGTGGGCGCAGGAATGGGCCCTGCTGTGAGTTATTAGATCAAGATTTGTAATTGCAAGCACCTGATGAACAGGGCAGAAAAATTGGGCCTTTGGCGGTGGTGGTGGACGGTGTTGCCACAAGACTGTAGGCCCTCATAGTTACTCTTGGTGGGGGCGCAGGAATGGGCCTGCTGTGAGTTATTAGATCAAGATTTGTAATTGCAAGCACCTGATGAACAGGGCAGAAAAAATTGGGCCTTTGGCGGTGGTGGTGGACGGTGTTGCCACAAGACTGCAGGCCCTCATAGTTACTCTTGGTGGGCGCAGGAATGGGCCCTGCTGTGAACTATTAGATCAAGATTTGTAATTACCCGCCCCTGTTAAACAGGGGCTGAAAAATTGTGCCTTAGGCACTGGTGCTGGTGCCACAACACTGCAACCCCTCACAGAGACTGTACTTGGAGCACAGCAGTCACACGTGTTGCGAAGCATTTTTTTATAAAAATTGTATGTACACGCCCCTGTTAAACAGGGGCTGAAAAATTGTGCCTTAGGCACTGGTGCTGGTGCCACAACACTGCAACCCGGCCCTCACAGATACTGTACTTGGAGCACAGCAGTCACACGTGTTGCGAAGCATTTTTTTAAAAAAATTGTAAGTACACACCCCTGTTAAACAGGGGCTGAAAAATTGTGCCTTAGGCACTGGTGCTGGTGCCACAACACTGCAACCCGGCCCTCACAGATACTGTACTTGGAGCACAGCAGTCACACGTGTTGCGAAGCATTTTTTTAAAAAATTGTAAGTACCCGCCCCTGTTAAACAGGGGCTGAAAAATTGTGCCTTAGGCACTGGTGCTGGTGCCACAACACTGCAACCCGGCCCTCACAGATACTGTACTTGGAGCACAGCAGTCACACGTGTTGTGAAGCATTTTTAAAAAAAATTGTAAGTACCCGCCCCTGTTAAACAGGGGCTGAAAAATTGTGCCTTAGGCACTGGTGCTGGTGGCATGGATCATTGAGGAGGAGGAAGAGGATAGTCAGTGAACATAAGAGGACAGTCACTCAGCATCAGCATAGGCAGTCTTGAAGGGATGTGACATTAAAAATTATTCGGTTATATCCGCCTCAGGTGCCTGGTAGCTGGTGGTGATCCAAGACTGATTCATTTTGATGAATGTCAGTCGATCAACCGAGGCGGTGGACAGGCGCACCCTATGATCAGTCACAAATCCTCCAGCAGCACTGAATGTGCGTTCGGAAAGAACGCTGGAGGCAGGACAGGCCAGTAGCTCAATTGCATACTGTGCAAGCTCTGGCCAGTGATCCATCCTCAGGACCCAGTAAGCCAGAGGATTTTCGGTGGGAAAGGTGTCCAAGTCTGACCTTGCCCCAAGGTATTCCTGCACCATGTATATCAGACGCTGGCGATGGTTGCTGGAACCGATCATACCTTGGGGCTGCGGACTAAAAAATTGTCTGAACGCATCGGTCAGACGTCCACCTTCCCCACCGCTCCTTCTGCCACTGACCGAAGCCTCAGCAACTCGTCGCCCAGGACCAGGAGTTTGTAGCCTCCCAGTTTCTGGGAACGCGTTGCACAGACCTTTCTGCAAGGCCTCCCTGAGATGTCTCATCCTCTGCTCCCTCTGCGACGGCAAGATAAGGTCCGCAACCTTACCCTTGTACCGCGGATCAAGGAGAGTGGCCAGCCAGTAATGGTCCCTCTCCTTGATCCGAAGAACACGAGGATCCTTCCGCAGGCTTTGCAGGATCAGGGAGGCCATGCAGCGTAGGTTAGCTGAGGCATTCGGTCCGGAGTCTTCTGGGTCACTGAGGATGACATGATCGCCAGCCACCTCCTCCCAGCCACGTACAAGTCCACTGGCTTGTTGGGACTGTACATCATCCCTAAAAGACTGCTGCTGCTGATGCTGAGTGCCAGGCTCCACCTCCATGCTCACACAATCCTCCTCCTCCTCCTCCTCCTCCTCCTCATCCTCTTCCTGTGTGATGGGTGGGACAGGAGGAACACTGTCCGGATAAAGGGGGCCTTGAGAGGCAAGGAAGTCCTCCTCTTCCTGCCTCTGTTCTGCCTCAAGTGCCTGTCCATTATCCCACGCAGCGTATGCTCCAACAGGTGGACAAGAGGGACAGTGTCACTGATGCATGCACTGTCACTGCTCACCATCCTCGTGGCCTCCTCAAATGGTGAGAGGACAGTGCATGCATCCCTGATCATGCTCCACTGACGTGGGGAAAAAAAACCAAGCTCCCCTGACCCTGTCCTGGTGCCGTAGTCGCAAAGGTACTCATTGATGGCCCTCTGCTGCGTGTGCAGTCGCTGCAGCATGGCCAACGTTGAGTTCCACCTGGTGGGCATGTCAGATATTAGGCGGTTCTTGGGCAGGTTCAGCTCCTTTTGCAGCTCAGTCAGCCGAGCACTGGCATTATAAGATCGGCGGAAATGCACACAGACTTTCCTGGCCTGCCTCAGGACATCCTGTAAGCCTGGGAACCTGCCCAAGAACCGCTGCACCACCAGGTTGAGGACGTGAGCCATGCAGGGCACATGGGTGAGCTGCCCCTGTCGCAGGGCGGAGAGGAGGTTGGTGCCATTGTCAGAAACGACCATTCCTGGCTTAAGCTGACGTGGCGTCAACCACCTCTCGGCCTGCCCCTGCAGAGCTGCCAGAACCTCTGGCCCAGTGTGGCTCCTGTCCCCCAAACACACCAGCGCAAGCACGGCATGGCATCTTTTTGCCTGCGTACTTGCGTAGCCCCTTGTACGCCTACGGAGCACCGCTGGTTCCAAGGACAGAGCACTGGAGGAAGAAGAAGAGGAGGGGGTGGAGGAGAGAGGTGTGTCACAACCAGTAGCAGTAGTCGCGTTTTGGAGGCGTGGTGGCGGAACAACCTCCAACACTACTGCACCTTGTCCTGCATCCCTCCCAGCTGCCAATAGAGTGACCCAATGGGCCGTGAAAGAAAGGTACCGTCCCTGTCCATGCCTGCTGGACCATGAGTCAGCGGTAATATGCACCTTACCGCTGACCGCCCTGTCCAGCGAGGCATGGACATTGCCCTCCACATGCCGGTAGAGAGACGGAATCGCCTTCCGCGAGAAAAAGTGGCGTTTGGGAACCTGCCACTGAGGAACCGCACATTGAACAAACTCACGGAAGGGGGCCGAGTCTACCAACTGAAAAGGCAGCAGTTGAAGTGCTAGCAATTTAGCAAGGCTAGCATTCAACCGCTGGGCATGTGGATGGCTGGGAGTGTACTTCTTTCTACGGTCCAGCAGCTGGGGCAGGGAAATTTGCCTGCTGCAATCGGACGTCGGTGTACTGCAAGTACTTGGTTGTGACACACCTAATTCTACACCTTCAGTCCTCTCAGAGCAGCTTTCAGAGAGGACTGAAGGTGTAGTGGGGATGGAGATCCCAGCTGAGGAGGAGCAAGGAGAGGTCCGCTTAGTTCTTTGGTGTGGGTCTTTTATGTGTGCCTGCCAACGAGCTGCATGGCAGGTCGCCATATGTCTGGTCATGCTTGTCGTGCCCAAGCGGCTGATGTTTTGGCCACGCGAGATACGCTTGAGACAAATATTGCAAATAGCAGTGGTGCGATCTGCTGCACTCGTCTCAAAAAAGGCCCACACCAAAGAACTTTTCTGATAACGTGCAGAGGCAGCGCCCTGCACAGGCGGAGCTCTGCGGTGTTGTACAGTTGCTGTGCTGGCCTCTACCTGGCCTCCAGGGGGCATCCTGCCTCGTTGGACATGTGACGCCGCATCCTCCTCCTCCTCGTCCTCCTCCTCATCCTCTCTCCCTTGAGGCACCCACGTGGAGTCAGTGACCTCATCATCCCCTCCCTCTTCACCACTAGAGCAAACCTGGCAGTAAGCTGCAGCTGGTGGAACAGTACTGCCAGATTCCTCAAGCTGGGTATCGTCATCCGAGCCTTCGAATCGTTGGGCATCCTCCTGGAGCATGTACCCAACACTGTGCTCAAAGAGTTCGGGGGACTCCTCAGGAGGACATGGTGGGTCTAGGGAAGGGGTGGCTGATGATGCTCTGTCAGTACCCTGAGCCTGGGTGAGAGAGGATGAGGAGGATGAGGAGGGCTTGGTCATCCATTCTACCAAGCCTTCAGCATGATGCGGCTCCACATGTCCAGCTGCCGAAAACAAAGACGCGCGTGTCCCATGGCCACGTGCTGATGACGATGCACGACCACGTCCACGTCCACGGCCACGTCCACTAGAAACAGAGCCTGCCTGCCCTGTGTTCTTGGCTCTGCACGCTCTGCCTCCCCTTGGCGGTCTTCCAGCCATTGTAGTCGGTAGTCCTGTGGGTGCTGCTGAGAAGAAAATATAGGAGCTCTGTGTGATGCCACTAACACACTAGAAGTCCTATGGGTGCTTCTGCAAAGAAAATAGAGGAGCTCTGTGTGATGCCACTAACACACTAGAAGTCCTGTGGGTGCTTATGCAAAGAAAATAGAGGAGCTCTGTGTGATGCCACTAACACACTAGAAGTCCTGTGGGTGCTGCTGAGAAGAATATATAGGAGCTCTGTGTGATGCCACTAACACACTAGAAGTCCTATGGGTGCTTCTGCAAAGAAAATAGAGGAGCTCTGTGTGATGCCACTAACACACTAGAAGTCCTGTGGGTGCTGCTGAGAAGAATATATAGGAGCTCTGTGTGATGCCACTAACACACTAGAAGTCCTATGGGTGCTTCTGCAAAGAAAATAGAGGAGCTCTGTGTGATGCCACTAACACACTAGAAGTCCTGTGGGTGCTTATGCAAAGAAAAATAGAGGAGCTCTGTGTGATGCCACTAACACACTAGAAGTCCTGTGGGTGCTTCTGCAAAGAAAATAGAGGAGCTCTGTGTGATGCCACTAACACACTAGAAGTCCTGTGGGTGCTTATGCAAAGAAAATAGAGGAGCTCTGTGTGATGCCACTAACACACTAGAAGTCCTGTGGGTGCTGCTGAGAAGAATATATAGGAGCTCTGTGTGATGCCACTAACACACTAGAAGTCCTATGGGTGCTTCTGCAAAGAAAATAGAGGAGCTCTGTGTGATGCCACTAACACACTAGAAGTCCTGTGGGTGCTTCTGCAAAGAAAATAGAGGAGCTCTGTGTGATGCCACTAACACACTAGAAGTCTTGTGGGTGCTTATGCAAAGAAAATAGAGGAGCTCTGTGTGATGCCACTAACACACTAGAAGTCCTGTGGGTGCTTATGCAAAGAAAATAGAGGAGCTCTGTGTGATGCCACTAACACACTAGAAGTCCTGTGGGTGCTTCTGCAAAGAAAATAGAGGAGCTCTGTGTGATGCCACTAACACACTAGAAGTCCTGTGGGTGCTTATGCAAAGAAAATAGAGGAGCTCTGTGTGATGCCACTAACACACTAGAAGTCCTGTGGGTGCTGCTGAGAAGAATATATAGGAGCTCTTTGTGATGCCACTAACACACTAGAAGTCCTGTGGGTGCTTCTGCAAAGAAAATAGAGGAGCTCTGTGTGATGGGACTAACACACTTCAAGTCCTATAGGTGCTTCTGGGAACAAAATATCGCTCTGTGTGTGTGATGGGACTAACACACTTCAAGTCCTATAGGTGCTTCTGGGAAGAAAATATATAGCTCTGTGTGTGTGATGGGACTAACACACTTCAAGTCCTATAGGTGCTTCTGGGAAGAAAATATAGCTCTGTGTGTGTAATGGGACTAACACACTTCAAGTCCTATAGGTGCCTCTGGGAACAAAATATAGGAGCTCTGCCTGCCTGCCACGAACACACTACAAGCCCCTCTTTCTCAATCAATCTTTGTAACTGAATCTATCTAACTCAATCTCTGTAAGTGAATCTCTCTAACTATCTAAATGCAGCAGAGTGTCACAGAATCAGCCTGCTCAATCTGCGCCGGAACAGCATGTGACCGGCGCAGACGGCGTGGCGGCGTTTTATAGGGGGGGCGTGTACTACAGCCCCTGAGCTGTAATTGGCTACAGGCGTCCTGCCTGTAGCCAATTATGGCTCTTCGAGTTTCCGGGGCTGTGATTGGCCAAGCATGCGGGGTCACAGTGCATGCTTGGCCAATCATCAGCCAGCAATGCACTGCGTCGGCCGCGCCGGCCGCAATGCATTGCGGGGCCGCTCGCATCACACGAACGTGATGCGAGCGGCCAAAATAGTTCTGGGCTCGCCGAGCGAGCGAACGCCCGGTGCTCGATGCGAACGTGGGTTCGCATCGAGCACCGGGCCCATCCCTATTTATGACCTACAAATATCATAGATAATCTAAATGATTTATCAAAGATATGGATGACTCTGGTATATTTTCCTTGATTCTTATAACATCCATTGCAACATAACATATTACATGTCCACAGAGGCGGCTCTCTAATTAGGCAAATTAGGCGGCCGCCTTAGGCCTCGCACTCCCAGGGGCCTCGCAGCCACCTAATTTGCCTGACGTGTGTGGGAGTTGGAGGGAATGTCCCCCAGTCATTGTCCCCTGGGCCGTCTCTTTGCCCGCTACTACTTTTACCCCTGCCAGGGGCGGACTGTTCAATTCAGCACTGCCAGGGGTGACGTCCCAGGGTCAGTGGGTGGCTCCATGTACTCCCCTCTCCCGACTCCTCCTCTTCTGCCAGGCTCTGTGGATCTCCTGCCAGGTGGTGCAGAGCCCAGCTAATGCCAGCAGCGGCCGGGCAGCTCTCACTCTGCTCCACGCTCCAGGATGAATGTCTGTTATGGAGGACCTGCCAATGCCAGACCAGGCGCCCGGCGATCATCGGGGGGAGACTGTCTGCCGCCGGAGCTTCCAGGTACAGAATGATGACGGTCCTGCCCGATACTGACACGTCCCGTGACGTCACCCCTGACCGAGGGGGGCTCCGATAATCACTACTGCCACACACACAGCCCTGATGATATATATGCCATCTGGAATATCATGGCACCTACTGACCCCCTGTCATCACCAAAATTTGAGAAACTGTGAATTCATAGTTCAGAGGATTTAAGGCTCTTAATAAATGCAATTTGTACAGTTATTTTTTTATCGCTTGAATTATTTTTCCGATTTTGGGCGTGGGTGGGGCCTCATGTTTAAGATTTGCCTAAGGCCTCACAAAGCCCTGAGCCACCTCTGTATGTCCATATCATATGTAGATACGTGTATTTGTCATTTCACTTGGGTTTGTCATCCTGGCGTATAATTAACCGCTTCCCGACCGCCCACTGCATATATACGTCAGCAGAATGGCACGGGCAGGCAGAATCACGTACCTGTACGTGATCGTGCATGTGCCTGCCCGTGGGTCGCGCGCTCGCGACCCGGTCGGGAGCTCCGTGACCCGGCCGCGGGACCAGCGGACCCGATCGCCGCTGGTGTCCCGCGATCGGGTTACGGAGCTGAAGAACGGGGAGAGGTCTGTGTAAACAAACCTCTCCCCGCGCTTCCTACACTGACTGTCAGTGATCGGCGGTTCCCTGTCATCGGGAACGCCGATCAATGACGTCAGACGTACAGCCCCGCCCCCCTACTGTAAAAAAAAACACAACACGTCACACTGACTCCTCCCCGCCCCCTAGTGGTTAACCCCCTAACTACAACTGTCATTTACATAGGAATCAGTGCTATTTAAATAGCAGTGATTGCTGTATAAATGACAAATGTCCCAAAAATGTGTCAAAAATGTCCGATGGGTCCGCCAAAATGTCGCAGTCACAATAAAAATCGCTGATCGCCGCCATTACTAATAAAAAAATAAATATTAATAAAAATGCTATAAAACTATCCCCTATCTTGTAAACGCTATAACTTTTGCGCAAACTAATCAATAATCGCTAATTGCGATTTTTTTTTTTTTACCAAAAATATGTAGAAGAATACGTATCGGCCTAAACTGAGGAAAAAATATGTTTTTTTATATATTTTTTGGGGATATTTATTATAGCAAAAAGCAAAAAATATTGCATTTTTTTCAAAATTGTCGCTCTATTTTTGTTTATAGCGCAAAAAATAAAAACCGCAGGGGCGATCAAATACCACCAAAAGAAAGCTCTATTTGTGGGAAAAAAAGGACGCCAATTTTGTTTTGGAGCCACGTCGCACGACCGCGCAATTGTCAGTTAAAGCGACGCAGTGCCGAATTGCAAAAAGGGGCCTGGTCCTTTGGCTGCCAATTGGTCCGGGGCTGAAGTGGTTAACTGGAGTCTCCTGACATTGTTTTGGGGAACAAGCCCGAGTCAACATGGTGGTTTGACTAGGAAGCAATATCATCCTCTGATACAATAGGACATATTTACTCAACTTCTCCTTGAGTTAAAGGTTTTGTAGCTTTTATCTACCCCCCCCCCCCCCCCCCCCCACAGATAGGAACCCGTCTTCTTTGTTTTCTAAACGGGACCTTATTGTTCCTGCAAGTCTCTCTCTCAATACAGGCTTGTAAAACTTCACAAGATGGTTGGAAAACCTGAGACCATCTGTTTTGCTTTAACCGCTTCAATACCCGGCCATAGTCATATGACGCCCACAAGGTGGATCTACCATCCTGGGTGGGCGTCATATGACGTCCTCGGATTCCCGGCCGCCTGGGGGGCGCGCGCGGCATCGCTTGGGACCCGGTGCGAGTGCCCGGCGGCCGCGATGTCCGCCGGGCACCCGCGATTGCCCGTTAAAACAACGGGACCGGGCGGGACCGTGGAGCTGTGTGTGTAATGATGGGGTGTAAACACACAGCTCCACGTCCTGTCAGCGGGGAGGAGACCGATCATGTGATCCCAGTACGGAGGAACACATGATCGGTCTCCTCCCCTTAAGTCCCCTCCCCCTACAGTTAGAATCACTCCTATTAGGGACACATATTAACCCCTCCAGCGCCCTCTAGTGTTAACCCCTTCCCTGACAGTCACATTTACACAGTAATCATTGCAATTTTATAGCAACGATCGCTGTGTAAATGTGAATGGTTCCAAAAATGTGTCAAAAGTGTCCGAAGTGTCCGCCGCAATGTCGCAGTCACGAAAAAAAAATCACAGATCCCCGCCATTACTAGTAAAAAAAAAAAAAAAAAAATTCAATAAATCTATCCCCTATTTTGTAGACGCTATAACTTTTGCGCAAACCAATCAATATACGCTTATTGCAATTTTTTTTACCAAAAAATATGTAGAAGAATACGTATCGGCCTAAACTGAGGAAAAAATAGTTTTTTTTTTTAAAAATGGGATATTTATTATAGCAAAAAGTAAAAAATATTGTGTTTTTTTTCAAAATTGTCGCTCTTCTTTTGTTTATAGCGCAAAAAATAAAAACCGCAGGGGCGATCAAATACCACCAAAAGAAAGCTCTATTTGTGGGAAAAAAAGGACGTCAATTTTGTTTGGGTGTAACGTCGCACGACCGCGCAATTGTTAGTTAAAGCGACGCAGTGCCGAATCGCAAAAAGTGCTCTGGTAAGGAAGGGTGTTTAAAAGCCCTGTATTGAAGTGGTTAAAGGTCTCCAGGAGGTGAACAGTTCAATTATTGCAAAAAATCACAGTTCATCTACTTCTTCAGGCTTATTGAAATTTTTCATGTCTTCCGGTAAATATTAAACGTATTATTATTTTTTTTTATTTCTTAACCACTTTCAGCCCCGGACCAATTTGCAGCCAAAGGACCAGGCCCCTTTTTTGCGATTCGGCACTGCGTCGCTTTAACTGACAATTGCGCGGTCGTGCGACGTGGCTCCCAAAACAAAATTGGCGTCCTTTTTTTCCCCACAAATAGAGCTTTCTTTTGGTGGTATTTGATCGCCCCTGCGGTTTTTATTTTTTGCGCTATAAACCAAAATAGAGCGACAATTTTGAAAAAAATTCTATATTTTTTGCTTTTTGCTATAAGAAATATCCCCAAAAAATATATATAAAAAAAACATTTTTTTTCCTCAGTTTAGGCCGATACGTATTCTTCTACATATTTTTGGTTAAAAAAAATCGCAATTAGTGATTATTGATTGGTTTGCGCAAAAGTTATAGCGTTTACAAAATAGGGGATAGTTTTATAGCATTTTTATTAATATTTTTTTTTTTTACTAGTAATGGCGGCGATCAGCGATTTTTATTGTGACTGCGACATTATGGCGGACACATCGGACATTTTTGACACATTTTTGGGACCATTGTCATTTATACAGAAATCAGTGCTATTTAAATGCACTGAGTCCTGTATAAATGACAGTTGTAGTGAAGGGGTTAACCACTAGGGGGAGGGGAGGGGTTATGGGCTGTGACGTGTGTGTGTTTTTTTACATCAGGGGGCGGGGCTGACGTCTGACGTCACTGATCGGCTTTCCCGATGACCGGGAACAGCCAATCAATGACAGGCAGTGTAGGAAGCGCGGGGAGAGGTTTGTTTACACAGACCTCTCCCCGTTCTTCAGCTCCGTGACCCGATCGCGGGACACCAGCGGCGATCGGGTCCGCTGGTCCCGCAGCCGGGGTCACGGAGCTCCCGACCGGGTCGCGACCCACGGGCAGGCATTTAAAGGATCCCGTACAGGTACGGGATTTTGCCTGCCCGTGCCATTCTGCTCACGTATATGTACATGAGCCGGTCGGGAAGCGGTTAATGAATTCACAACATTACGAAGTGGCACAGCACTGGAAGGGATAGAGTCGGTCCAGGGTTCTGGAGATGTCAGTGGGTGTCCAACAGACCAATCAGTCCCTGCGACTCCAGGCACATGTCCGGACTCCTCAGGAATTTGGTCACCAACCTTTTCAGGGGTTGGTTGTAAACTTGTAGGATCACGCCAGACACCGTGCCGTATGTCACCAGTAGAGCCCTGAGTAGACTCTGGTGGTTGGTTAGAAAGAGGGGTCGGGTTCGTCTCTAATGGTCGGCAAATGCGCTTCCTCAATTGTGAAAGGTGTCGTCGAACAAAAACGCCATTCTCCAGGCGAACAAGGTACATTCTTCTTCCAAGAGGTCCATCAATTATGCCAGGAAGCCAATGAGGCAAAACTCTGTAATTCCGAAACCATACAAGATCACCGGCACGGAATCCAGGACAGCCTGGTGGAGGAGGTGTTGGTGACTGTTCCTGTGGACGGACTAAAACCAGTTTGGTGCGGAGATGCCGGCCAAACATAAGAAAAGCAGGAGACAGCCCAGTAGTAGCGTGTTTTGTGTTTCGGTACATGGTCAAGAAGTCCAGCAGCTTCTCCTCTGACAGTCCCATCTGGTCCAGAGTGGACAGTAAGTGCTTCTTAAGGCCCCTTTCACACTGGGGCGGGGAGCCGCGGTGACGGTAAACCAGCGCTATATTTAGCTCTGCTTTACCGTTGTTTTAGCCGCAGTATTCGGCCACTCGCGGTGCGGTTTTACCCCCCGAGCGGCCGAAAAAAAAAAAAAAGGATAAAGACCCCCCGCAGAGCGCCGCCGTAGCGGTATTGCCGCGGTTTTACCGCGGTGTCCCATTCAAATCAATGGGAAGGAGCGGTATACAGCTCCGAAGATGCTGCTAGCAGGACTTTTTTGACCGTCCTGCTAGCGCACCGCTCCAGTGTGAAAGCCCGCCGGCTTTCACACTGGAGTTAAAGGGGCCGGATTTTTTCAGGTGGTGAACAGGCGCTATTTTTAGCGCTGTACCGCCTGAAAAACGCCCCGGTGTGAAAGGGGCCTAACCACTTCCCGACCGGCGCACGACAATGTACGCCGGCAGATTGGCACGGACAGGCATAAGGGCGAACAGGTACGTCCCTTTAAGAAAGCCGCCGTGCCATCGCGTGCACGGCACCAGCGGCGCGCGCGCGTCCGGTTGGGACCCCCGTGAGTCCGGTCGCGGGTCCTGCGGACTCGATCGGCGCGGGGATACCCACGATCGTCTCGCGGGAAAGCTGAACGGGGAGATGCGGAAGTAAACAGCATCTCCCCGTTCTGCCTAGCAACAAGTGACACTGATTTCTGCTCCCTGTGATTGGAGCAGAGATCAGTGTTCACTAACACACAGCCACGCCCCCCCCACAGTTAACCACTTCCCGACCGGCCACTGCATATATACGTCAGCAGAATGGCACGGGCAGGCAGAATCACGTACCAGTACGTGATCGTGCATGTGCCTGCCCGTGGTCGCGCGCGCGCCGCCAGCGGCGCGCTCGCGACCCGGTCGGGAGCTCCGTGACCCCGGCCGCGGGACCAGCGGACCCGATCGCCGCTGGTATCCCGCGATCGGGTTACGGAGCTGAAGAACGGGGAGAGGTCTATGTAAACAAACCTCTCCCCGCGCTTCCTACACTGACTGTCAGTGATCGGCGGTTCCCTGTCATCGGGAACGCCGATCAATGACGTCAGACGTACAGCCACGCCCCCCTACTGTAAAAAAAAAACACAACACGTCACACTGACTCCTCCCCGCCCCCTAGTGGTTAACCCCCTAACTACAACTGTCATTTACATTGGAATCAGTGCTATTTAAATAGCATTGATTGCTGTATAAATGACAAATGTCCCAAAAATGTGTCAAAAATGTCCGATGTGTCCGCCAAAATGTCGCAGTCACAATAAAAATCGCTGATCGCCGCCATTACTAATAAAAAAAAAAATATTAATAAAAATGCTATAAAAAACTATCCCCTATTTTGTAAACGCTATAACTTTTGCGCAAACTAATCAATAATCGCTAATTGCGATTTTTTTTACCAAAAATATGTAGAAGAATACGTATCGGCCTAAACTGAGGAAAAAAAATGTTTTTTTATATATTTTTTGGGGATATTTATTATAGCAAAAAGTAAAAAATATTGCATTTTTTTCAAAATTGTCGCTCTATTTTTGTTTATAGCGCAAAAAATAAAAACCGCAGGGGCGATCAAATACCACCAAAAGAAAGCTCTATTTGTGGGAAAAAAAGGACGCCAATTTTGTTTTGGAGCCACGTCGCACGACCGCGCAATTGTTAGTTAAATCGACGCAGTGCCGAATTGCAAAAAGGGGCCTGGTCCTTTGGCTGCAAATTGGTCCGGGGCTGAAGTGGTTAATAACGCACAGGAAAACACCTGTCGTGAATATTGTAGAAACCAAACTTAGAATGAATCAATCTTTCATCCATGATAAAATGGACGCTATCAGAATCATCTGTCAAAGTTTGACATCACATGGAAGCCATGGATCGATTATTATTTGTCAAATACTTATGATAAACGTGTACTTTCACCATGGTGATCAATAATACGCTTTCAAGGATTATAATTTCAGACTGTATATGTAAAACTCATATCCGGAGTCCTGTTGTTTCCCCATCCCATATGTCTTTTTTCCCTCCTTTTTATTTCATCTTTCCCCCCCCCCCCCTTTTTTTTTTTTTTATGACAACTATCTTTCCTAAAACCAATTTTTCCTTATGTTACATTAGCTGATATAAACATTTATCCGAAGTTACGGTCACATTTTTTATTAATTACAAAGTCATATTTAGATACATATGAATATACTTTGTTTTAGAAAGATTTCTTCTCCTTATGCTTTCTTCCTTTCATTTTTCTTCGCTTGTAACATCCGTCCTTCAATATGTAACTTTAACCTCCTGCCGACCGCGCCGCCATTTTGGCCACTAGGGGGCGCACGCGCGCCGCGTCGCTGGGGACCCGATGCGCGTGCCCGGCGGCTGCGATGTCCGCCGAGCCCCCCGCGATTGCCCCGTAACTGAGCAGGACGTGGATCTGTGTATGTAAACACACAGATCCACGTCCTGTCACTGGAGAGGAGACCGATGGTGTGTCCCCTTGTACATAGGGACACCGATCGGTCCCCTCCCCCCCACAGTTAGAATCACTAACATAGGGAACATATTAACCCCTGCAGCGCCCCCTAGTGTTAACCCCTTCCCTGCCAGTCACATTTATACAGTAATCAATGCATTTTTATAGCACGGATCGCTGTATAAATGACAATGGTCCCAAAAATGTGTCAAAAGTGTCCGATATGTCCGCCGCAATGTCGCAGTCACGATAAAAATCGCAGATCGCCGCCAATACTAGTAAAAAATAAATAATAATAAAAATGTCATAAATCTATCCCCTATTTTGTAGACGCTATAACTTTTGCGCAAACCGATCAATAGACGCTTATTGCGATTTTTTTTTTTACCAAAAATATGTAGAAGAATACGTATCGGCCTAAACTGAGGAAAAAATTTGTTAAAAAAAAAAATAATAAAATTGGATATTTATTATAATAAAAAGTAAAAAAAATATTATTTTTCAAACTTGACCCTCTTCTTTTGTTTATAGCGCAAGAAATAAAAAACGCAGAGAGCTGCCATTACTAGTAAAAAAAATTAATTATAAAAATTCATAAATCTATCCCCTATTTTGTAGACGCTATAACTTTTGCGCAAACCGATCAATAGACGCTTATTGCGATTTTTTTTTTTTACCAAAAATATGTAGAAGAATACGTATCGGCCTAAACTGAGGAAAAAATTTGTTAAAAAAAAAAAATAATAAAATTGGATATTTATTATAATAAAAAGTAAAAAAAAATATTATTTTTCAAACTTGTCGCTCTTCTTTTGTTTATAGCGCAAGAAATAAAAAAACGCAGAGGTGATCAAATACCACCAAAATAAAGCTCTATCTGTGGGGGAAAAATGCTAAAAATTTTATTTGGGTACAGCTTTGCATGACCGCGCAATTGTCATTCAAAATGCGACAGCGCTGAAAGCTCAAAAATAGCTTGGTCAGGAAGGGGGTGTTCGTGCCCGGTAGGCGAGTGGTTAATAACTATATCATATATTCTGTATATGATGTTATTTTTTTGTTTCTAAAATAAAAACAATTGAAGGAGAAGGATTCAAAAGAGTTCCCATAAACATTTCACTACCTTCATTCTTAAACTTCCCTATGCTCAATGGTAGGTATTGATTTTTATATTTCCTAGGCATGCATTTTACACACGTTACATCCTATGTTATTAATATATATTGTATCTCCAGTGCCTTGAAAAAGTATTCATACCCCTTCATATTTCCCACATGTTGTCATGTTACAACCAAAAACTTAAATGTATTTTATTGGGATTTTATGTGATGGACCAACACAAAGTGTCACATAATTGTGAAGTGGAAGGAAAATGATACAAATAAATATGTGAAAAGTGTGGGGGGGGGGGGGGGGATTTGTATGGCGCCCCCCGGAGTCAATACTTTGTAAAACCCCCTTTCTCTACAAGTCTTTTTGGGGGTGTCTCTACCAGCTTTGCACATCTAGAGAGGAACATTTGAGCCCATTCTTCTTTGTAAAATATCTCAAGCTCTGTCAGATTGGATGGAGAGCGTCTTTTACTTGACAGCAGTGGCGGTGCGTGCATAGAGGGCGCAGGAGCGCCGCCCCCCCTCTCCTGCACCGCTCTATCACCAATAGATAGATTCATGCATTGCATGAATCTATCTATTGTCACCGCTGCCGCCCCCTATTCAGGTGTCCGGCCCCTGATCGGGCGCCGGGCATCTGAATTACAGTGGGGGGGGTGTTGCTGGAAGCGCCCCTATTAGAGCTGTAATAGGGGACCTGTATATAGCGGTGGGCTCTAATAGGCTTCCCTAAGTGTAAACAGCGGGCGCAATGCTTTGCGTTCGCTGCTTACACAGTATTGTGTTAGGGAAGCGAATACATCGCTTCCCTAACACAGACCCGCCTCTCAGCCAATCAGGTTGCCAGGTCTGTTACCTGTCACCTGATTGGCTGAAGTCACAGGCGCTGTGATTGGACGCTAGGCGTCCAATCACCTAGCGTCCAATCACAGCAGAAGAAGACAGGAGGAGCGCGGGAGAAGACATCCGACGGAGACACCGCTCGTCGCCTGACGCCGTCACCAGCTGCACACCGGGACAAGGTAAGTGCAGAGGGCAGGCAGGGGGCACAGTGGCAGCACTTGAGGGGCACAGTGGCAGCACTTAAGGGGCACAGTGGCAGAACTTGGGGCACAGTGGCAGAACTTGGGGCACAATGGCAGAACTTGGGGCACAGTGGCAGAACTTGGGGCACAGTGGCAGAACTTTGGGCACAGTGGCAGAACTTGGGGCACAATGGCAGAACTTGGGGCACAGTGGCAGAACTTGGGGCACAATGGCAGAACTTGGGGCACAGTGGCAGAACTTAGGGCACAGTGGCAGAACTTTGGGCACAGTGGCAGAACTTGGGGCACAATGGCAGAACTTGGGGCACAGTGGCAGAACTTGGGGCACAATGGCAGAACTTGGGGCACAGTGGCAGAACTTGGGGCACAATGGCAGAACTTGGGGCACAGTGGCAGAACTTGGGGCACAATGGCAGAACTTGGGGCACAATGGCAGAACTTGGGGCACAGTGGCAGCACTTGGGGCACAGTGGCAGCGTTTGATGGGCACAGTGGCAGCACTTGGGGCACAGTGGCAGTGTTTGATGGGCACAGTGGCAGCACTTGGGGCACAGTGGCAGCGTTTGATGGGCATAGTGGCAGCGTTTAATGGGCACAGTGGCAGCGTTTAATGGGCACAGTGGCAGCGTTTGATGGCACAGTGAGGCTGTTTGTTTGCGCCCCCCCAAAAATTTTGAGCACCAGCCGCCACTGCTTGACAGGATATGTATATTGTAGAGAAATCAGAGACACTTGTACCCGTCCTTATACAAAGACTGAATGTTTAGCTCTGCAATAGAGATGAGCCGAACACCCCCCCTGTTGGGTTCGCACCAGAACCTGCAAACAGACCTAAAGCGCATGTGAACTTTAGAACCCTATTAAAGTCTATGGGACTCGAACGTTCAAAATCAAAAGTGCTAATTTTAAAGGCTTATATGCAAGTTATTGTCATAAAAAGTGTTTGGGGACCCGGTCCTGCCCCAGGGGACATGTATCAATGCAAATTTATTTTTTTAAAACGGCCTTTTTTTTAAGGAGCAGTGATTTTAATAATGCTTAATGTGAAACAATGTAATATTCCTTTCAATTTCGTACCTGGGGGGTGTGTATAGTATGCCTGTGAAGGGGCTCATGTTTCCAGTGCTTAGAACTGTCCCTGCACAAAGTGTAATTTTTGCAGGAAAAAAGCTATTTAAAATCACTCGCGGCTAATGAATTGCCGGCTCCCCGTAATACAGAGAACAGTCATTCATTGAAAGTCATTGATAAAAAAAAAGTCATTGATAAAAAAAAAAAAAAAAGCGTGGGGGTCCCCCCAAATTCAATTACCAGGCCCTTCAGGTCTGCTATGGATATTAAGGGGAACCCTGCTTCAAATTTAAAAAATAAATGACTTGGGGGTCCCCCTAAATATCCATACCAGACCCTTCAGGTCTGGGATGGATTTTAAGGGGAACCCCGACCAAAAGAAAATTAAAAAAAATGGCGTGGGGTCCTCCTCAAAATCCATACCAGACCCTTATCCGAGCACGCAACCTGGCAGGCCACAGGAAAAGAAGGGGGACGAGAGCGCCCCCCCCCCCTCCTGAACCGTACCAGGCCACATGCCCTCAACATTGGAAGGGTGCTTTGGGGGTCTGTGACCCCTCAAAGCACCATGTCCCTATATTGATGGGGACAAGGGCCTCGTCCCCACAACCCTGGCCATTGGTTGTGGGGGTTTTGCGGGCGGGGGGCTTATCGGAATCTGGAAGCCCCCTTTAACAAGGGGACCCCCAGATCCCGCCCCCCCAAAGTGAAATGGTAAGGGGGTACAAAAGTACCCCTACCATTTCACCAAAAAAGTGACAAAAGTGTTAAAAAATGACAGGAGACGGTCTTTGACAATTCCTTTATTAAAATCTTCTTTCAATTTCTTTCTTCTGGTCTTCCTTCTTCCTTTCTTCATCCTTCGGTTTCTTCATCTTCTTCTTCCATCTTCTTCCATCTTCTTATTCCATCTTCTTCTTCCTCCGATCCGCTTCTTCTTGCCCTGGTCTTCTCGTCCGGCATCTTCTTCCACGGCGTCGGCGTCTCTTCTTGGGCCGCTCTGCGCAATGGGAGGCTCCCGCTGTGTGAGGCTTTGCTCCGGCATCTTCTTCCACGGCGTCGGTCTCTTCTTGGGCCGCTCCGCGCAATGGGAGGCTCCCGCTGTGTGAGGCTTTGCTCCGGCATCTTCTTCCACGGCGTCGGTCTCTTCTTGGGCCGCTCCGCGCAATGGGAGGCTCCCGCTGTGTGAGGCTTTGCTGCGTCTGACGGCTCTTTTATAACGGAGGGTGGGGCCACCTGGTGACCCAGCCCCCCTCTGACGCACAGGGACGTCATGGGGACTTCCCTATGGCTTTCCCCATGAAGTCAGAGGGGGCGGGAGCCGGCAATACATTATAGCCGCGAGTGATTTTAAATAGCTTTTTTTCCTGCAAAATTGACACTTTGTGCAGGGACAGTTCTAAGCACAGGAAACATGCGTCCCTTTACAGGCATACTATAGACACCCCCAGGTACGAAATTTAAAGGTTTATTACACTTTTATTGTTTCACTTTAAGCATTATTAAAATCACTGATCCTGCCTTGTCAGTTCCACCTGCAGCCTTGTCAGTTCCTTGAATTTTACCCTCAACAAATGGGGCTTCGGCCCTCAATTTCTTCAATGGATTTCTGCATTTTATCAAGACCCCAAAGTCTACATTAAATATGCAGGATACAAATCGCATGAGTTCAATATACAGAGAGGGACGTGTCAGGGATGCCCACTCTCACCGTTACTTTTTGCACTACTCATTGAACCCCTATCACAAAGAATTAGAATGGCAAGATCACCCTAACCCCGGGGTCTCCAAACCCCCGCCCGCGGGCCACATCCGGCCCGCTTGTGGGTTTAAACCGGCCTGACCGCAGCTGTCAGGTACTGCAATACAAAGCAGCACACCCGCCCCCATGCTGCACGACGTGCTTATGATTGGCTGCTGGGACCGCCGATGTCTCAGCAACCAGTGATGTCATTGGCGCGGCACCTCCCCTCTTCCCGCCTGCTGTTTGTATTAACGATCCTTCAGCGTGTGAAGCAGCGGGCGGGAGTCGGGAGCTGAAGACGGCCGTACGGAGGTGTGCCTGTTGCTGATGGGTGGAGGGAGGGTCATTAAGCTGTAAGATTGAAGTGGTTGAAGGCTGCATTCCCCGCTGCCCCACCTTCCCACTGGCCTGTTTGCAGAAGAAGTTGTCTCGCACAGAGGCGTGTGTGTTGCTGATGGGGTCACTGATGGCTGCCAATACCCTGCCATACCCTGCCAATACCCTTCCATACCATGCCAATACTCTGCCAATACCCTGCCAATACTCTGCCATACCCTGCCAATACTCTGCCAATACTCTGCCATACCATGCCAATACTCTGCCCTACCCTGCCAATACTCTGCCATACCCTGCCAATACTCTGCCATACCCTGCCAATACTCTGCCATACCCTGCCAATACTCTGCCAATACTCTGCAATACTCGTGATACTCAGCCATACTCTGCAATACCCAGCCATACCCAGCCATACTCTGCATTACTCGGCGATACCCATCCATACTCTGCAATACTCTGTAATACTCTGTAATACCCAGCCGTACCCAGACAATATTACAGTGGGGGAGATGACATGGATATTACAGTGGGGGAGATGACGTGGATATTACAGTGGGGGAGATGTGGGGAGATTGTGGATATTACAGCGGGGACTATATGGTGGTGGAATTTTCACACGTTTTTGCAAATTCAATGATTATTTCTGATCTGTGACTTTTTTGATCTGTTGCACCCCTACTGATGGGGACATTGCTGGAGACACCACTGATGGGGACATTGCTGGAGACACCACCGATGGGGATATTGATGGAGACACTGCTGATGTGGACACCACTGATGGGGACACTGATGGGGATATTGCTGGAGACACTGCTGATGGGGACATGGATGGGGTCACTGCTGATGGGGAAACCGCTGATGGGGAAACTGATGATGGGGACACTGATGGGATCACTGCTGATGGGGACACTGATGATGGTGACATGGATGGGGTCACTGCGGATGTGGACACTGCTAATGGGAACACTGATGATGAGGAGTCTCTGATGGAGGACACTGATGATGAGGAGTCTTTAATGAGGAACACGGATGTGTGGAAGGCTCTGATGAGGATACAGGTGTGGAAGGGTCTGATGGGGACACAGGCATGTGGAAGGCCCTGATGGGGACACAATGTACAAGGAGACTCTGATGGAGGACACAGATGTGCAGAAAGGCTCTGATGGGGACACAATATGCAAGGATACTCTGATGGGGGACACCGATGTTTGGAAAGGCTCTTACGGGGGACACCGATGTTTGGAAAGGCTCTGACGGGGGACACCGATGTTTGGAAAAGCTCTGACGGGGGACACAGATGTGTGGAAAGGCTCTGATGGGGACAAACATGCAGAAAAGCTCTGATTGGGATACGGACGTGTGGCAAGGCTCCAATGTGGACACGGGTGTGCAAGGAGTCTCTGGGGCACAGATGTGCAAGGAGACTTTGTTGGGGACAAAGATGTGTGGAAAGCTCTGATGGGGACACAGATTTGATGGAGAGTCTGTTGGAGACGCAGTTGTATGGGATGACTCTGATGGGGAAACAGATGTGAGGGGGAATCTGAGATACAGATATAAAGGGGGATCTTGAGGACCACACAGACATAAGGGGGGACTATGATGAGGACTTGATATAAGCGTAAACTCTCAAATCTTTTCCTTGCTCAGATATCTCCTTCAGTTATGGAAGGGAAAAAGAAAAGAAAAGTGGACAGCGAGTGCCGCCTGTTTAATGAACAATGGAACATAAAGTACTTTTTTGTACAAGCAGGCGATAAAGCCTCATGTCTCATATGCAACAAAACTGTTGCCGTTTTGAAGGAGTACAATTTGCGTCGGCACTATGAGACAAAACATGAACAAAGTTATTCCAAATTCACAGGAACACAGCGTTCGGAAAAATTTCAATCGATGCAACGCAATTTGCTTTCCCAAAAAGCTCTATTTACGCAAAAGAAGCTTTAACTCGGGTCAGTTATAAAGTAGCTTATGCCTTGCCTAAAAGAGGAAAACCATTCACTGATGGAGATCTCATCAAGGAGTGTATGATGGAAGCAGTGGAAAAGTTATGCCCAGAAAAAGCTAATTTGTTCAAAACTATAATGCCCCGTACACACGGTCGGAAAATCCGACGGAAAATGTCCGATCAGACCATGTTGTCGGAAAATCTGCCCGTGTGTGGGCTCCATCGGACTTTTTCCGTCGGAATGGTAAAAATGTGGAGCTTAATCCTGGACAGGCTGCCAATCCTAGGGGAGACTCCGAAGGATGGTTCCCAAGAAGCGTCTGGAAATTAATATCTTAAACCAAACATGTATAGCGGCAAAATAATTAAACAGTGCTATACCAATATAGGATAATCCATAAGTAAATAAATAAATATACTATTAAAGTTAATAATAGTAAAGTGCATCCAATGGTGGGAATAAGAATTCAAGTGCAGAGAAAAATATCATAAATAAATAACAATATAAATAATATGTGCAAAAATAGCAAAAATAGCAAATAAAACCAAGCGAATATTCAGTGAATCAGCAGATTATAATGTGAAAAATGCGTTGTGAATAATACGCATGTGAAAAATTAAGCATGTGCAAAATTGCCAATAAATGTGCTCAAAGCAAAATTCTACTAATGTGTTAGTCCAAATTAATCAAAGTGATCGTGCTAAAATCAAATGTCCTGTGCACTCCAGATTGCTAGTGCTGACACGGCTCCCATACACAATGCAATCAATTTCTCTGTGTGGTGAATCCTCCTAATAGCAATGCAGTCCTTTAGCAGTGATCTCCTCCATGCATTTTCAATGTGCCAATCCAAGGTGCTTCCCCCAGCCTCTTACCTCTAGGTAAGGAGTAAACAGCCTTTCACTGAGATAGCAATAGATCACCTCCTCATGAACTCCTCCAAGATAGCGTCCTTACCAAACATCTCACAACCTCTCCTAGTGGTCAATGGACATGGGGCAAAAAGAGGGAAGGACTCCATTGTGCAGCAATTCAAACGATTTTATTAAGATAAAAGTAAACACTTATGCGGCGTACACACGCTCTGACTTTCCGGCGGGATTGTCTGCCGGACCTAGTCCAGCGGACAAACCGCCGGACCTTCCAGCGGAGCTTCGCCGGACCTTCCGAGCGTGTGACTTGCCCACACACGCCCGGACTTCTCCGGCGGACAATCCGCGGGAAAAAGTCTGCGGGACTTTTGAAAACGAACGGACTTGCCCACACACGGAGCAGTTTGTTCATTTAGAACGTAACTGCAGGTAGACGGGGCTAGCGAAGGCAGTGAATGCCGCTGCGCTAGCCCCGTCACCTGCCATGGATTTAAAGGGAATCCCCACCCCGAAAAAATGCCCCCAAATCCATCTCAGACCCTTATCCGAGCACGCAGCCCGGCCGGCCAGGAAAGGGGTGGGGACGAGCGAGCGCCCCCCCCTCCTGAGCCGTACCAGTCCGCGTGCCCTCAACATGGGGGGTGCCCTGGGGAAAGGGGGGCCGTGCGGCCCCCCCACCCCAAAGCACCTTGTCCCCATGTTGATGAGGTCAAGGGCCTCTTCCCAACAACCCTGGCCGTTGGTTGTCGGGGTCTGCGGGCGGGGGGCTTATCGGAATCCGGGAGCCCCCTTTAATAAGGGGGCCCCTCACCCTATGTGAATGAGTAGGGGGTACGATGTACCCCTACCCATTCACCTAAGGTGTAAAGTGTAAATAAAAAAAAAACACACAATTTTTTTAAAATATTTTATTGCACTGCTCCGGGGGTCTTCTTCCGTCTTGGGGGTCTTCTCGCCGGACTCCTCCGCTCTTTTACCAAGCAGAGGAGCCCAGCTACCTTCTTTGTCATCGCCGCAGTCGTCGTCTGGGGGTCTCGATCCGCCTTCGGGGGTCTTCCGGGGTCTCTTCTGTTCTTGCCGTTGTTATCGCCTTCTTCTTCTTCTTCTTCTTCTTCTCCTTCCGATGTTGACTCGTTGCTCTCTGTGGCCGGAATGGCAGAGCCGCGCTGTGCTGGGACTTATATAGGGACAAGGGGGCAGGGTCACATGCTCATGTCACATGGTGACCCCGCCCCCCTATGATTTCACAGTCCCGGAGGATGCTGGGACTGTGACATGGTACATCGTACCCCCTACTCATTCACATAGGGTGGGGGCCAGGATCTGGGGGCCCCTTATTAAAGGGGGCTCCCGGATTCCGATAAGCCCCCCGCCCGCAGACCCTGACAACCAACGGCCAGGGTTGTCGGGAAGAGGCCCTTGTCCTCATCAACATGGGGACAAGGTGCTTTGGGGTGGGGGGGCCGCACGGACCCCCTTTCCCCAGGGCACCCCCCATGTTGAGGGCACGCGACCTGGTATGGCTCAGGAGGGGGGGGGGCGCTCGCTCGTCCCCACCCCTTTCCTGGCCGGCCGGGCTGCGTGCTCGGATAAGGATCTGAGATGGATTTGGGGGGGACCCCCACGCGTTTTTTTCGGTGTGGGGATTCCCTTTAAATCCATGCCAGGTGACGGGGCTCAGGGCCATCTTAAGAGCATTATAGGCCCCCGGGCAATACAGTGCACCGGGGCCCCTGTGTGCACTACACTACATACCGCACTGACCACTACACACCACACTGACCACTACACTACACACCACACTGACCACTACACTACATACCGCACTGACCACTACACACCACACTGACCACTACACTACACACCACACTGACCACTACACTACATACCGCACTGACCACTACACACCACACTGACCACTACACTACATACCACACTGACCACTACACTACAAACCACACTGACCTACCTGAATCCTATACTTACCACTACTACACAAACTACACTACCCACTGACCACTACATACCACACACCACACCACACTGACAACTACACTACATACCACACTGACCTACCTGAATCCTATACTTACCACTACTACACAAACTACACTACCCACTACATACCACACACCACACCACACCAACCACTACACTACATACCACACTGACCTACCTGAATCCTATACTGACCACTACTACACAAACTACACTACCCACTGACCACTACATACCACACACCACACCACACTGACCACTACACTACATACCACACCAACCACTACACTACATACCACACTGACCTACCTGAATCCTATACTGACCACTACTACACAAACTACACTACCCACTGACCACTACATACCACACACCACACCACACTGACCACTACACTACATACCACACCAACCACTACACTACATACCACACTGACCTACCTGAATCCTATACTGACCACTACTACACAAAACTACACTACCCACTGACCACTACATACCACACACCACACCACACTGACAACTACACTACATACCACACCAACCACTACACTACATACCACACTGACCTACCTGAATCCTATACTGACCACTACTACACAAACTACACTACCCACTGACCACTACATACCACACACCACACCACACTGACCACTACACTACATACCACACCAACCACTACACTACATACCACACTGACCTACCTGAATCCTATACTGACCACTACTACACAAACTACACTACCCACTGACCACTACATACCACACACCACACCACACTGACAACTACACTACATACCACACCAACCACTACACTACATACCACACTGACCTACCTGAATCCTATACTGACCACTACTACACAAACTACACTACCCACTGACCACTACATACCACACACCACACCACACTGACCACTACACTACATACCACACCAACCACTACACTACACACCACACTGACCTACCTGAATCCTATACTGACCACTACTACACAAACTACACTACCCACTGACCACTACATACCACACCACACAACACTAACCTACCTGATTCCTATACTGACCAGTACACTACACACTGACCACTACACACCACCCTACCTGATTTCTATACTGACCACTACTACACAATCTACACTATCCACTGACCACTACACTATACACTTCTCACAGACCACTACACAATACACTACATACTGACCGCTACAGCATACTCTATCCACAGACCAATACACCACACACACACACAATACACTACACACAATACATTACACTACACACAATACATTACACTACACACTATACATTACACACAATACATTACACTACACACAATACATTACACTACACTATACATTACACTACACACAATACATTACACTACACTATACATTACACTACACACAATACATTACACACAATACATTACACTACACACAATACATTACACTATACATTACACACAATACATTACACTATACATTACACTACACACAATACATTACACTATACATTACACTATACATTACACTATACACAATACATTACACTATACATTACACTATACATTACACTACACACAATACATTACACTATACATTACACTACACACAATACACTATACATTACACTACACACAATACACTACACACAATACATTACACTATACATTACACTACACACAATACATTACACTACACACAATACATTACACTATACATTACACTACACACAATACATTACACTATACATTACACTACACACAATACATTACACTACACACAATACATTACACTACACACAATACATTACACTACACACAATACATTACACACAATACATTACACTACACACAATACACTACACACAATACATTACACTACACACTATACACTACACAGAATACATTATGGCTTCTCCCTCTCCCCAGACCATATCAACCCCCCCCCCCCCCCCCCGGCCAGCAAAAAAGTCCCTTACCTTTTTTTCCCTTTCATCTCTGCTCTGCTCTGCGCCGCCTGTCAGACTGCCTGCCCCAGCGGGGACATGATCGGTGACCCGGAGAGGAGGAGGCGATGATAGCGGCCACAGCTCACAGTGAAGGCCAGCCCGCTCTCCCACGATCGAGGACAGGCCAGCCCCACCTGCTGCACATGACCCCTTTCGCCCAATCACAGGGCGCCAGGGGCCGGCGGCCTGAGACTGGACATGGCGGCCGGAGCGCGGGGTCACAGGCAATAAAAACGAGGGTGACACATAGATGATGCTTGGCTCGCTGGGCAGGTGGGGCCCCCCAGGCAAGTGGGGCCCCCGGGCAACTGCCCAGCGTGCCCAATGGAAAAGATGGCCCTGACGGGGCTAGCGCAGCGGCATTCACTGCCTTCGCTAGCCCCGTCTACCTGAAGTCACATGCTAAATGAATGGACTTTCCGATGATCTGCAAGTCCGTTCATTTCAAAAAGTCCGGCGGACTAGCATACTAACGGCGGGATTGTCCGCCGGACTGCCGAGTTCAGCGGACAATTTTAAAACAAAACTTAAAACCTAGTCCGCCGGCGCCCACACACGGGCGGATTGTCCGGAGGACTTAAGTCCGATGGACATTCCCGCGGGAAAGTCTGCTCGTGTGTACGCGGCATTACAGTTGCAGTAAAATAACACAAGCGGTAGTTAGGGAAGTGTGCGATCATGGCCGAGATCGCACACACAGCGTCACCTGACTCTAGCTCTTCTGACGCGTTGCGTCACGCCCACGTGACTTTATCAAAGGATTTATCAAAGGAATGGGCCCTGTTGTGAATTATTAGATCAAGAATTGTAATTACACGCCCCTGTTAAACAGTGGCTGAAAAATTGGGCCTTAGGCACTGGTGCTGGTGCCACAACACTGCAACCCCTCACAAATACTGTACTTGGAGCACAGCAATGAGCCCTATTGCAAATTATTGCATAAAAAATTGTAATTACATGCCCCTGTTAAACAGGGGCTGAAAAATTGGGCCTTAGGCACTGGTGCTGGTGCCACGACACTGCAACCTCTCCCAGATACTCTAGTTGGAGTGCAGGAACGAGCCCTGCTGCTAAGCATTGCATTAAAAAATGTAATTACACGCCCCTGTTAAACAGGGGCTGAAAAATTGGGCCTTAGCCACTGGTGGCGGCACCCAGAACCAAAAATGTTCTTCCAAGCTATCAGCAGGATTATTGAGGAGGAAGAGGATAGTCAGTCAACATAACAGGATAGTCACTCAGCATCAGCATAGGCAGTCTTGAAGGGATGTGACATTTCAAAATAAATTATTCGGTTACATCAGCTTCAGGTGCTTGGTAGCTGGTGGTGATCCAAGACTGATTCATCTTTATGAAGGTCAGTCGATCAACTGAGTCGGTGGACAGGTGCACTCTGTGATCGGTGACAAAGCCTCCAGCAGAACACTGAATGTGCGTTCCGGAAGAACGCTGGATGCAGAACAGGCCAGTAGCTCAATTGCATACTGTGCAAGCTCTGGCCAGTGATCCATCCTCAAGACCCAGTAAGCCAGAGGATATTCGGTGGGAAAGGTGTCCAAGTCTGACCTTGCCCCTAAGTATTCCTGCACCATGTAAATCAGACGCTGGCGATGGTTGCTGGAACCGATCATACCTTGGGGCTGCGGACTAAAAAATTGTCTGAACGCATCGGTCAGACAGCCACCTTCTCCACCGCTCCTTCTGTTACTGGCCGAAGCCTCAGCAACTCGTTGTCCAGGACCAGGAATTTGTAACCTCCCAGTCTCTGGGATCGCGTTGCACAGACCTTTCTGCAAGGCCTCCCTGAGATGTCTCATCCTCTGCTCCCTCTGCGACGGCAAGATAAGGTCCAAAACCTTACCCTTGTACCGTGGATCAAGGAGAGTGACCAGCCAGTAATGGTCCCTCTCCTTGATCCGAAGAATACGAGGATCCTTCCGCAGGCTTTGCAGGATCAGGGAGGCCATGCAACGTAGGTTAGCGGAGGCATTCGGTCCGGAGTCCTCTGGGTCACTGAGGACGACATGATCCACAGCCACCTCCTCCCAGCCACGTACAAGTCCACTGGTTTCTTGGGACTGTAAATCATCCCTAAAAGACTGCTGCTGCTGATGCTGAGTGTCAGGCTCCACCTCCATGCTGACACAACACTCCTCCTCCTCCTCCTCATCCTCTTCCTGTGTGATGGGTGGGAGAGAAGAAACACTGTCTGGATAAAGGGGGCCTTGAGAGGTAAGGAAGTCCTCCTCTTCCTGCCTCTGTTCTGCCTCAAGTGCCCTGTCCATTATTCCACGCAGCGTATGCTCCAACAGATGGACAAGGGGTACAGTGTCACTGATGCATGCACTGTCACTGCTCACAGGGCCGGATTAACATAGGGGCTATTGGAGCTGCAGCTCCAGGCCCCTTTCTCAAGATAGGCCCATTTGTCCCAAAAAAAAAAAAAAAATTCTAAAAAAAAAATCGACTTCGAGGGTTGTAGCTCAACGATCAGGAGTCACAGAGACCCCACAGTGCTGGAGTAGGTAGCTAAAGACCTACTCCAGCACTGGTTAAAATATGGGGCTGCTATCATCTATGGTTCTGGAGATATGGGGCTGCTTGCGCAGTCGATCAGAAGCTACATACAGAGCGGCCGGTATAAATACAAGCTGGAACACTCTGCCGAAGACTGAGAGGATGACATCACAGGGCTTATAATAATTATTTGTATATTACTTATGATAATTAACCCCTTGCCACCCAGGCCAATTCTGACACTTCTCTCCTACATGTAAAAATCATCATTTTTTTGATAGAAAATTACTCAGAAGCCTCAAGCATTATATATGTTGTTTTAGCAGACACCCTATGGAATAAAATTGTGGTCTTTGCAACTTTTTATGTTACATGATATTTGTGCAGCAATTTTTCAAATGTTTTTTTTGGAAAGAAACTGTTTCATTCATAAAAAAAAACACTAAAGTTAGCACGATATTTTTTGTGTACCAAGCGATGCTTTAATTTTTTTACAGGTTACATGTTTAGAGTTACAGAGGAGGTCTAAGGCTAGAATTATTGTTCTCGCTCTAACGATCGTGGCATATGTAACCTGTGTGTATCTGGATCTGATACTAACCAGTGCCTACCCAGCCCCTGGCTAGTATCTCTCCCCAGCCTGTCCCCACACACCCTCTCACCTGCTGACCTGTGAATGGGGGAATCACTCCCGCAGTGTTATTGTGTTCTGCCAGTGAATACGATGATCAGTGTTGCTAACTATAGCTGGCAGCACTGATTGTTTTGGGGAAAACCTGACAGGCTGGTTGTACTCAAGTCGGTTAATAGGTTGACTTGTGTAAAACCAGGTAGCCCATACATAGATCGACTATGGCTGGTCTCTGCTTAATTGGTGCAATTTCAATCCATCTATGGCCCGCTTAACCACTACGCAGTCCCTAAACAGCCTTCCACAAACCTTTACATTTTTCCTTCCCAGATTCCTTCATCCTCCTCTCCTATACATAGTGCCCGCTGCCATACTCTCCACACTTCTCTCCTATACATAGTGCCCACTGTTATACTCTCCACACTTCTCTCCTGTACATACTGCTCACTGTCATACCCTCCACACTTCTCTCCTATACATAGTGCCCGCTGTCATATCCTACACACTCCTCTCCTGTACATAGTGCCCGCTGTCATACACTTCTCTCCTGTACATAGTGCCCACTGTCGTACCCTCCACACTCCTCTCCTGTACATACTGCTCACTGTCATACCCTCCACACTCCTCTGCTGTGCATACTGCCCACTGTCATACTCTTCACACTCCTCTCCTGTACATAGTGCCTTCTGCCATACCCTCCGCACTCCTCTCATGTACATAGTGCCCACTGTTAGACCCTCCACATTCCTCTCCCTCACCTGCACATACTTCCCACTTTTATACCATCCATTCTCCTCCCCTATGCCTCTTACCCACAAAAACAGTTCTTTAAAATTGCCCCATTATTAGTACTTATTTAATTTTGTAATTACTATTGTGATGTATAGAGGAACATGGGGGATGTCAGCTACTCTAAATATAGCACTTGTAAAAAAGTGTCCCTGAAAATATTTTTGAAATGTTGGCAACTATGCGGGTCAGTAGGGGGCCCCATGAGAGGCTCCTGGATTCCAATGATATTAAAGCGGTAGTAAACTTTTCTAACATTACTATTTTTTAGAGGCCCTGAGGTAGGTTATGCCATAATGTACAAGTATGCACAGCATATTAGCACATTAGGGTACACTTAAATTGTCAGACTGAGCCCTCCAGTGCTGTGCTGTGATCAATCCGACCCGGGCGCTTCCATCGTCTTCCTTCCGGGTTCTGTGCCTCACTTGCCTTGGCCGGGCTGTGTTGATGTCATTCCCACACATGCTCATGTGCATCCTCTTTCTCTCATCCCCCCTTTCTCTCTCATCCTCTTTCCCTTACCCCTCACACCTCTTTCATCCCCTTTCTCTCTCTCTCTCTCTCTCTCTCATCCTCCCTCTCTTTTTAATTTAATTTGTTAAAACAAAAAATTGTTTGCATTTTTATTTATTAATTTATTGTTTATAAAAGGCCCCACCAAAATCCTCAGCACCAGGCCCATGATGTTCTTAATCTGGCCCTGACTGCTCACCATCCTCGTGTCCTCCTCAAATGGTGAGAGGACAGTGCATGCATCCCTGATCATGCTCCACTGGCGTAGTGAAAAAAATCGGAGCCCCCCTGACCCTGTCCTGGTTCCGTAGTCGCACAGGTACTCATTGATGGCCCTCTGCTGCATGTGCAGTCGCTGCAGCATGGCCAACGTTGAGTTCCACCTGGTGGGCATGTCACATATAAGGCGGTTCTTGGGCAGGTTCAACTCCTTTTGCAGCTCAGCCAGCCGAGCACTGGCATTATAAGATCGGCGGAAATGCACACAGACTTTCCTGGCCTGCCTCAGGACATCCTGTAAGCCCCGGTACCTGCCCAAGACCCGCAGCACCACCAGGTTAAGGACGTGAGCCACACAGGGCACATGGGTCAGTTGTCCCTGTCGCAGGGCAGAGAGGAGGTTTGTGCCATTGTCGCAAACCACCATTCTTGGCTTAAGCTGGCGTGGCGTCAACCACCTCTCGGCCTGCCCCTGCAGAGCTGACAGAACCTCTGCACCAGTGTGGCTCCTGTCCCCCAAGGATACCAGCGCAAGCACGGCATGGCATCTTTTTGCCTGCGTACTCGCGTAGCTCCTTGGACGCCTACGGAGCACCACTGGTTCTGAGGACAAAGCACAGGAAGAGGCCATGGAGGAAGAAGAAGAGGAGTGGGTGGAGGAGAGAGGTGTGTCACAACCAGTAGTAGCATTTTGGAGGCGTGGTGGCGGAACAACCTCCAACACTACTGCACCTTGTCCTGCATCCCTCCCAGCCGCCAAAAGAGTGACCCAATGGGCCGTGAAAGATAGGTAACGTCCCTGTCCATGCCTGCTGGACCATGAGTCAGCGGTAATATGCACCTTACCGCTGACCGCCCTGTCCAGCGAGGCATGGACATTGCCTTCCAAATGCCGGTAGAGAGCCGGAATCGCCTTTCGTGAGAAAAAGTGGCGTTTGGGAACCTGCCACTGAGGAACCGCACATTGAACAAACTCACGGAAGGGGGCCGAGTCTACCAACTGAAAAGGCAGCAGTTGAAGTGCTAGCAATTTAGCCAAGCTAGCATTCAACCGCTGGGCATGTGGATGGCTGGGAGTAAACTTCTTTCGACGGTCCAGCAGCTGGGGCAGGGAAATTTTCCTGGTACAATCAGACGTCGGTGTACTGCAAACAGAGTGCCCGCAAGTACTTGGTTGTGACACACCTAATTCTACACCTTCATTCCTCTCAGTGCAGGTTTCAGAGAGGACTGAAGGTATAGTGGGGATGGAGATCCCAGCTGATGAGGAGCAAGGAGAGGTTCGCTTTGTTCTTTGGTGTGGGTCTTTAACCACTTCAGCCCCGGACCATTTGGCAGCCAAAGGACCAGAGGTCTTTTTTCAATTTCGCACTGCACTACTTTAACTGGTAATTGCGCGGTCATGCAATTTTGTAACCAAACGAAATTTGCGTCCTTTTCTTCCCACAAATAGAGCTTTCTTTTGATGGTATTTGATTGCCTCTGTGATTTTTATTTTTTGAGATATAAACGGAAAAAGAGCGAAAATTTTGAAAAAAAAAGAGATTTTCTACTTTTTGTTATAAAAAAAATCTAATAAACTCAATTTTAGTCAAACATTTGGGCCAAAATGTATTCAGCCACATGTCTTTAGTAAAAAAAATGCCAATAAGCGTATATTTATTGGTTTGCGCAAAAGTTATAGCGTCTACAAACTAGAGTACATTTTCTGGAATTTACACCGCTTTTAATTTATGACTGCCTATTTCATTTCTTGAGGTGCTAAAATGGCAGAGAAGTACAAAACCCCCCCCAAATGACCCCATTTTGGAAAGTAGACACCCCAAGCTATTTGCTGAGAGGCATGTTGAGCCCATTGAATATTTTTTTTTTTTAGTCCCAAGTGATTGAATAAAGACAAAAATAAAAAAGATTTTTTTTTTTTTTTCAAAAAGTTGTCACTAAATGATATATTGCTCACACATGCCATAGTTATATGTGGAATTGCACCCCAAAATACATTTTGCTGCTTCTCCTGAGTATGGGGATACCACATGTGTGGGACTTTTTGGGAGCCTAGCCGCGTACGGGGCCCCGAAACCCAAGCACCGCCTTCAGGATTTCTAAGGGTGCAAATTTTTGATTTCACTCCTCACTACCTATCACAGTTTCGAAGGCCATAAAATGCCAAAATAGCACAAAACCCCCCCAAATGACCCCATTTTGGAAAGTAGACACCCCAAGCTATTTGTTGAGAGGCATGGTGAGTATTTTACAGCTCTCATTTGTTTTTGAAAATGAAGAAAGTAAAGAAAAAAAAAAAATTTTTTTCTTTTTTCAATTTTCAAAACTTTGTGACAAAAAGCGACATCTGCAAAATACTCACAATACCTCTCAGCAAATAGCTTGGGGTGTCTACTTTCCAAAATGGGGTCATTTTGGGGGTTTTATGCCATCTGGGCATTCCATGGCCTCCGAAACTGTGATTGGCAGTGAGAAGTGAAATAAAAAAATTACACCCTTAGAAAGCCTGAAGGCGGTGATTGGTTTTTGGGGTTCCGTACGCAGCTAGGCTCCCAAAAAGTCCCACACATGTGGTATCCCCGTACTCAGGAGAAGCAACAGAATGTATTTTGGGGTGTATTTCCACATATGCCCATGACATGTTTGAGCAATATATCATTTAGTGACAACTTTTTGTAAAAAAAATATATATATTTTTTTTTTTTTTTCATTATTCAATCTCTTGGGACAAAAAAAAAAAATATTTAATGGGCTCAACATTGCTCTCATCAAATAGCTTGGGGTGTCTACTTTCCAAAATGGGGTCATTTGGGGGGGGGTTTGAACTGTCCTGGCATTTTATGCACAACATTTAGAAGCCTATGTCACACGTCACCCACTCTTCTAACCACTTGTAGACAAAGCCCTTTCTGACACTTTTTGTTTACATGAAAACATATTTTTTTTTTGCAAGAAAATTACGTTGAACCCCCAAACACTATATATATTGTTAAAGCAAAGGCCCTACAGATTAAAATGGTGGGTGTTGCATTTTTTTTTTCCACACAGTATTTGCGCAGCGATTTTTCAAACGCATTTTTTTGTGGAAAAAATACACTTTTTTTTATTTTAATGCACTAAAACACACTATATTGCTCAAATTTTTGATGAAATAAAAAAATATGATCTTAGGCCGAGTACATGGATACCAAACACGACATGCTTTAAAATTGCGCACAAACACGCAGTGGCGACAAACTACATACATTTTTAAAAGCCTTTAAAAGCCTTTACATGATACCACATTAGATTCACGGAGGAGGTCTACTGCTAAAATTACTGCCCTCGATCTGACCTTCGCGGTGATACCTCACATGCATGGTGCAATTGCTGTTTACATATGACGCCAGACCAACGCTTGTGTACGCCTTTGCGCAAGAGACGGGGGGGCAGGGGTGCTTTTTTTTTTTTTTTTTTTGTTTTTTTTTTTATTTATTTAGCTTTTTTATTTTATTTTTAAACTGTTCCTTCCATTTTTTTTCTTTGTTATGATTTTTATTGTTATCTCAGGGAATGTAAATATCCCCTATGATAGCAATAGGCAGTGACAGGTACTCTTTTTTTTGAAAAAATTGGGGTCTATTAGACCCTAGATCTTTCCTCTGCCCTCAAAGCATCTGACCACACCAAGATTGGTGTGATAAAATGCTTTCCCAATTTCCCAATGGCGCGGTTTATATCCGGGAGGGGGGACATTCCCTCCCACTGCTTGTAAAAGCAGTCTAGAGGCTAATTACCCGCTAGAATTGCTTTTACATGAAAGCCGATCACTGGCTGAAAAGAATGATACCAAGATGATACCTAAACCTGCAGGCATCATTCTGGTATAACCATTCAAAGTCCAGCAACATACTGGACATATATTGTAATCTTTTTTTTTTCATGCAGCCTCTTGGCTGAACGAAAAAAAGAGATTGATTGGTGGGTATGCCCACCATTAGAATACCTCCCTTCATCCACCCACTTCTAATGATGGGCATACATGCACCATTTATATATGCCGATGCATGGGGGCATCCTCCCGCAAAAGTTATGCCGTGTACACACGGTCGGAATTTCGACCGTATGTACGTGGCATTAGGAGCCAATCGCTCCTCCGCCCCCCGGCGGGCGCCATGCTTCGGCATATATGCTCTTTTTTTTAACTGTGGTGGTGAAATCACCTCCTACAGCGTTGGAGTCGCGGCTTTATGTATCGTGGGAGCAAACGCTGTTGCTGTCAAGATAAATAAATCCGCGTTGCAACTGAATGGCGCACCTGAAAACAAAAAAATGCTCAACACTAAAACACAGTAAACAAAATTACATACCTGAAAAGCAAGCATGATAAAACATGATAAAACATAATAAAACATTGCAGAATAGAATGGAGTAAAAAAAAGAGCAACAATAGAGAGAGAATAGAGTGAGAGAGAGAACAATAAAACGACAACTATTTTATTTTTTTTATTTTTTTGAGATTCACAGGTAAAAAAGCTCCTGACTGAAGCGACTGAATCAAAACGCTACCACAAAAAAACTGTTAGCGATCGCAGGGATCATGCCTGACTCTGCGAACGCTGCAGTTATGTGTGCTTAGTGTTTTGTAAGTGACAGTGATCGATCGATACTGCACTTGGGTGGGCTGGGCTGGGCGGAGGGGGAAAACGCAGGTGCTAGCAGGTATCTGGGCTGATCCCGCTAACAATGCGTTTTTTTTTGGAACCCTAAACTGCTGGGACGCTAGTATAGATCTGATCAGATCAGATATCGATCTGTTCAGATACTGTGCCACTAAGGGAGGTGTATGCTTTGCGCGTGGGTGTTTGCGGTACTGGCACTAACCTGGGGCGACGCAGACCTTATTTGACCCTAAAACCTAATTGATATCACCCGCCGGGCGATCAGGGGGTTAAACCGTTATTGGGTAATAAATGGCGGGTGCCCTGACAGTATAAAAAACAAGCTAACTAACCAGCGTCACCCGTAACAGTAATACAAAAAAAAAACTGGTTACCTAGCGACACTAATGCAGCGATCAGAAAAACGATCGCTTAGTGACACTGGCAAAAGGGGGTGAAAGGGTTAACTAGGGGCAATCAGGGGGTTAAACCTTTATTAGGTAATATATGGGGGTACCTGACGCTATATAAAAACCTGACGGGGAACCTAAATAACGAAATAACTAACTGGCTAACCAGCGTCACCAGTGACAGTTATACAGTGATCACTGGTGAAAGGGTTAACTCTAGGGGCAATCAGGGGGTTAAAACCTTTATTTAGGTTGTAATATGGGGGTACCTGACCTATAAACCTATTTATGAACCTATATAAACATGGCGGTTACCTAAAAAAAAAAAATGGTTACCTAGCGACACTAATGCAGCGATCAGAAAAACGATCGCTTAGTGACACTGGCAAAAGGGGGTGAAAGGGTTAACTAGGGGCAATCAGGGGGTTAAAACCTTTATTAGGTAATATATGGGGGTACCTGACGCTATATAAAAACCTGACGGGGAACCTAAATAACAAAATAACTAACTGGCTAACCAGCGTCACCAGTGACAGTTATACAGTGATCACTGGTGAAAGGGTTAACTCTAGGGGCAATCAGGGGGTTAAAACCTTTATTTAGGTTGTAATATGGGGGTACCTGACCTATAAAACTATTTATGAACCTATATAAACATGGCGGTTACCTAAAAAAAAAAATGGTTACCTAGCGACAGCAGTGACACTAATACAGCGATCAGAAAAACGATCGCTTAGTGACACTGGCAAAAGGGGTGAAAGGGTTACCTGGGGGGCAATCAAGGGGTTAAACCTTTATTAGGGGGGGGTAGGGGGCTACCTTGGACCTAAAACTAACTGCCCTGACAGTTATTACAGTCACACTGACACTAAATGCAGTGATCAGTAAATAAATGATCACTGCAATTAGTGACACTGTGACTGGGGGGGGAGGGGGTGATCTGGGGGGTGATCAGGGGGTGACAGGGGGGTGGAATATGTGCCTAACTGTACTGGTGTCAGTGTAGTGTTGTGCACTAACCTGTACATGTTCGCCGCTCGGCGTCTCCGGTCACATAGACCGGCGCACCGAGCGTGACATCACTTCCGCCTTCCTGTCTATACAATAGACAGGAAGGGGAAGTTTTTCATTGGCCAGGAGCGATCGCGAGGGGGTGGCCAGAAACCACTGGCCGTCCCCTCGTCCCGGATCGCTCCTGAAGCGATCCCGACCGTCCCCGCCGGCGGAGGGGGGTCCGATCGGACCCCCCAACCGCCGGAAGAATGTCACGTACAGGTACGTGATTCTGCCTGTACGTGCCATTCTGCCGACGTAAATATACAGGGGGCGGTCGGGAAGTGGTTAAGGTACGCTTGCCAACGAACTGCATGGCAGGTCAACATATATCTGGTCAAGCATGTGGTGCCCAAGCGGCTGATGTTTTGGCCACGCGAGATACGCTTGAGACATATGTTGCAAATAGCAGCGGTGCAATCTGATGCACTTGTCTCAAAAAAGGCCCACACCAAAGAAATTTTGTAATAACGCGCAGAGGCAGCGCCCTGCACAGGCGGAGCTCTGCGGTGTGATTCAGTCGGTGTGCTGCCCTTAAGCTGGCCCCCGGAGGACATCCTGCCTCATTGGAGATGTGCCTCCTCCTCCTCCTCTCTCCTATCAGGCACCCATGTGGAGTCAGTGACCTCATCATCCCCTCCCTCCTCATCACTGGAGCAAACCTGGCAGTATGCTGCAGCTGGTGGAACATGACTGCCAGATTGCTGTCCTTCTTGAGCATCCCCTCTCTCTGCGCTCACGCTACTGCCTTCCTCTAGCTGGGTATCATCATCAGAGCCTTCAAAACGCTGGGCATCCTCCTGGAGCATGTACCCAACACTGTGCTCAAACAGTTCGGGGGACTCCTCAGGAGGACATGGTGGGTCTAGGAAAGGAGTGACTGATGACATTGAGCTGAGGGAATAGGATGCGTTGGCAGCTGCTTTGCCAGTACTCTGAGCCTGGGTGAGAGAGGATGAGGAGGATGAGGAGGGCTTGGTCATCCACTCTACCAAGTCTTTGGCATGATGCGGCTCAACATGTCCAGCTGCCGAAAATAAGGACAAGCGTTTCCCATGGCCACGTGCTGATGAGGATGCACCACGTCCACGACCAGCACTGTTATCTCTAGACACAGATCCTGCTTGCCAGGTTTTCTTGGCACATCCTGCCTGTGGCCAATTATAGCTCTCCTCGCTGCCAGGCACTGTGATTGGACAAGCATGCGGGGTCACAGTGCATGCTTGGCCAATCATCAGCCAGCAATGCACTGCGATGGCGCAGTGCACTGTGGGCCGTTCGTGTCACACGAATTTGTGGCGAACGGCCCACAAAGTTCTGGTTTCGCCGAACGGACGAACGGCCGATGTTCGATTCGAACACCGAGCTCATCCCTATTGCTGACCATGTCCATCCCTTTATGACTATAGTGTCCCCATCTTCTGATTGCTCCTCCCAGCAGGATAATGCACCATGTCACAAAGCTCCAATCATCTCACCACTGGACAATGAGGTCACTGTCCTCCAATGGCCTCCACACTCACCACATCTCATCCAATAAAGCACCTTTTGGGATGTGGTGGAACGGGAGATTCGGCATCATGGATGTGCAGCCGACAAATCTGCAGCAACTGTGTGATGTCATCAGGTCACTATGGAGCAAAATCTCTGAGGAACGTTCCCAACACCTTGTTGTATCTATTCCACCAAGAATGAAGGCAAAAGGGGGTCCAACCCGTTACTAGCAAGGGGGGCCTAATAAAGGGGGTCCAACCCGCTACTAGCAAGGGGGACCTAATAAAGGGGGTCCAACCTGCTACTGGCAAGGGGGGCCTAATAAAGGGGGTCCAAACATTTACTAGCAAGGTGGACCTAACAAAGGGGGTCCAACCCGCTACTAGCAAGGGGGACCTAATAAAGGGGGTCCAACCTGCTACTAGCAAGGGGGACCTAATAAAGTGGATCCAACCCACTACTAGCAAGGGGGACCTAATAAAGGGGGTCCAACCTGCTACTGGCAAGGGGGACCTAATAAAGGGGGTCCAACCTGCTACTGGCAAGGGGGGCCTAATAAAGGGGGTCCAAACATTTACTAGCAAGGTGGACCTAACAAAGGGGGTCCAACCTGCTACTAGCAAGGGGGACCTAATAAAGGGGGTCCAAACATTTACTAGCAAGGTGGACCTAACAAAGGGGGTCCAACCCGCTACTTGCAAGGGGGACCTAATAAAGGGGGTCCAACCCTCTACTAGCCAGGGGGACCTAATAAAGGGGGTCCAACCAGCTACTAGCAAGGGGGATCTAATAAAGGAGGTCCAACCCACTACTAGCAAGGGGGACCTAATAAAGGGGGTCCAACCCACTACTAGCAAGGGGGACCTAATAAAGGGGGTCCAACCTGCTACTAGCAAGGGGGACCTAATAAAGGGTGTCCAACCTGCTACTAGCAAGGGGGACCTAATAAATGGGGTCCAACCCGCTACTAGCAAGGGGGACCTAAAAAAGGGGGTCCAACCCGCTACTAGCAAGGGGGATCTATTAAAGGGGATCCAACCCTCTACTAGCAAGGGGGGCCTAATAAAGGGGGTCCAACCCTCTACTAGCCAGGGGGACCTAATAAAGGGGGTTCAACCAGCTACTAGCAAGGGGGACCTAATAAAGGAGGTCCAACCCGCTACTAGCAAGGAGGACCTAATAAAGGGGGTCCAAACATTTACTAGCAAGGGGGGCCTAATAAAGGGGGTCCAAACATTTACTAGCAAGGTGGACCTAACAAAGGGGGTCCAACCCGCTACTTGCAAGGGGGACCTAATAAAGGGGGTCCAACCCTCTACTAGCCAGGGGGACCTAATAAAGGGGGTCCAACCAGCTACTAGCAAGGGGGATCTAATAAAGGAGGTCCAACCCGCTACTAGCAAGGAGGACCTAATAAAGGGGGTCCAACCCACTACTAGCAAGGGGGACCTAATAAAGGGGGTCCAACCTGCTACTAGCAAGGGGGACCTAATAAAGGGTGTCCAACCTGCTACTAGCAAGGGGGACCTAATAAATGGGGTCCAACCCGCTACTAGCAAGGGGGACCTAAAAAAGGGGGTCCAACCCGCTACTAGCAAGGGGGATCTATTAAAGGGGATCCAACCCTCTACTAGCAAGGGGGGCCTAATAAAGGGGGTCCAACCCTCTACTAGCCAGGGGGACCTAATAAAGGGGGTTCAACCAGCTACTAGCAAGGGGGATCTAATAAAGGAGGTCCAACCCGCTACTAGCAAGGAGGACCTAATAAAGGGGGTCTAACCCGCTACTAGCAAGGGGGACCTAATAAAGTGTCCGGTGAATGGACATTTATCCCTAAACTATATGAAGTTTTCTTCTTCAAATGTTAGATTCCGCTTTGTATAAAGTAGATGGACATCAATGGGTCTTTATCTTTCCATTAAAAATCATGTTTCTGATTTTTTTAATTGATAAATACTCAATAAAAAAATGTTATTTATAAAAAATAATAATAATAATAATGATAACCCTCCTTATTTTACATATAACCCCCCCCCCCCTTTTATTATTTTCCTATATATCCTCTTTGAAGTCACTTACACCATGTATGTAGTTCATCCCCTTCCAAGGGTTGTATTCTCTATTTCCACCACTAGAGGTCAGCACTTCCCCTATAGGTCACAATGCAGGTGAATCCACTTAAGGACCCGCCCCTTTCTGGCAAATTTTCTTTACATGTAAAAATTTGTATATTTTTTGCTAGAAAATTACTTAGAAGCCCCAAACATTATATATATATATTTTTTTATTTTTTTTTATTTTTTTTAGCAGAGACCCTGTAGAGTAAAATGGCAATCGTTGCAACTTTTTATGTCTAATGGTATTTGCGTAGCGGTTTTTCAAACGCAATTTTTTGGGAAAAAATACACTTTAATGAATTTTAATGCAAAAAAAAAATAATTTAACCCAATTTTTGTGGGTGAAATATAAAAGATGATATAAATAGTATCTATTTACATCATCTTTTATATTTTACCCACAAAAATTGGGTTAAATATTTTTTTTTTTGCATTAAAATTCATTAAAGTGTATTTTTTCCCAAAAACATACCACGCTTTAAAAATACGCACACTCGTAGAAATGGCGACAAACTACGATACTTAAAAATCTCCATAGGAGACTCTTTAAAAGTTTTTTTAAAATTACTAAGAACCCACAAACATTATATATATATATTCTTTTTTAGCAAAGACCCTAAAGAATAAAATTGTGCAAATGGCGCCAATATGATACTTAAAAATCTGCTTAGGCGACACTTTAAAAGTTTTAAAATTACTTAGAACCCACAAACATTATATATATATATTTTTTTTTTAATGCAGAGGCCCTAGAGAATAAATTGGTGGGTATTTAAATTTTTTTATGTCATATGGTTTTTGTGCAGCGGTTTTTCAAGCGCAATTTTTTTGGGGTAAGAAAAACACTTTAATACATTCTAAAATAAAAAAAAAACACAATATATAACTCTATTTTCTGGTGAAATATAAAAGATGACATCACGCAGAGTAAATTGATACTGAACATGTCACGCTTTAAAATCGCATGCTTGTGGAAATGGCGACAAATATAACGTTTGCGGCGATACCTCACATGTGTGGTGCAAGCACCGTTTACATGCGTGCACGACTTGCATATGCGTTCGTTTCTGCGTGTAAGCACGGAGGAATGAGGGCACTTTATTTTATTTTTTATTTTTTATTTTTTTTACACTATCTATCCCTTAAATTTTTTATATATTTTTTTTTTTACACTATCCCTTTAATTGTTTTATATATTTTATTTTTACATTATCCCTTTAATTTTTATATATATTTTTTTTTTTTACACTATCCCTTTATATTTGTTTAATCACTTTTATTCCTATTGCAAGGAATGTAAACATCTCTTGTAATAGAAATAGGGCATGACAGGTCCTCTTTATGGAGAGATCCGGGATCTATAAGACCCCCAAATCTCTTCTTTACCTTTGAAAGCAAAAGAAGAAAAAAAGAAAAAATCTGATATTATGCTTTAAAAAAAAAAAAATAGTTTACTTCTGCCCTAGACAGGAAGTGACATCATGACGTCTCTCTGGTCCTCCTAGATCATAGAGGTGATTAGAGACGATCTGGTCTTTCCTCACCTCTATGGTCGGATTGTTTCTCGGATTAGCTGGTAAAAAGGGGAAATGGAATTTTTTTTACAAGAAAGAGAATTGCCGGCTTTAAAAAAAAAAATACACCGGGGGTTATGACTGATTAGCCGGCAAACCACTTCAAAGCCGCAATGTGTATATACAGGGCCCGGAAAAAGTATTCATACCCCTGGAAATTCCCCACATTTTCTCATGTTACACCCAGAAACATAAACGTATTTTATTGGGATTTTATGTGATAGACCAACACAAAGTGTCACATAATTGTGAAGTGGAAGGAAAATGATAAATTATACAAATAAGTATGTGAAAAGTGTGTGGGGGGCATCTGTATGGCCCCCCCCCCCCCCCCGGAGTCAATACTTTGTAGAACCCCCTTTCTCTACAAGTCTTTTTGGGGGTGTCTCTACCAGCTTTGCCCATCTAGAGAGGAACATTTCTGCCCATTCTTCTTCTTTGTAAAACATCTCAAGCTCTGTCAGATTGGATGGAGAGCGTCTGTGATCAGCAATTTTCAAGTCTTGCCACAGATTCTCAATGTGATTTAGGTCTGGACTGTGACTGGGCCATTCTAACACATGAATATGCTTTGATCTAATCCATTCCATTGTAGCTCTGGCTGTATGTTTCGGGTCGTTGTCCTGCTGGAAGGTGACCCTCCCCCCCAGTCTCAAGTCTTTTGCAGACTCTAATCGGGTTTTCTTCTAAGATTGTCCTGTATTTGTCTCCATCCATCTTCCCATCAACTCTGACCAGCTTCCCTGTCCCTGCTGAAGAAAACCATCCCCACCACATGATGCTGCCACCACCATGTTTCACGGTGGGGATGGTGTGTTCAGGGGGATGGGCAGTGTTAGTTTCCCCCACACATAGTGTTTTGTTTTTAGGCCACAAAGTAGAATTTTGGTCTCATGTGAGCAGATCACCTTCTTCCACATGTTTGCTCCCCTCCCCCACATGGCTTCTCACAAACTACAAACAGGACTTCTTATGACTTTCTTTCTCCAATGTCTTTCTTCTTGTCACTCTTCCATAAAGGGCAGATTTGTGGAGAACACGACTAATAGTTGTCCTGTGGACAGACTCTCCCCCCTGAGCTGTGGATCTCTGCAGCTCCTCCAGAGTTACCATGGACCTCTTGGCTCTTCTCTGATGAATGCTCTCCTTGCCCGGCACGGTCAGTTTAGGTGGACGGCCATGTCTTGGTAGGTTTGCAGTTGTGCCATACTCTTTCCATTTTCCGATGATGGATTGAACAGAGCTCCGTGAGATGGTCAAAGCTTGGGAGATATTTTTATAACCTAACCCTGCTTTATACTTCTCCACAACTTTATCCCTGACCTGTCTGGTGTGTTCCTTGGCCTTCATGATGCTGTTTGTTCACTAAGGTTCTCTAACAAACCTCTGAGGGCTTCACAGAACAGCTGTATTTATACTGAGATTAAATGACACAGAGGTGGACTCTATTTACTAATTATGTGACTTCTGAAGGCAATTGGTTCCTCTATATTTTAGTTAGGGGTATCAGAGTAAAGGGGGCTGAATACAAATCCCCCCCCCCACCACACTTTTCACATATTTATTTGTATCATTTTCCTTCCACTTCACAATTATGTGACACTTTGTGTTGGTCCATCACATAAAATCCCAATAAAATACATTTATGTTTTTGGATGCAACATGACAAAATGAGGACCATTTCAAGGGGGTATGAATACTTTTTCCAGGCACTGTAGGTATATATAAATATATATGTATTGCGGTGGTGAAATGGGTGGGGTACTCTCTCGGCAGTAATGGAGAAGCTCCAATCACAGAAGGCGGGGGTGTGTCCACGCATGCTAATTCTATAAAAAAAAAGGAACTGACCACTTCCAATTTTCGCTAGAAAGTGACTCCCCCAAAACATTATCTATTATAGCAGAGACCCCGGAGAATAAATTGGGGGATTTTGCTATCTTTTATGTCTCGCGGTATAGGCGCAACGTTTTTTTTTTTTTTTTTTTGGGGGGGAGGGAAAATACACTTTTTTTTTTTTAAGCTTTAAATAAAAAATAAAAAGACACAAAACACAATGAGTAACCCAATTTTATTCTAAAGTATAAAAGATGATGTCACAGCGAGCAAATAGATACCGAACATTATTGTCACTCATCTCACATGTGTGGTGCAATGACACACGGGCACACTGGGGGGGTGGGGGGGTCCAAATTCTTTTTTTAGCTTAGCTTTATAGCGATCACAAGGAGTGAACAGCGCCCCTTGTGGTAGCTTTGGGCAGTGACAGGTCCTCTTTATATAGAGATCAGAGGAGACGTTCACAACAGAAACATTCCTTTCATTTCCTTTTTATGTTCGTTATGTTAGAATCATTCGATCTTCCCAATTCGTTTGGATATTTGTTATTTTCAAATCCAATCGAATTTGAAAATGGAAACATATTGCAAAAAAAGGTGAAACAAGATGATGATTCCCCTACCTTATAGAATAGAATAAAATAAAACAGAATGGAATAGAATAGAAAAGAAAATAATAGAATGGAAAAGAAAATACAGGAATAGAATAGAATTGAATAAAACACAATAGAATAGAAATAAAGTAATATACAGTAAGGTTATAATAGTGAAAGAAGATGACGATTCCCCTACTTAGGCTGAATTATAGAATAGAATAAAAAAAAACTGAATTAAATAGAATACAGTAAAGTTGAATAGAATAGAAAAGAAAACAATAGAATGGAATAGAAAATACATGAATAGAATAGAATTAAATAAAACATAATAGAATAGAAATAATGTAATATACAGTAAGGTTATAGAAGTGAAACAAGATGTTGATTCCTACTTAGGCTGCTTTATAGAATTAAATAGAATAAAATAAAACAGAATTTAATAATATAGAACTGTATAGAGTAGAGTAGAATAGAAAATAATAGAAATAAATAGAAAATACAGGAATAGAATAGAATTTAATAGAATTGAATAAAACATAGTAGAATAGAAATAAGGTAATATACAGTAAGGTATAAAATTGAAACAAGATGATAAGATTCCTACTTAGGCTGCTTTATAGAATAGAATCAAACATAATTGAATAGAATAGAATAAAATAGAACAGAATAGAAAAGAAAATAAAGGAATATAATAGCATAGAATAGACTAGAAGACAGTTGATGAACTGTAAGGTATAAAAGCGAAATAAGGTGATCATTCCTTTACTTAGGCTGCTTTATAGAATAGAATAGAAAATAAAAGAATAGAATAGCATAGAATATAATAGAATATGATAGAATAGACTAGAAATAAGGTGATATACAGTAAGGTATAAAAGTGAAATAACATGACGATTCCTCTACATAGGCTGCTTTATAGAATAGAATAGAAAATAATAAAATAGAAAATAAAAGAATAGAATAACATAGACTAGAAAAGAATATAATATCATAGACTAGAAAACAGTTGCTGTACTGTAAGATATAAAAGTGAAATAAGATGATGATTCATCTACTTAGGCTGCTTTTATAGAATAGAATAGAAAAGAATAAAATAGAAAATAAAAGAATAGAATAGCATAGAATAGAATAGAATAGAATAGACTAGAAATAAGGTGATCTACAGCAAGGTATAGAAGTAAAATAACATGACGATTCCTCTACATAGGCTGCTTTATAGAATAGAATAGAAAAATAATAAAATAGAATAGACTAGACTAAACGGAATCAAATAGAATAGGAAACAATGAATAGAATAAAAAGGAAAAGAAAACAATAGAATAAAACAGATTGTAATAGAATAGAACATAAAAGAAAATAAAAAAATAGAATAGAATAGAAAAGAATATAATATAAAATGAAGGAATAGAAAAGAATGGAATAAAATAGAATATAAGAGAATTAAAAAATATTTTAGCTATTATTTCTATTCTTTTTTTTTTTCAATATTCCTTTTGTTTCTATTTTATTCTCTTCTATTCTATTTTATTCTATAGAATTTTTTTTCATTCTGTTTTATTCTATTCTTTCATTTTCTGTTCTATCCTATGTTATTCTGTTTAGTCTATTCTTTTATTTTCCATTGTATTCTGTTTATTCTATTCTAGTATTTTCTATTCCATATTTATAAAGCAGCCTGAGTAGGAATCGTCATCGTATTTCCCTTTTATACCTTTCTGTATTTATTGCAATATGTTTCCTTTTTAAATCTGTTTTCGTTTTCAAATTCAGTTCATTTGTTTCGTTATCATTTATTTTGGAGTTGTTGAAATTTGTTACTATTGTGATCTGGAAATTTGGATACATTCTGAATCTTCCAAATAACGAAGATTCCGTGTGAATTTCTATTGGTAATGAAATTAATGTCTATTGGACCCGCGATCTCTCCTCTGTCCTCCATGGCAGCCAATCATAGAGATCTGCCAATTCCCGGACCGCGCCGGCCGATTTCCGGACTGTGACGGTCGATTCCTGGACCGTGGCAGCCGATTCCTGGACCGTGCCGGCCGATTCCCAGACCGCGATGGCCGATTCCCGGACCGCGCCGGCGTATTCGAGGACCACGCCGGCCGATTCCCAGACCGCGCCGGCCGATTCCTGGACTGTGACGGTCGATTCCTGGACCGTGGCAGCCGATTCTTGGACCGTGGCAGCCGATTACCAGACCGCGATGGCCGATTCCCAGACCGCGCCGGCGGATTTGAGGACCGCGCCGGCGGATTCGAGGGGCAAAGCCGGCCGATTCCCGGACCACGGCGGCCGATTCCATGACCATGATGGCCGATTCCCTGGACACGCTGGCCAATTCCCGGACCGTGACGGTCAATTCCATGACCGCGATGGCCGATTCCATGACCGCGATGGCCGATTCCCGGACTGCGCCGGCCGATTCCCGGACTGTGACGCTCGATTCCTGGACCGTGGCAGCCGATTCCTGGACTGTGCCGGCCGATTCCCAGACCGCGATGGCCGATTCCCATACCGCGATGGCTGATTCCCACACCGCGCCGGCGGATTCTAGGACCGCGCCGGCCAATTCGAGGACCGCGCCGGCCGATTCCCGGACCGCGCCGGCCAATTCCATGACCGTGATGGCCGATTACCGGGACACGCTGGCCAATTCCCGGACCGCGATGGCCGATTCCATGACCGCTATGGCCGATTCCATGACCGCTATGGCCGATTCCCGGAGCGCGATGGCCGATTCCCGGAGCGCGATGGCCGATTCCCGGACCGCGCCGGCCGATTCCATGACTGTGCCGGCCGCGACAACACAGAACTGAACCCGGAAGTGAGGAGATTTTCTCCCTTTTTCGTTCATCATAGAGGGGTTTGTAGAATGGATGTTCCTTCATCACCTCTGTGGGCAGCCGACCGTTTCCAGCAGTCCCCGGGGGCTCTTTGGTGGAAAAGGAGAACCTGTGAATGGAGGCCGGTGGAGGTCGTACGTATACGGCCTTAGGACGGGAAGTGGTTAATCCCCCCCCTCCCCCCACCAGTTTCGCACCTCTGTCTGTCTGATGAGCACTGGAGATGGAAGCTAGAAGCAGAATTCAGGACCAACTGTTCATACTGTCCATGTCCATAATGATGGTCTTGTTGTCCACCAATTCATCACACGGATCTTCTTAGCAACATTTCCCACCAAGAAACGTTCAATGTTCTGTTTTCAGTCACGTCCCGGTCTTTGCATTTCAGAAAAGTTGGGTGGGATCTTTTACTGAGGGGAAAAGTCTCTGAATCACCTTATCGACGTTGGGCACTAAAGACATGTTGTATCTTCTCAATATATCATCGGGAATGAGGTCTTCTGAGGCGATGTCCTTCCTCATATTGTGTCTACAGTGGAAGGTGATGGCCATACCTGGTTCCAGATTCACCCAATTTCTGTTGTGTTTCAGAGCTGAGTGGATGGAGGTCTGAAATACATCTCGGGGGTTCACAATCATTTTGCGATCATTAAAGATTTTCCAGTCTATAGGTTCCCGGACAGAATGACGGAGAATGTTGACCCCGGGAACGTGAGACCACAAGTCAAATCCAGAGATTTTCACTGAGTTCGGGAAGACGTGATTCTCAATGCAGAAGACACTTGTATCTGGGTGTTTGTTCTGGAGATTCTCCATCATTGATGACCAGTCCCAGTCCTTGACGGGAAGAATAATTTCATCAATGTCATTGAAGAGAACAAACTTACTTTTGTACATGTTCCTGTATAGACAATCATTTAGGGCTGCAGTTTGTCCAAAATATCCAATCTCGGCGTTGAGTCCTTCGGAATATCGCCATTCTTTCGATGTTCGAAGATGGCGGTCTATTGGCCATGGCACCACCTCTACAGTTCCTTCATCAATGTAATGACGTAACACCTTATCTACATCCTGGGAACAGTTGGTCTTATAGATGGTGACTCTGGAGGCCCCCAGAATCTTGTACATCTCAATACTCTGGATCATCTGGAGGACATTGTTGTAGTTTCCAAACAAAGTAGAAATACAGACGGCAAAATTGGAGGAGATCGGTGGTGGTGGACGGTTCTTGACTTCAAACAGAAGATTCTGACCTGTTTTTGTGGAATCGGTTGAAGAGAAAGACATATAAGTGTAATCACACCCAGAAGGTTCTGTACATAGAAGATCTGCTGTTCCATACGGGAACCCAAATCTGTCGCTGTGAAGATCTATTTGTGCCCTGACAGAGATGTTCTGATTGGAGGAACAATGGAAGATACAGTAGAGCTCTTTCACAGATACATGGATGATGGCGATGACCCTGACTGATTGGCCAAGTCTAGGCTCATAATACGGGGAGATGATAAATGTTCGATTATCCAGAGCTGTAATGGTGTCTGTGGCAACGGGAAGTCCATGAGATCTCATCTTCGGATGTCTGATCTGTACATTGTAGGAGAAAGAAATGACCACAGCGCACATAAATACGGACAGTGCGTAGAATATGACTCTTTTATAGCTCCACATCCTGGTCTCCTCAGGTGATCACAGCTGTAGGAAGATAAGAAAGAAAGAAAGTAAGAGCATAAAATAAGTTCAGTGAAGGTTTGTCCACTTACCGCGCCTATTCTGGCACTCCTCTCCTACATGTAAAAATCATAATTTTTTTGCTAGAAAATTACCCAGAAACCACAAACATTATATATATATATTTTTTTTTAGCAGGGAATAAAATGGCGGTCATTGCAACTTTTTATCTTGCGCGGTATTTGCGCAACAATTTTTCAAACGCCTTTTTTTTGGTTTCATGATTTAAAAAATAACAAAACAGTAAATTTAGCCCAATTTTTTTGTACAATATGAAAGATGATGTTACGCTGAGTAAAAAGATAACTAACACGTCACGCTTTATAATTGCGCACACTTCAGTACTTAAAAATCTCCATAGGCAACGCTTGACATTTTTTTACAGGTTACACGTTTAGAGTTACAGAGGAGGTCTAGTGCTAGAATTTTTGCTCGTACTCTAACGCACGCGGCGATACCTCACATGTAGTTTGAACGGCGTTTACATATGTGGGTGGGACTAACGTGTGCGTTCTCTTCTGATCGCGGGCTACCGGGGGCAGGCGCGTTTTGAAATGTATTTTTTTTTTTTATTTTACTTAATTTTTTTTTTTTTTTACTTTATTTTACAACATTTTTTTTTTATCACTTTTATTCCTATTACAAGGAATGTAAACATCCCTTGTAATAGGAATGTATTGTGACAGGTCCTCTTTATTGAGAGATGTGGGGGTCAATAAGACTCCACATCTCTCCTCCAGGCTGGAAAGCATGAGATTGAGAAAAAAAATTCACGATCTCATGCTGACAGCCGCAATCGCGGCTTTGTTTACTTACGGGAACCCGGGCATGACGTCATAACGTCGCGCCCGGGCCTCCGACGGTCATAGAGATGACTGTTGACCAACTGGTCACCGGAAATCTCTATCGTCGTCATCCGGTGCCGGACGATCCTTTCTCTGGGCCCCCAATGGCACGAAGAGCCCAGAGAAGCACCAGATGGTGGCGGGAGGGGGGGACGTTCCCTCTCATCGTCTGTAAGAACGATCAAGCAGCAGAACTGCCGCTATGATCGTTCTTATAGTGCACAGAATCGCCGGCTAAAAACAAGGATATCTGAATGATGCCTGTAGCTGCTGACACCATTCAGATATTCCCACTGCAAAAACCAGGACGTCATATGATGTCCTTGGGCTGGAAGTGGTTAAAATCTGTAATCTTCTTGAATTAGGTGAAATTGTCAATATACTGAAATCCCATCAGTCTCTGTACCAGAGGAGCTTACACTCTAATATCCCAACACAAAAATCCCCTTGTTAAAGAGGGCTTCCAGATTCCGATAAGCCCCCTGCCCGCAGACCCCCACAACCAATGGCCAGGGTTGTGGGGAAGAGGCCCTTGTCCCCATCAACATGGGGACATGGTGCTTTGAGGGGTCGCAGACCCCCAAAGCACCCTCCCAATGTTGAGGGCATGTGGCCTGGTACAGTTCAGGCGGGGGGTGCTCTCGTCCCCCCCTCTTTTCCTGCGGCCTGCCAGGTTGCGTGCTCGGATAAGGGTCTGGTATGGATCTTGAGGGGGGCCCCACGCCATTTTTTTTTTGGCCGGGGTTCCCCTTAAAATCCAAATCCCAGACCTGAAGGGCCTGGTAATTGAATTTGGGGGAACCCCCATGCTTTTTTTTTTTTCTTTTATCAATGACTTTTTTTTTATCAATGACTTTCAATGAATGACTGTTCTCTGTATTACGGGAGCCGGCGATTCATTAGCCGCGAGTGATTTTAAATAGCTTTTTTTCCTGCAAAAATGACACTTTGTGCAGGGACAGTTCTAAGCACGGGAAACATGCGCCCCTTCACAGGCATACTATAGACACCCCCCAGGTACGAAATTTAAAGGAATATTACACTTTTATTGTTTCACATTAAGCATTAATAAAATCACTGATCCTGAAAAAACGGCCGTTTTAAAAAAAAAAATTTGCATTGATACATGTCCCCTGGGGCAGGACCCCAAACACTTTTTATGACAATAACTTGCATATTAGCCTTTAAAATTAGCACTTTTGATTTTGAACGTTCGAGTCCCATAGACTTTAATAGGGTTCTAAAGTTCACACGAGCTTTAGGTCTGTTCGCAGGTTCTGGTGCGAACCCAACAGGGGGGTTTTCGGCTCATTCCAAAAGAAAGGTTTTCCGTCGGAAAAATTGAGAACAGCTTCCCAAGTCCGTCGGAAATTCGGACAGAAAAAGACCGATGGGCATACACACGGTCGGAAAATCCGTTGAAAAGCTCCCATCGGACTGTTTCCATCGGAAGTAATGAAGTAACTAGAGACCACCCTCCCATCGAGTGGATTCAAGAGTCCACAACCTCACATCAGCAGAAAATACCTGGATTAAGCTGACTGGAAGATGAGACACTTAGATAAGAGTCTTCCAATCCACCGATGACAACACAACTAGACTTTGAATAAGTTTTTGCAAACAATGAGTCATCTTCTTACTATAAAGGGGGCTATCCGCCCAGAGCAATAAAAGGAAGTTCAGTGTGTCAGTGTGTTACTTCTAACATGCATGCATGAACATTTTGAATTTGGACCAGGTGCAGATAACTCGGTTCAGACCTTTTAGTCTGTAAATCCAAAACGGCTTGGCAGCCCAACGTGCGGCCCTCGGGTTGTGAACCAGACTACAGCCGACCAAGAGGCCACCGAGAAGGAACCACCACGGGCTGGACAGGGCCTGATCAAATCTGATACGGTGAGATATCACATTCCTATCTTGCAAATATATCCCGTTCCCGTGTGGGTCCATCTCTGTGTCCGTGTCGGCTGCTGAAGGTCACCAAAAGACAGGTAATACTTGCCTGAGGTCCATTATATGAACCTGTATTCCGCTTATCTGCAGCCTGTAAGAACATTGTGTTGTGTTGTATGACTCTGTGTTGTGTTATATTGGCCTGTGATTGTGTTGTATGGGTCTGTGATACATGATGTATGATGTTGAAAAATATTGACACACATGGACGTGGTTAAAACCCCTTTGGAAAGGTGTTAGTGTGGTGTAGCATTTCACCAAGAAGGGGGCGTCAGGCAGATAGACGTGGTTAAACCCCTTTGGAAAGGTGTTAAGCCCCATACACACGGTAGGATTTTCGCATGGATTCTGTCCGATCGGACAATGTTGTTGAAAAATCAGACCGTGTGTAGGCACCATCGGACAGTGTACGTCGGATTGTCCGACGGACAAAGTCCTATCTCCTGCTGGATAGATTTGCCGACAACACGGTCCGATCACACCAAATCCGATCGTGTGTACGGTTGTCCGACCGGACAAAGTGCTACGCATGCTCAGATCACATTACAAGACCAAAGCTATTGGCTACTAGCCTCTACGTAGTCCCGTCGTAGGCAACAAACGTCACCACGTTCAGAATGATCGGATTTTCCGACAACTTTGTCTGACCGTGTGTACGCAAAACCAACATCAGACAAAGTATGACGGACCTGGTCCTCGGATAATCCGCGCGTGTGTATGGGGCTTAAGTGTGGTGTAGCACAGGAGGGGGCGTCGGGGAAAAAAAAGTCACGGATGAAGACGTGGTTAAAACTTCTCCTGGGAAGTGCGGTAAAGCACGGGAACACCAGGAGGAGGCGTCAGGACGTGGTTTAAACTTCTCCTGGGAAGTGCGGTAAAGCACGGGAACACCAGGAGGAGGCGTCAGGACATGGTTTAAACTTCTCCTGGGAAGTGCGGTAAAGCACGGGAACACCAGGAGGAGGCATCAGGATACACGCACAGTGGCGTGTGGGATCCCGTGACAGTAAATATTGTGTGGTCATTATAAATCAAACATACACATCTATTACAATTCGTGCAAATGTCATGTCATGACTGTGTTTGTGGATTGATGTTCAGCATTTCTTGAAGGAGGTTGGAAGGTTAATTGGGTCTATAGAAAGTGAATGTAGGGAGAGTGGACAGGAACCAATAAGGTGTCCTGAACAAGTGGGTGATTTAGAAGAAACAGAGGAAAGTGAAAAGTTGAGAACCTCATTGTTAAAATATTAACTGCTGTGCCTCTTATCTGTCTGTTAAATGTCTTGTTGAGGGAAGTGAGTGGTCACACTCTACCCGACCCATATTCTGTGGCCGTCTCGGACGGGCAGAACCGTGACTGAGTCTACGTTTTGGGAAGACGCACCAGGGGCGACCCAGGTGGCAGTCGAGCATTGTAGACAAATCCTCTCCTTGTTGAGGGAAGTGAGTGGTCACACACTACCCGACCCGTATTCTGTGGCCGTCTCAGACGGGCAGAACCGTGACTGAGTCTACGTTTTGGGAAGACGCACCAGGGGCGACCCAGGTGGCAGTCGAGCATTGTAGACAAATCCTCTCCTTGTTGAGGGAAGTGAGTGGTCACACACTACCCGACCCGTATTCTGTGGCCGTCTCGGACGGGCAGAACCATGACTCAGTCTACGTTTTGGGAAGACGCACCAGGGGCGACCCAGGTGGCAGTCGAGCATTGTAGACAAATCCTCTCCTTGTTGAGGGAAGTGAGTGGCCACACACTACCCGACCCGTATTCTGTGGCCGTCTCGGACGGGCAGAACCATGACTGAGTCTACGTTTTGGGAAGACGCACCAGGGGCGACCCAGGTGGCAGTCGAGCATTGTAGACAAATCCTCTCCTTGTTGAGGGAAGTGAGTGGCCACACACTACCCGACCCGTATTCTGTGGCCGTCTCGGACGGGCAGAACCATGACTGAGTCTACGTTTTGGGAAGACGCACCAGGGGCGACCCAGGTGGCAGTCGAGCATTGTGGACAAAACCTCTCTTTATCTTACTATCTGTTTTGTCCTCGTTAACTTGAGATTGGGATATAGTCTGAACCGGTACCAGGTGACGAATAGAGGAATTGCCAGACCCTTTCAGAAACCAAGGCAACCTCGTGACCCGTCTAAAAACCTGAGCAGACACAAAAATATCCCAGTCGTCAAGACAGAAATAATGGGGCATTAATTGGTTAAGCCAGAGAAAGGGAAAACTCGCCTGTGACTTAGTCACAGAGAGAGAGGGGGGGGAATTATGTCAAGAAAGCAAAAAAATTAGCTAAGATCTGTAGCATCACCATTCCTCCAGGGGGTAGATTGCAGCCGGAGGAATGGCAGAAAATACTGAGGGATAAGCGGGGGGTGTTATCTGACAATGGTCTACTAAAAACTGCAGAGGTTTGGTTCAATGTGGCAAGAGCAATCCAAAGGGAGAACTGGGTAGAACAGGGGGTTGGCGGGTGTTGGAGGGGGCCTGGCTGGTTGGGGATGTTTGATGCTAGTGGTGTGCCAATGAACGGGTTCTGTGTTGTGGGCAAGACACAAATTGAGCTGTGGGAGCTGGGCAATGGGAGGCAACGCAGTGGCTTGGTTGCTGCCAGCTGCAGATCCCCCCCCGTCACAGACCCGTTCAAGCTTGGCATTAAAGTTACGGGGGTGTTTGTGCTAAAATACGAACCGTTAGTATTCAACACAGGGTACAGGGGTGTTGGTGTGTTTTTAGGCTCTGCCCTCTTCCCCTCGCATGGGGGTGGTTCAGGTAGGGTATCAGGGACACTTTTTCCTTCATGGTACACATATACAACATTACCCCCCTGCTGGGTTTCCTGTTCTACCCAGTTCTCCCTTTGGATTGCTCTTGCCACATTGAACCAAACCTCTGCAGTTTTTAGTAGACCATTGTCAGATAACACCCCCCGCTTATCCCTCAGTATTTTCTGCCATTCCTCCGGCTGCAATCTACCCCCTGGAGGAATGGTGATGCTACAGATCTTAGCTAATTTTTTTGCTTTCTTGACATAATTCCCCCCCCTCTCTCTCCGTGACTAAGTCACAGGCGAGTTTTCCTTTCTCTGGCTTAACCAATTAATGCCCCATTATTTCTGTCTTGATGACTGGGATATTTTTGTGTTTGCTCAGGTTTTTAGACGGGTCACGAGGTTGCCTTGGTTTCTGAAAGGGTCTGGCAATTCCTCTATTCGTCACCTGGTACCGGTTCAGACTATATCCCAATCTCAAGTTAACGAGGACAAAACAGATAGTAAGATAAAGAGAGGTTTTGTCTACAATGCTCGACTGCCACCTGGGTCGCCCCTGGTGCGTCTTCCCAAAACGTAGACTCAGTCATGGTTCTGCCCGTCCGAGACGGCCACAGAATACGGGTCGGGTAGAGTGTGACCACTCACTTCCCTCAACAAGACATTTAACAGACAGATAAGAGGTACAGCAGTTAATATTTTAACAATGAGGTTCTCAACTTTTCACTTTCCTCTGTTTCTTCTAAATCACCCACTTGTTCAGGACACCTTATTGGTTCCTGTCAACTCTCCCTACATTCACTTTCTATAGAACCAATTAACCTTCCAACCTCCTTCAAGAAATGCTGAACATCAATCCACAAACACAGTTATGACATGACATTTGCACGAATTGTAATAGATGTGTATGTTTGATTTATAATGACCACACAATATTTACTGTCATGGGATCCCACACGCCACTGTGCGTGTATCCTGACGCCTCTTCCTGGTGTTCCCGTGCTTTACCGCACTTCCCAGGAGAAGTTTAAACCACGTCCTGACGCCTCCTCCTGGTGTTCCCGTGCTTTACCGCACTTCCCAGGAGAAGTTTTAACCACGTCTTCATCCGTGACTTTTTTTTCCCCGACGCCCCCTCCTGTGCTACACCACACTAACACCTTTCCAAAGGGGTTTTAACCACGTCCATGTGTGTCAATATTTTTCAACATCATACATCATGTATCACAGACCCATACAACACAATCACAGGCCAATATAACACAACACAGAGTCATACAACACAACACAGAGTCATACAACACAACACAGAGTCATACAACACAACACAGTGTTCTTACAGGCTGCAGATAAGCGGAATACAGGTTCATATAATGGACCTCAGGCAAGTATTACCTGTCTTTTGGTGACCTTCAGCAGCCGACACGGACACAGAGATGGACCCACACGGGAACGGGATATACTAGCAAGATAGGAATGTGATATCTCACCGTATCAGATTTGATCAGGCCCTGTCCAGCCCGTGGTGGTTCCTTCTCGGTGGCCTCTTGGTCGGCTGTAGTCTGGTTCACAACCCGAGGGCCGCACGTTGGGCTGCCAAGCTGTTTTGGATTTACAGACTAAAAGGTCTGAACCGAGTTATCTGCACCTGGTCCAAATTCAAAATGTTCATGCATGCATGTTAGAAGTAACACACTGACACACTGAACTTCCTTTTATTGCTCTGGGCGGATAGCCCCCTTTATAGTAAGAAGATGACTCATTGTTTGCAAAAACATATTCAAAGTCTAGTTGTGTTGTCATCGGTGGATTGCAAGACTCTTATCTAAGTGTCTCATCTTCCAGTCAGCTTAATCCAGGTATTTTCTGCTGATGTGAGGTTGTGGACTCTTGAACCCACTCGATGGGAGGGTGGTCTCTAGTTACTTCATTTTGAGTTATGCGGCGTACACAGTCCGATGGGAGCTTTTCAACGGATTTTCCGACCGTGTGTATGCCCATCGGTCTTTTTCTGTCCGAATTTCCGACGGACTTTGGATTGAGAACCTGTTCTCAATTTTTCCAACGGAAAACCTTTCTTTTGGAATGAGCCGGACAACCCCCTGTTGGGTTCGCACCAGAACCTGCGAACAGACCTAAAGCTCGTGTGAACTTTAGAACCCTATTAAAGTCTATGGGACTCGAACGTTCAAAATCAAAAGTGCTAATTTTAAAGGCTAATATGCAAGTTATTGTCATAAAAAGTGTTTGGGGACCCGGGTCCTGCCCCAGGGGACATGTATCAATGCAAATTTTTTTTTTTTAAACCGCCGTTTTTTCAGGATCAGTGATTTTATTAATGCTTAATGTGAAACAATAAAAGTGTAATATTCCTTTAAATTTCGTACCTGGGGGGTGTCTATAGTATGCCTGTGAAGGGGCGCATGTTTCCCGTGCTTAGAACTGTCCCTGCACAAAGTATAATTTTTGCAGGAAAAAAAGCTATTTAAAATCACTCGCGGCTAATGAATCGCCGACTCCCGTAATACAGAGAACAGTCATTCATTGATAGTCATTGATAAAAAAAAAAAAAAAAAGCATGGGGGTTCCCCCAAATTCAATTACCAGGCCCTTCAGGTCTGCTATGGATATTAAGGGAAACCCCGCTTCAAATAAAATAAAAAAATGATGCGGGGGTCCCCCTAAATATCCATACCAGACCCTTCAGGTCTGGGATGGATTTTAAGGGGAACCCCGGACAAAAAAAAATGGCATGGGGTCCCCCTCAAGATCCATACCAGCCCCTTATCCGAGCACGCAACCTGGCAGGCCGCAGGAAAAGAGGGGGGGGCGAGAGCACCCCCCCCGCCTGAACTGTACCATGCCACATGCCCTCAACATTGGGAGGGTGCTTTGGGGTCTGCGACCCCTCAAAGCACCATGTCCCCATGTTGATGGGGACAAGGGCCTCTTCCCCACAACCCTGGCCATTGGTTGTGGGGGTCTGCGGGCGGGGGGCTTATCGGAATCTGGAAGCCCTCTTTAACAAGGGGATTTTTGTGTTGGGATATTAGAGTGTAAGCTCCTCTGGTACAGAGATGATGGGATTTCAGTATATTGACAATTTCACCTAATTCAAGAAGATTACAGATTTTAACTACTTCCAGCCCAAGGACATCATATGACGTCCTGGTTTTTGCAGTGGGAATATCTGAATGGTGTCAGCAGCTACAGGCATCATTCAGATATCCTTGTTTTCAGCTGGTGATTCTGTGCACTATAAGAACGATCATAGCGGCAGTTCTGCTGCTTGATCGTTCTTACAGACGATGAGAGGGAACGTCCCCCCCCTCCCGCCGCCATCCGGTGCTTCTACCGTGCCATTGGGGGCCCAGAGAAAGGATCGTCCGGCCAGATCGTCCAGATGGTCACCAGTCATCTCTATGACCTTCGGAGGCCCGGGCGCGACGTTATGACGTCATGCCCGGGTTCCCGTAAGTAAACAAAGCCGCGATTGCGGCTGTCAGCATGAGATCATGAATTTTTTTTCTCATTCTCATGCCTTCCAGCCTGGAGGAGAGATGTGGAGTCTTATTGACCCCCACATCTCTCCATAAAGAGGACCTGTCACAATACATTCCTATTACAAGGGATGTTTACATTCCTTGTAATAGGAATAAAAGTGATCAAAAAATAAATAAAAAAAATTAAGTAAAAAAATAAATAAATACATTTTAAAACGCGCCTGTCCCCGGTAGCCCGCGCTCAGACGAGAACGCACACGTTAGTCCCACCCACATATGTAAACGCCGTTCAAACTACACGTGAGGTATCGCCGCGTGCGTTAGAGCGCGAGCAACAATTCTAGCAACTATACCTCCTCTGTAACTCTAAACTGGTAACCTGTAAAAAAAAATCAAGCGTTGCCTATGGAGATTTTTAAGTACTGAAGTGTGCGCAATTATAAAGCGTGACGTGTTGGTTATCTATTTACTCAGCGTAACATCATCTTTCATATTGTACAAAAACATTGGGCTAAATTTACTGTTTTGTTATTTTGTAAATCATGAAACCAAAAAAAAGGCGTTTGAAAAATTGTTGCGCAAATACCACGCAAAATAAAAAGTTGCAATGACCGCCATTTTATTCCCTGCTACAAAAAAATATATATATATAATGTTTGTGGTTTCTGGGTAATTTTCTAGCAAAAAAATTATGATTTTTACATGTAGGAGAGGAGTGCCAGAATAGGCGCGGTAAGTGGTTAAACCTTCACTGAACTTATTTTATGCTCTTACTTTCTTTCTTTCTTATCTTCCTACAGCTGTGATCACCTGAGGAGACCAGAATGTGGAGCTATAAAAGAGTCATATTCTACGCAATGTCCGTATTTATGTGCGCTGTGGTCATTTCTTTCTCCTACCATGTACAGATCAGACATCCGAAGATGAGATCTCATGGACTTCCCATTGCCACAGACACCATTACATCTCTGGATAATCGAACATTGATCATCTCTCCGTATTATGAGCCTAGACTTGGCCAATCAGTCAGGGTCATCGCCATCATCCATGTATCTGTGACAGAGCTCTACTGTATCTTCCATTGTTCCTCCAATCAGAACATCTCTGTCAGGGCACAAATAGATCTTCACAGCGACAGATTTGGGTTCCCGTATGGAACAGCAGATCTTCTATGCACAGAACCTTCTGGGTGTGATTACACTTATATGTCTTTCTCTTCAACCGATTCCACAAAAACAGGTCAGAATCTTCTGTTTGAAGTCAAGAACCGTCCACCACAGCCAATCTCCTCCAATTTTGCCGTCTGTATTTCTACTTTGTTTGGAAACTACAACAATGTCCTCCAGATGATCCAGAGTATTGAGATGTACAAGATTCTGGGGGCCTCCAGAGTCACCATCTATAAGACCAGCTGTTCCCAGGATGTAGATAAGGTGTTACGTCATTACATTGATGAAGGAACTGTAGAGGTGGTGCCATGGCCAATAGACCGCCATCTTCGAACATCGAAAGAATGGCGATATTCCGAAGGACTCAACGCTGAGATTGGATATTTTGGACAAACTGCAGCCCTAAATGATTGTCTATACAGGAACATGTACAAAAGTAAGTTTGTTCTCTTCAATGACATTGATGAAATTATTCTTCCCGTCAAGGACTGGGACTGGTCATCAATGATGGAGAATCTCCAGAACAAACACCCAGATACAAGTGTCTTCTGCATTGAGAATCACGTCTTCCCGAACTCAGTGAAAATCTCTGGATTTGACTTGTGGTCTCACGTTCCCGGGGTCAATATTCTCCGTCATTCTGTCCGGGAACCTATAGACTGGAAAATCTTTAATGATCGCAAAATGATTGTGAATCCCCGAGATGTATTTCAGACCTCCATCCACTCAGCTCTGAAACACAACAGAAATTGGGTGAATCTGGAACCGGGTATGGCCATCACCTTCCACTGTAGACACAATATGAGGAAGGACATCGCCTCAGAAGACCTCATTCCCGATGATATATTGAGAAGATACAACATGTCTTTAGTGCCCAACGTCGATAAGGTGATTCAGAGACTTTTCCCCTCAGTAATAGATCCCCCCCAACTATTCTGAAATGCAAAGACCGGGACGTGACTGAAAACAGAACATTGAACGTTTCTTGGTGGGAAATGTTGCTAAGAAGATCCGTGTGATGAATCGGTGGACAACAAGACCATCATTATGGACATGGACAGTATAAACAGTTGGTCCTGAATTCTGCTTCTAGCTTCCATCTCTAGTGCTCGTCAGACAGACAGAGGTGCAAAACTGGTTGGGGGAAGGGGGGATTAACCACTTCCCGTCCTAAGGCCGTATACGTATGACCTCCACCGGCCTCCGTTCACCGGTTCTCCTCTTCCACCAAGGAGCCTCCGGGGACTGCTGGAAACGGTCGGCTGCCCACAGAGGAGGTGGAGGAACATCCATTCTACAAACCCTTCTATGATGAACGAAGCCGGGAGAAAATCTCCTCACTTCCGGGTTCAGTTCTGTGTTGTCCCGGCCATCGCGGTCATGGAATCGGTCATCGCGGTCCGGGAATCGTCCATCGCGGTCCAGGAATCGGCCATCATGGTTCTCGAATTGGCCGGCACGGTCCGGGAATCGGCCGTCGCGGTCCAGGAATTGGCCGTCACGGTCCGGGAATCGGCCATCGCGGTCCGGGAATCGGCCATCACGGTCATGGAATCGGCCGTCGTGGTCCGGGAATCGACCGTCGCGGTCCGGGAATCGGCCATCGCGGTCCGGGAATTGGCCATCACGGTCATGGAATCGGACGTCGCGGCCCGGGAATCGGCCATCACGGTCATGGAATCGGCCGTCGTGCTCCGGGAATCGGCCATCGCGGTCCTCGAATCGCCCGGCGCGGTACGGGAATCGTCCGTCGCGGTCCGGGAATTGGCAGATCTCTATGATTGGCTGCCATGGAGGACAGAGGAGAGATCGCGGGTCCAATAGACATTCATTTCATTACCAATAGAAATTCACACGGAATCTTCGTTATTCAGAAGATTCAGAATGTATCCAAATTTCCAGATCACAATAGTAACAAATTTCAACAACTCCAAAATAAATGATAACGAAACAAATGAACTGAATTTGAAAACGAAAACAGATTAAAAAAGGAAACATATTGCAATAAATACAGAAAAGGTATAAAAGGGAAATACAATGACGATTCCTACTCAGGCTGCTTTATAGAATAGAATAGAAAATACTAGAATAGAATAAACAGAATACAATGGAAAATAAAAGAATAGACTAAACAGAATAACATAGGATAGAACAGAAAATGAAAGAATAGAGTAAAACAGAATGAAAAAGAATTCTATAGAATAAAATAGAATAGAAGAGAATAAAATAGAAACAAAAGTAATAGAATAGAATATAAAAGAGTAGATTGGAAAACAAAAGAATAGAAATAATAGAATAAAATATTTTTTAATTCTCTTATATTCTATTTTATTCCATTCTTTTCTATTCCTTTATTTTATATTATATTCTTTTCTATTCTATTATATTTCTTTATTTTCTTTTATGCTCTATTCTATTACAATCTTTTTTTTCTATTCTTTTATTTTCTTTTTTATTCTATTCATTGTTTCCTATTCTATTTGATTCCGTTTAGTCTAGTCTATTCTATTTTATTATTCTATAAAACAGCCTATGTAGAGGAATCGTCATGTTATTTCACTTTTATACCTTACTGTATATCACCTTATTTCTAGTCTATTCTATTCTATTATATTCTATGCTATTCTATTCTTTTATTTTCTATTTTATTATTTTCTATTCTATTCTATAAAGCAGCCTAAGTAAAGGAATGATCACCTTATTTCGCTTTTATACCTTACAGTTTATCAACTGACTTCTAGTCTATTCTATGCTATTATATTCCTTTCTTTTCTTTTCTATTCTGTTCTATTTTACTCTATTCTATTCAATTATGTTTGATTCTATTCTATTCTATAAAGCAGCCTAAGTAGGAATCTCATCATCTTGTTTCACTTTTATACCTTACTGTATATTACCTTATTTCTATTCTACTATGTTTTATTCAATTCTATTAAATTCTATTCTATTCCCGTATTTTCTATTTATTTCTATTCTACTCTACTATACAGTTCTATTCTATTAAATTCTGTTTTATTTTATTCTATTTAATTCTACAATGCAGCCTAAGTAGGAATCAACATCTTGTTTCACTTCTATAACCTTACTGTATATTACTTTATTTCTATTCTATTATCAGGGCTCAAAATTTCAAGTCCTGAGCTACTAGCCAGGTCTCAAGGGTTACTCGCCACCAATTGCCCCGCCCAACCCTTACCCTGCCCTGCCCCTAATCACGCTATCAAAAATTATCTCATGAAAGGACACTTAAATGTTTTATGCAGAATTATGTTTTACAAAAATAAATATCAACAACAACTTTATCAGTTCCCCTCAGCAGTGCCTCAACAGTGCCCATCAATGCAGGCTCACCGGTGCCCATTATTGCAGCGTGACCTGTGCCCATCATTGCAGCCTCACCGTGCCCCACATTGCAGCTTCACCGTGCCCCACATTGCAGCTTCACCGTGCCCAACATTGCAGCCTCACCGTGCCCCACATTGCAGCCTCACCGTGCCCCACATTGCAGCCTCACCGTGCCCCACATTGCAGCCTCACCGTGCCTCACATTGCAGCCTCACCGTACCTCACATTGCAGCCTCACAGTGCCCCCATTTGCAGCCTCACCGTGCCCCCATTTGCAGCCTCACCGTGCCCCAATTTGCAGCCTCACAGTGCCCCCATTTGCAGCCTCACCGTGCCCCCATTTGCAGCCTCACCGTGCCCCCATTTGCAGCCTCACCGTGCCCCCATTTGCAGCCTCACCGTGCCCCCATTTGCAGCCTCACAGTGCCCCCATTTGCAGCCTCACAGTGCCCCCATTTGCAGCCTCACCGTGTCCCCATTTGCAGCCTCACCGTGCCCCCATTTACAGCCTCACCATGCCCCCATTTGCAGCCTCACCGTGCCCCCATTTGCAGCCTCACCGTGCCCCCATTTGCAGCCTCACCGTGGCCCCATTTGCAGCCTCACCGTGTCCCCATTTGCAGCCTCACTGTGCCCCCATTTACAGCCTCACCATGCCCCCATTTGCAGCCTTACAGTGCCCCTATTTACAGCCTCACCGAGCCCCAAATATCAGCATCACAGTGCCACATTGCAGCCTTGCCAGGGCGGAGGAAGTGAGAGGGCGGCTGGATCATGTCGAGTTAGAGGAGAGCCGCGGGATCGCTGAGCGGTAATACACACGGTAACAGCTGTCTCCGCTCACTCTCTCACAGCTCCGCCTCCTCCTAAACCCGCGCCTGTTAATAGACAGAATGCATCGCCGCATTGGACCCGCGTTCTGTCTGTTACAGGCGCGGGTTTAGGAGGAGGCGGGGCTGTGTGAGAGTGAGCGGAGACAGCTGTTACGGCGTGTATTACCGCTCGGCTCTCCTCTAACTCCATGGCACTATTCCACCGGGAGAACAGCTCCCAGTCAAATCCGCCCGCCGGCGGTGCTCCCCCCCCCCAATCCCAGGCAGCCCAGCTCCTCGCCAGCCCTCATTTTCTGCTCGTGCGAGTAGGCGAGCAGAAAATTTGAGGGCTGCTATTATGTTTTATTCAATTCTATTCTATTCATGTATTTTCTATTCCATTCTATTATTTTATTTTCTATTCTATTCAATTCTGTTTTATTTTATTCTATTCTATAAGGTAGGGGAATCATAATCTTGTTTCACCTTTTTTTGCAATATGTTTCCATTTCGAATTCGATTGGATTTGAAAATAACAAATATCGAAAACGAATTGGGAAGATCGAATGATTCAAACATAACGAATATAAAAAGGAAATGAAAGGAATGTTTCTGTTGTGAACGTCTCCTCTGATCTCTATATAAAGAGGACCTGTCACTGCCCAAAGCTACCACAAGGGGCGCTTTTCACTCCTTGTGATCGCTATAAAGCTAAGCTAAAAAAAGAATTTGGACCCCCCCCCCCCCCAGTGTGCCCGTGTGTCATTGCACCACACATGTGAGATGAGTGACAATAATGTTCGGTATCTATCTGCTCGCTGTGACATCATCTTTTATACTTTATAATAAAATTGGGTTACTCATTGTGTTTTGTGTCTTTTTATTTTTATTTTTTAATTAAAGTTTAAAAAAAAAAAAAAGTGTATTTTCCCTCCCCCCAAAAAAAAAAAAACGTTGCGCCTATACCGCGAGACATAAAAGATAGCAAAATCCCCCAATTTATTCTCCGGGGTCTCTGCTATAATAGATAATGTTTTGGGGGAGTCATTTTCTAGCGAAAATTGGAAGTGGTCAGTTCCTTTTTTTTATAGAATTAGCATGCGTGGACACACCCCCGCCTTCTGTGATTGGAGCTTCTCCATTACTGCCGAGAGACTACCCCACCCATTTCACCACCGCAATACATATATATTTATATATACCTACAGTGCCTGGAAAAAGTATTCATACCCCCTTGAAATGGTCCTCATTTTGTCATGTTACATCCAAAAACATAAATGTATTTTATTGGGATTTTATAACATAATTGTGAAGTGGAAGGAAATTGATACAAATAAATATGTGAAAAGTGTGGGGGGGGGGGGGCATTTGTATTCAGCCCCCTTTACTCTGATACCCCTAACTAAAATCTAGTCACCTAATTAGTAAATAGAGTCCACCTGTGTGTCATTTAATCTCAGTATAAATACAGCTGTTCTGTGAAGCCCTCAGAGGTTTGTTAGAGAACCTTAGTGAACAAACAGCATCATGAAGGCCAAGGGACACACCAGACAGGTCAGGGATAAAGTTGTGGAGAAGTATAAAGCAGGGTCAGGTTATAAAAATATCTCCCAAGCTTTGACCATCTCACGGAGCTCTGTTCAATCCATCATCGGAAAATGGAAATCGTATGGCACAACTGCAAACCTACCAAGACATGGCCGTCCACCTAAACTGACCGCGCCGGGCAAGGAGAGCATTCATCAGAGAAGAGCCAAGAGGTCCATGGTAACTCTGGAGGAGCTGCAGAGATCCACAGCTCAGGGGGGGAGAGTCTGTCCACAGGACAACTATTAGTCGTGTTCTCCACAAATCTGCCCTTTATGGAAGAGTGACAAGAAGAAAGACATTGGAGAAAGAAAGTCATAAGAAGTCCTGTTTGTAGTTTGTGAGAAGCCATGTGGGGGAGGGGAGCAAACATGTGGAAGAAGGTGATCTGCTCACATGACACCAAAATTCAACTTTATGGCCTAAAAGTAAAACGCTATGTGTGGGGGAAACTAACACTGCCCATCCCCCTGAACACACCATCCCCACCGTGAGACATGGTGGTGGCAGCATCATGTGGTGGGGGTGGTTTTCTTCAGCAGGGACAGGGAAGATGGTCAGAGTTGATGGGAAGATGGATGGAGACAAATACAGGACAATCTTAGAAGAAAACCTGTTAGAGTCTGCAAAAGACTTAAGACTGGGGGGAGGGTCACTTTCCAGCAGGACAACGACCCGAAACATACAGCCAGAGCTACAATGGAATGGTTTAGATCAAAGCATATTCATGTGTTAGAATGGCCCAGTCACAGTCCAGACCTAAATCACATTGAGAGTCTGTGGCAAGACTTGAAAATTGCTGTTCACAGACGCTCTCCATCCAATCTGACAGAGCTTGAGATATTTTACAAAGAAGAAGAATGGGCAGAAATGTCCTCTCTAGATGTGCAAAGCTGGTAGAGACACCCCCAAAAAGACTTGTAGAGAAAGGGGGTTCTACAAAGTATTGACTCCGGGGGGCGCCATACAAATACCCCCCCCCCACACTTTTCACATATTTATTTGTATCATTTATCATTTTCCTTCCACTTCACAATTATGTGCCACTTTGTGTTGGTCCATCACATAAAATCCCAATAAAATACATTTATGTTTCTGGGTGTAACATGAGAAAATGTGGGGAATTTCCAGGGGTATGAATACTTTTTCCGGGCCCTGTATATACACGTTGCGGCTTTGAAGTGGTTTGCCGGCTAATCAGTCATAACCCCCCGGTGTATATTTTCTTTTTAAAGCCGGCAATTCTCTTTCTTGTAAAAGAAATTCCGTTTTCCCTTTTTACCAGCTAATCCGAGAAACAATCCGACCATAGAGGTGAGGAAAGACCAGATCGTCTCTAATCACCTCTATGATCTAGGAGGACCAGAGAGACGTCATGATGTCACTTCCTGTCTAGGGCAGAAGTAAACTATTTTTTTTTAAAGCATAATATCAGATTTTTCCTTTTTTTCTTCTTTTGCTTTCAAAGGTAAAGAAGAGATTTGGGGGTCTTATAGATCCCGGATCTCTCCATAAAGAGGACCTGTCATGCCCTATTTCTATTACAAGAGATGTTTGCATTCCTTGCAATAGGAATAAAAGTGATTAAACAAATATAAAGGGATAGTGTAAAAAAAAAAAAATATATATATATATATATATAAAAAAATTAAAGGGATAATGTAAGAATAAAATATATAAAAAAATTAAAGGGATAGTGTAAAAAAAATATATATAAAAAATTTAAGGGATAGATAGTGTAAAAAAAAAAAATAAATAAAAAAAATAAAGTGCCCCCATTCATCCGTGCTTACACGCAGAAACGAACGCATACACAAGTCGTGCACGCATGTAAACGGTGCTTGCACCATACATGTGAGGTATCGCCGCAAACGTTATATTTGTCACCATTTGTCGCATGCGCAATTTTAAAGCGTGACATGTTCAGTATCAATTTACTCTGCGTGACGTCATCTTTTATGATTCACCAGAAAATAGAGTTATATATTGTGTTTTTTTTTACATTAGAATGTATTAAAGTGTTTTTCTTCCCCCAAAAAAATTATATATAAAATATATAAAAATATATATATATATATATATATATATATATATATACACACATATATATATATATATATATATATATATATATATATATATATATATATAATGTTTGTGGGTTCTAAGTAATTTTAAAACGCTTAACGCCTATGGAGATTTTTAAGATTTTCAGTCTTGTGCCACTTCCGCAAGTGCACGCAGTTTTAAAGCGTGATATGTTAGGTCTCTATTTACTCAGTGTCACACCATCTTTTTTATTTCGCCCAAAAAATAAAAAAATGGTTATATATTGTTTTTTTTTTTTTACATTAAAATTCAGTGAAGTGTATTTTTTCCCCATAAAATTGTGCTTGAAAAACCGCTGCGCAAAAACTGCGTGACGTAAAAAAAAATTGAAAAACCCACACATTTATTCTCTAGGGCCTCTGCTTTTAAAAAAAATATATATAATGTTTGTGGGTTCTAAGTAATTTTAAAACGTTTAAAGTGTCTCCTAAGCAGATTTTTAAGTATCATATTGGCGCCATTTGCACAATCGTGCGCAATTTTAAAGCGTGACATGTTAGGTATCTATTTACTCACACCATCTTTTTTATTTCATCCAAAAAATTTAGTTATATAGTGTGTTTTTTAAAAAAATAAGATGCATTAAAGTGTATTTCTTCCCAAAAAAAATTGCGTTTGAAAAACCGTGCAACAATCGCAATTTTATTCTTTAGGGTCTTTGCTAAAAAAAAAAATTATATTATATATATATATATATATATATATATATATATATATATATATATATATATATATAATGTTTGTGGGTTCTTAGTAATTTTAAAAAAACGTTTAAAGAGTCTCCTATGGAGATTTTTAAGTATCGTAGTTTGTCGTCATTTCTACGAGTGTGCGTATTTTTAAAGCGTGATATGTTAGGTATCTATTTACATCATCTTTTATATTTCACCCACAAAAATTGGGTTAAATATTTTTTTTTTTTGCATTAAAATTCATTAAAGTGTATTTTTTCCCAAAAAATTGCGTTTGAAAAAACGCTACGCAAATACCATATGACATAAAAAATTGCAACGATTGCCATTTTACTCTCACGGGTCTCTGCTAAAAAAAAAAAAAAAAAATATATATATATATATATATATATATATATATATATATATATATAATGTTTGGGGCTTCTAAGTAATTTTCTAGCAAAAAATATACAAATTTTTACATGTAAAGAAAATTTGCCAGAAAGGGGCGGGTCCTTAAGTGGATTCACCTGCATTGTGACCTATAGGGGAAGTGCTGACCTCTAGTGGTGGAAATAGAGAATACAACCCTTGGAAGGGGATGAACTACATACATGGTGTAAGTGACTTCAAAGAGGATATATAGGAAAAGAATAAAAGGGGGGGGGGGGGGTTGAGGGGTTATATGTAAAATAAGGAGGGTTATCATTATTATTATTATTATTATTTTTTATAAATAACATTTTTTTATTGAGTATTTATCAATTTAAAAAAAATCAGAAACATGATTTTTACAGGAAAGATAAAGACCCATTGATGTCCATCTACTTTATACAAAGCGGAATCTAACATTTGAAGAAGAAAACTTCATATAGTTTAGGGATAAATGTCCAATCACCGGACACTTTATTAGGTCCCCCTTGCTAGTCCCAGGTTGGACCCTCTTTATCAGGTCCCTTTGCTTGTAGCGGGTTGGACCCTCTTTATTAGGCCCCCCTTGCTAGTAGAGGGTTGGACCCCCTTTATTAGGACCCCCTTGCTAGTAGCAGGTTGGACCCCCTTAATTAGGTCCCCCTTGCTAGTAGAGGGTTGGACCCCCTTTATTAGGTCCCCCTTGCTAGTAGTGGGTTGGACCCCCTTTTTTATGTCCCCCTTGCTAGTAGCGGGTTGGACCCCCTTTATTAGGACCCCCTTGCTAGTAGCAGGTTGGACCCCCTTAATTAGGTCCCCCTTGCTAGTAGCTGGTTGGACCTCCTTTATTAGGCCCCCCTTGCTAGTAGAGGGTTGGACCCCCTTTAATAGGTCCCCCTTGCTAGTAGCGGGTTGGACCCCCTTTATTAGGTCCCCTTGCTAGTAGCAGGTTGGACCCCCTTTATTAGGCCCCCCTTGCTAGTAGCGGGTTGGACCCCCTTTATTAGGTCCCCCTTGCTAGTAGCGGGTTGGACCTCCTTTATTAGGCCCCCCTTGCTAGTAGCAGGTTGGACCCCCTTTATTAGGTCCCCCTTGCTAGTAGCGGGTTGGACCCCCTCTGTTAGGTCCACCTTGCTAGTAAATGTTTGGACCCCCTTTATTAGGCTCCCCTTGCTAGTAGAGGGTTGGACCCCCTTTATTAGGCCCCCCTTGCTAGTAAATGTTTGGACCCCCTTTATTAGGTCCCCCTTGCAAGTAGCGGGTTGGACCCCCTCTGTTAGGTCCACCTTGCTAGTAAATGTTTGGACCCCCTTTATTAGGCTCCCCTTGCTAGTAGCGGGTTGGACCCCATTTATTAGGACCCCCTTGATAGTAGCAGGTTGGACCCCCTTTATTAGGTTCCCCTTGCTAGTAGCAGGTTTGACCCCCTTAATTAGGTCCCCCTTGCTAGTAGCGGGTTGGACCCCCTTTATTAGGTCCCCCTGGCTAGTAGAGGGTTGGACCCCCTTTATTAGGCTCCCCTTGCAAGTAGTGGGTTGGACCCCCTTTATTAGGACCCCCTTGCTAGTAGCAGGTTGGACCCCCTTAATTAGGTCCCCCTTGCTAGTAGCAGGTTGGACCCCCTTTATTAGGCCCCCCTTGCTAGTAGCGGGTTGGACCCCCTTTATTAGGTCCCCCTGGCTAGTAGAGGGTTGGACCCCCTTTATTAGGCTCCCCTTGCAAGTAGTGGGTTGGACCCCCTTAATTAGGTCCCCCTTGCTAGTAGCAGGTTGGACCCCCTTAATTAGGTCCCCCTTGCTAGTAGCAGGTTGGACCCCCTTTATTAGGCCCCCCTTGCTAGTAGCGGGTTGGACCCCCTTTATTAAGTCCCCCTTTCTAGTAGCGGGTTGGACCTCCTTTATTAGGTCCCCCTTGCTAGTAAATGTTTGGACCCCCTTAATTAGGTCCCCCTTGCTAGTAGCAGGTTGGACCCCCTTTATTAGGCCCCCCTTGCTAGTAGCGGGTTGGACCCCCTTTATTAGGTCCCCCTTGCTAGTAGCGGGTTGGACCCCCTTTGTTAGGTCCACCTTGCTAGTAAATGTTTGGACCCCCTTTATTAGGCCCCCCTTGCTAGTAGCGGGTTGGACCCCCTTTGTTAGGTCCACCTTGCTAGTAAATGTTTGGACCCCCTTTATTAGGCCCCCCTTGCTAGTAAATGTTTGGACCCCCTTTATTAGGTCCCCCTTGCTAGTAGCGGGTTGGACCCCTTTTGCCTTCATTCTTGGTGGAATAGATACAACAAGGTGTTGGAAACGTTCCTCAGAGATTTTGCTCCATAGTGACCTGATGACATCACACAGTTGCTGCACATTTGTCGGCTGCACATCCATGATGCTGAATCTCCCGTTCCACCACATCCCAAAAGGTGCTCTATTGGATGAGATGTGGTGAGTGTGGAGGCCATTGGAGGACAGTGACCTCATTGTCCAGTGGTGAGATGATTGGAGCTTTGTGATTGGTGCATTATCCTGCTGGGAGGAGCCATCAGAAGATGGGGAAACTGCAGTCATAAAGGGATGGACATGGTCAGCAACAGGGATGAGCTCGGTGTTCGAATCGAACATCGGCCGTTCGTCCGTTCGGCGAAACCAGAACTTTGTGGGCCGTTCGCGACAAATTCGTGTGACACGAACGGCCCACAATGCACTGCGCCATCGCAGTGCATTGCTGGATGATGATTGGCCAAGCATGCACTGTGACCCCGCATGCTTGTCCAATCACAGCGCCGGCAGCGAGGAGAGCCATAATTGGCCACAGGCAGGATGTGCCAAGAAAACCTGGCAAGCAGGATCTGTGTCTAGAGATAACAGTGCTGGTCGTGGACGTGGTGCATCCTCATCAGCACGTGGCCATGGGAAACGCTTGTCCTTATTTTCGGCAGCTGGACATGTTGAGCCGCATCATGCCAAAGACTTGGTAGAGTGGATGACCAAGCCCTCCTCATCTTCCTCATCCTCTCTCACCCAGGCTCAGGGTACTGGCAAAGCAGCTGCCAACGCGCCCTCTTCCCTCGCCTCAATGTCATCAGTCACTCCTTCCCTAGACCCACCATGTCCTCCTGAGGAGTCCCCCGAACTGTTTGAGCACAGTGTTGGGTACATGCTCCAGGAGGATGCCCAGCGTTTTGAAGGCTCTGATGATGATACCCAGCTAGAGGAAGGCAGTAGCGTGAGCTCAGGGGATGCTCAAGGAGGACAGCAATCTGGCAGTCATGTTCCACCAGCTGCAGCATACTGCCAGGTTTGCTCCAGTGATGAGGAGGGAGGGGATGATGAGGTCACTGACTCCACGTGGGTGCCTGATAGGAGAGAGGAGGAGGAGGAGGATGAGGAGGCACATCTCCAACGAGGCAGGATGTCCTCCGGGGGCCAGCCTAAGGGCAGCACACCGACTGAATCACACCGCAGAGCTCCGCCTGTGCAGGGCGCTGCCTCTGCCTGTTATTCCAGAAGTTCTTTGGTGTGGGCCTTTTTTGAGACAAGTGCATCAGATCACACCGCTGCTATTTGCAACATATGTCTCAAGCGTATCTCGTGTGGCCAAAACATCAGCCGCTTGGGCACCACAAGCATGACCAGACATATGTTGACCTGCCATGCAGCTCGTTGGCAAGCGCACCTTAAAGACCCACACCAAAGAACAAAGCGGACCTCTCCTTGCTCCTCATCAGCTGGGATCTCCAACCCCACTATACCTTCAGTCCTCTCTGAAACCTGCACTGAGAGGAATGAAGGTGTAGAATTAGGTGTGTCACAGCCAAGTACTTGTGGGCACTCTGCTAGCAGTACACCGACGTCCGATTGTAGCAGGCAAATTTCCCTGCCCCAGCTGCTGGACCATCGAAAGAAGTTTACTCCCAGCCATCCACATGCCCAGCGGTTGAATGCTAGCTTGGCTAAATTGCTAGCACTTCAACTGCTGCCTTTTCAGTTGGTAGACTCGGCCCCCTTCCGTGAGTTTGTTCAATGTGTGGTTCCTCAGTGGCAGGTCTCCAAACGCCACTTTTTCTCACAAAAGGCGATTCAGGGTCTCTACCGGCATGTGGAAGGCAATGTCTTGGCCTCGCTGAACAGGGCAGTCAGCGGTAAGGTGCATATTACCGCTGACTCATGGTCCAGCAGGCATGGACAGGGACATTACCTATCTTTCACGGCCCATTGGGTCACTCTTTTGGCAGCTGGGAAGGATGCAGGACAAGGTGCAGTAGTGTTGGAGGTTGTTCCGCCACCATGCCTCCAAAATGCTACTACTGGTTGTGACACACCTCTTTCCTCCACCCCCTCCTCTTCTTTTTCCTCCATGGCCTCTTCCTGTGCTTTGTCCTCAGAACCAGTGGTGCTCCGTAGGCGTTCAAGGGGCTACGCAAGTACGCAGGCAAAAAGATGCCATGCCGTGCTTGCGCTGGTATCCTTGGGGGACAGGAGCCACACTGGGGCAGAGGTTCTGTCAGCTCTGCAGAGCAGGCCGAGAGGTGGTTGACGCCACGCCAGCTTAAGCCAAGAATGGTGGTTTGCGACAATGGCACAAACCTCCTCTCTGCCCTGCAACAGGGACAACTGACCCATGTGCCCTGCATGGCTCACGTCCTCAACCTGGTGGTGCAGCTGGTCTTGGGCAGGTACCCAGGCTTACAGGATGTCCTGAGGAAGGCCAGGAAAGTCTGTGTGCATTTCCGCCGATCTTATAATGCCAGTGCTCAGCTGGCTGAGCTGCAAAAGGAGTTGAACCTGCCCAAGAACTACCTTATATGTGATGTGCCCACCAGGTGGAACTTAACGTTGGCCATGCTGCAGCGGCTGCACACGCAGCAGAGGGCCATCAATGAGTACCTGTGCGACTACGGCACCAGGACAGGGTCAGGGGAGCTTGGATTCTTTTCACCACGCCAGTGGAGCATGATCAGGGATGCATGCACTGTCCTCTCACCATTTGAGGGGGACACGAGGATGGTGAGCAGGGACAGTGCATGCATCAGTGACACTGTACCCCTTATCTTGTAAAAATCAAGATAAAGGCAGTTTTGGGAATTCCGGATATCAGCTGGATACCGTTTGCAATGCACACGAGATATTATAGCCCAAGGGGCCCACTTTGCACCTTGTATATATAGGAGCAATAGGTATCAATACCTGAGCTCATATCCACCAATGCAACAGTCAGGATCTTGCTACATAATGAAGAGGGGGAGATATATATATATACACGTATTTGGATGTGTATATGGGTGTACATACAGTTAAAGCCTTGAGAGGAATCCCAATCATTATGTATAAACAGGATAGTGGCTGGGTTACCAGTCACACGCCCGCTGATGTAAATTTTCCCTGATCTCCTAGAAAAATTCCATCACAAAACTGGCACAGGGGACATTTGTATATGTATAGATGCCTACTAATTTTGTGTATGAATTTGTTTGGGGCTTAGTTTGTTCCTTTGATAGGCTTACCCCTAGTTTTACAGGTTAATAGCTGGGTTTGTTAGCTTATGTCTGTGACGGCTGCAATTCCCTTAGCTACCATACAAATGTTTTTTTTTTTTGAAACCCGGCAATCGAAGTGGAATTTCTATATAACTGATAATCCCTGATCCACATAGTCTATTAACTCAAGTATGATCATATGCTTGGAGTTTAGTCTGTCCCTTAGCCCATGGCTGTGATAGCTGCAATTATTTCAGCTACTATATAAATGAATCCTCTGGATAGAGTGTATATCGCATCTCATAAACTAGGTTATAGAACGGGTCACTCCAATGGGATCTAATTGTAGTGATTCCTTACACTTACCTGGGTTATTATTATTTAGATTTTTTGCTCATTGCCGCATCATAGTGGTGTAATTTGTTCCAATTTCCTAGTAAACTCTTATCACAAAACTGGGTATGTCGGTTGTGCATAGGGCACACATGTATACAGTGGTGTGAAAAAGTGTTTGCCCCCTTCCTCATTTCCTGTTCCTTTGCATGTTTGTCACACTTAAGTGTTTCGGAACATCAAACCAATTTAAACAATAGTCAAGGACAACACAAGTAAACACAAAATGCAATTTGTAAATGAAGGTGTTTATTATTAAAGGTGAAAAAAAATCCAAACCATCATGGCCCTGTGTGAAAAAGTGATTGCCCCCTAAACCTAATAACTGGTTGGGCCACCCTTAGCAGCAACAACTGCAACCAAGCGTTTGCGATAACGTGCAATGAGGCTTTTACAGCATCCTGGAGGAATTTTGGCCCACTCATCTTTGCAGAATTGTCCTAATTCAGTTACATTAGAGGGTTTTCGAGCATGAACGGCCTTTTTAAGGTCATACCACAACATCTCAATAGGATTCAGGTCAGGACTTTGGCTAGGCCACTCCAAAGTCTTCATTTTGTTTTTCTTCTGCCAATCGGTGGTGGACTTGCTGGTGTGTTTAGGATCATTGTCCTGCTGCAGAACCCAAGTTCGTTTCAGCTTGAGTACACGAACAGATGGTCGGACATTCTCCTTCAGGATCTCTTGGTAGACAGCAGAATTCATAGTTCCTTTTATCACGGCAAGTCTTCCAGGTCCTGAAGCAGCAAAACAGCCCCAGACCATCACACTACCACCACCATATTTTACTGTTGGTATAATGTTCTTTTTCTGAAATGCAGTGTTCCTTCTACGCCAGATATACTTGGACACACACCTTCCAAAGAGTTCCACTTTTGTCTCATCGGTCCACAGAATGTTGTCCCAAAAGTCTTGGGGATCATCAAGATGTGTTGTGGAGAAATTGAGACGAGCTTTGATGTTCTTTTTGCTCAGCAGTGGTTTTCTCCTTGGAACTCTGCCATGCAGGCCATTTTTGCCCAGTCTTTTCCTGATGGTGGAGGCATGAACGCTGACCTTAACTGAGGCAAGTGAGGCCTGCAGTTCCTTGGACGTTGTTGTGGGGTCTTTTGTGACCTCTTGGATAAGTCGTCGCTGCGCTCTTGGGGTAATTTTGGGCGGCCGGCCACTCCTGGGAAGGTTCACCACTGTTCCATGTCTTCGCCATTTGTGGATAATGGCTCTCACTGTGGTTCGCTGGATTCCCAAAGCTTTGGAAATGGCTTTATAACCCTTTCCAGACTGATAGATCTCAATTACTTTCTTTCTCAATTGTTCCTGAATTTCTTTGGGTCTCGGCATGATGTGTAGCTTTTAAGGATCTTCTGGTGGACCTTACTGTGTCAAGCAGCTCCTATTTAAGTGATGCCTTGATTGTGAACAGGTGTGGCAATAATCAGGCCTGGGTGTGGCTAGAGAAATTGAACTCAGGTGTGGACAACCACAGTTATAGTATGTTTTAACAAGGGGGGCAATCACTTTTTCACACAGGGCCATGATGGTTTGGATTTTTTTTCACCTTTAATAATAAACACCTTCATTTACAAATTGCATTTTGTGTTTACTTGTGTTGTCCTTGACTATTGTTTAAATTGCTTTGATGTTCCGAAACACTTAAGTGTGACAAACATGCAAAGGAACAGGAAATGAGGAAGGGGGCAAACACTTTTTCACACCACTGTAGATGCCTACCCACTTTTGTATGACCATATGTCTGCAGCTTAGTCTGCTTATCTGATATGCTTACCCGTAGTTTTACAGGTAATAGCTGGGTTTGGTAGCTTATGTCTGTAACGGCTGCAATTCCCCCAGCTACCACATAAATGGGCTCTGCGGATAGCGTTCTGAATGCCGGCGATCCAAGCGGAATTTCTTCTTTTATAAAATTTGTAAAATTTGTAATGTCTGATCCACATAGGGGACATATGGATATATGCTCATTAACTCAAGCATGACTATATGCTCGGAGTTCAGTTTGCCCATCCGGCGATGCCCATCCTTAGCCTTACAGGATAGTGCCTGGGTTTGTTAGCCCATGGCCGTGATAGTTGCAATTTCTGCAGCCACTATATAAAAAGATCCTCTGGATAGAGTGTATACCGTATCTCATAAATTGCTTCATAGACCTGACTACTCTATTAGGTTTTTTACACTTAGCCTGGGTTATCATTCTTATTATTATTTCCATTGCCTAATGTCGGATTATATTGCTAACTAAATGCCCGATTTGTTTATTGCTTCATAAATTTGTAAACTAATGGATACCTTCATTCCTTCCTGTGCAGGGCTAGCGGAGATGCATGACCATATAAATATATTTTTAATAGGGACAATTAGATTTGTTCACCATCACCTATTAATGCATACCCCCACATGTTAACTGACAGCGCCCCACTGGAATGGTGGGTCTTTATATATTTCTCTGTTCCCTGTATAAGGGACATAATAGACCCTTAACATACACCTGTGGGCGGGGATTCCGTAACATGGCCCGGTCTGGCCAATCATTAGGGTCCACTGCACCTCCGCAGCCTTAATAACCCATGATGGGGAGTGACATGACGTCGCCTTTGAGAACGTCTGACGACGAAACGCGTAAGGCGTGCTGACGTCACTTCCGGTACGGGACTTAGAGGCTTGGTGCGCAGCTGGAGCGCAAGCCGCAAACCAGCCCTATACCCCTCTGTTTTTTTTCGTGTTGTCTTACCAACCTGTACTGTGTACGGTGGAAACAGGAGTATCCTGCATGATACCCTGTTTTTTTTACTTTGTTTTTAAAACCATAGTTTTTAATAAACACCAAATTCTTTGTATCTGGCAATACACATGGGACCTCCTTTTTTTCTTGCTTTCCTGTGAGGAACATCCCCTTTGGGGATTGCTGCTGGATTTCCCAACTCATCATACCAAGGAAATCTGGGTGGATTGATTGGAAAGGATTGACCGGCTAGGATATCTTCCAGTGGGGAACCTGAGGAGCACCCGATAATGATAAATTGCAAGCTGTTCACCCCTGCAGGGGTATCTACATCTGGTGAGTGAGGGAGCCAGAGGGGGCAACACAAAGTCACCGTCATTTCCTGAAGCACAAAAGTCACCGTTTTTGAATCACCATTCAAAGTGCTGCCACAAGGCTATTTGATATAGAGTCACCATTTACACTTTCTGCCCCTTTTTTGTGGAAATTTATTTTGGACTGGACTTTCACATATAACTTTTAGGGTTTTTTTGTTTTGTTTTATTTCACCATATATAATATATATATATTTTCTTTTACTTTGAAGCCCTCTATGGGCCATATTTAACTAGCAATTTTTGTGGTATCTGTCACTTTGGTTCACTGGTATATATACAGTGGTGTGAAAAAGTGTTTGCCCCCTTCCTCATTTCCTGTTCCTTTGCATGTTTGTCACACTTAAGTGTTTCGGAACATCAAACCAATTTAAACAATAGTCAAGGACAACACAAGTAAACACAAAATGCAATTTGTAAATGAAGGTGTTTATTATTAAAGGTGAAAAAAAATCCAAACCATCATGGCCCTGTGTGAAAAAGTGATTGCCCCCTAAACCTAATAACTGGTTGGGCCACCCTTAGCAGCAACAACTGCAACCAAGCGTTTGCGATAACGTGCAATGAGGCTTTTACAGCGTCCTGGAGGAATTTTGGCCCACTCATCTTTGCAGAATTGTCCTAATTCAGTTACATTAGAGGGTTTTCGAGCATGAACGGCCTTTTTAAGGTCATACCACAACATCTCAATAGGATTCAGGTCTGGACTTTGGCTAGGCCACTCCAAAGTCTTCATTTTGTTTTTCTTCAGCCATTCGGTGGTGGACTTGCTGGTGTGTTTAGGATCATTGTCCTGCTGCAGAACCCAAGTTCGTTTCAGCTTGAGTACACGAACAGATGGTCGGACATTCTCCTTCAGGATCTCTTGGTAGACAGCAGAATTCATAGTTCCTTTTATCACGGCAAGTCTTCCAGGTCCTGAAGCAGCAAAACAGCCCCAGACCATCACACTACCACCACCATATTTTACTGTTGGTATAATGTTCTTTTTCTGAAATGCAGTGTTCCTTCTACGCCAGATATACTTGGACACACACCTTCCAAAGAGTTCCACTTTTGTCTCATCGGTCCACAGAATGTTGTCCCAAAAGTCTTGGGGATCATCAAGATGTGTTGTGGAGAAATTGAGACGAGCTTTGATGTTCTTTTTGCTCAGCAGTGGTTTTCTCCTTGGAACTCTGCCATGCAGGCCATTTTTGCCCAGTCTTTTCCTGATGGTGGAGGCATGAACGCTGACCTTAACTGAGGCAAGTGAGGCCTGCAGTTCCTTGGACGTTGTTGTGGGGTCTTTTGTGACCTCTTGGATGAGTCGTCGCTGCGCTCTTGGGGTAATTTTGGGCGGCCGGCCACTCCTGGGAAGGTTCACCACTGTTCCATGTCTTCGCCATTTGTGGATAATGGCTCTCACTGTGGTTCGCTGGATTCCCAAAGCTTTGGAAATGGCTTTATAACCCTTTCCAGACTGATAGATCTCAATTACTTTCTTTCTCAATTGTTCCTGAATTTCTTTGGGTCTCGGCATGATGTGTAGCTTTTAAGGATCTTCTGGTGGACCTTACTGTGTCAAGCAGCTCCTATTTAAGTGATGCCTTGATTGTGAACAGGTGTGGCAATAATCAGGCCTGGGTGTGGCTAGAGAAATTGAACTCAGGTGTGGACAACCACAGTTATAGTATGTTTTAACAAGGGGGGCAATCACTTTTTCACACAGGGCCATGATGGTTTGGATTTTTTTTCACCTTTAATAATAAACACCTTCATTTACAAATTGCATTTTGTGTTTACTTGTGTTGTCCTTGACTATTGTTTAAATTGCTTTGATGTTCCGAAACACTTAAGTGTGACAAACATGCAAAGGAACAGGAAATGAGGAAGGGGGCAAACACTTTTTCACACCACTGTATATAGGCTGTATTGGCTCACTTATAGTACTGTTACATATAGGTGTTAATGCACAGGATTTATTTGTTTCATTTTTATAAAATACCAGCCATGTTTGAAACTGTATGGGAGTAGAGGACCTGGATAAATTATCCCGTTCCTCCCACTTAGCACTGGGTATTGGATCACCTAGCCTTTAACCACCCCTTGTCACTGCTACTATTAATATCACGTGTCTGCGGGCAGATAGGGGCACTCATCCACCCCTATCCATCTCACAGCCTACTTGCTCTAATAGAGGTAAAACACGGAATTGCATTTTTATATATCCCTCTAGACCTATATATATTTTCTTAGGGCAAAAAGGGAGCGCCAATCGTCCTTTAATTTATACTTACTGTACCCCTTGTCCACCTGTTGGAGCATACGCTGCGTGGGATAATGGACAGGGCACTTGAGGCAGAACAGAGGCAGGAAGAGGAGGACTTCCTTACCTCTCAAGGCCCATTTATCCAGACAGTGTTCCTTCTGTCCCACCCATCACACAGGAAGAGGACGATGAGGAGGAGGAGGAGGAGGATTGTGTGAGCATGGAGGTGGAGCCTGGCACTCAGCATCAGAAGCAGCAGTCTTTTAGGGATGATTTACAGTCCCAAGAAACTGGTGGACTTGTACATGGCTGGGAGGAGGTGGCTGCGGATCTTGTCGTCCTTAGTGACCCAGAAGACTCCGGACCGAATGCCTCAGCTAACCAACGTAGCATGGCCTCCCTAAACCTGCAAAGCCTGCGGAAGGATCCTCGTATTCTTCGGATCAAGGAGAGGGACCATTACTGGCTGGCCACTCTCCTTGATCCACGGTACACTGGTAAGGTTTCGGACCTTATCTTGCCGTCGCAGAGGGAGCAGAGGATGAGACATCTCTGGGAGGCCTTGCAGAAAGGTCTGTGCAACGCGTTCCCAGAAACTGGGAGGTTACAAACTCCTGGTCCTGGACGACGAGTTGCTGAGGCTTCGGTCAGTAGCAGAAGGAGCGGTGGGGAAGGTGGCCGTCTGACCGATGCGTTCAGACAATTTTTTAGTCTGCAGCCCCAAGGTATGATCGGTTCCAGCAACCATCGCCAGAGTCTGATTTACATGGTGCAGGAATACCTAGGGACAAGATCAGACTTGGACACCTTTCCCACCGAATATCCTCTGGCTTACTGGGTCTTGAGGATGGATCACTGGCCAGAGCTTGCACAGTATGCAATTGAGCTACTGGCCTGTCCTGCATCCAGCGTTCTTTCGGAACGCACATTCAGTGTTCTGCTGGAGGCTTTGTCACCGATCACAGGGTGCGCCTGTCCACCGACTCGGTTGATCAACTGACCTTCATAAAGATTAATCAGTCTTGGATCACCACCAGCTACCAGGCACCTGAAGCTGATGTAACCGAATAATTTATTTTGAAATGTCACATCCCTTCAAGACTGCCTATGCTGATGCTGAGTGACTATCCTGTTATGTTGACTGGCTATCCTCTTCCTCCTCAATGATCCTGCTGATAGCTTGGAAGAACATTTTTGGTTCTGGGTGCCGCCACCAGTGGCTAAGGCCCAATTTTTCAGCCCCTGTTTAACAGGGGCGTGTAATTACAATTTTTTATGCAATGCTTTGCAGCAGGGCTCGTTCCTGCACTCCAACTAGCGTATCTGGGAGAGGTTGCAGTGTCGTGGCACCAGCACCAGTGCCTAAGGCCCAATTTTTCAGCCCCTGTTTAACAGGGGCGTGTAATAACAATTTTTTATGCAATAATTTGCAACAGGGCTCATTGCTGTGCTCCAAGTACAGTATTTGTGAGAGGTTGCAGTGTTGTGGCACCAGCACCAGTGCCTAAGGCCCAATTTTTCAGCCACTGTTTAACAGGGGTGTGTAATTACAATTCTTGATCTAATAATTCACAGCAGGGCCCATTCCTTTGATAAATCCTTTGATAAAGTCACGTGGGCGTGACGCAACACGTCAGAAGAGCTAGAGTCAGGTGACGCTGTGTGTGCGATCTTGGCCGGGATCGCACACTTCCCTAACTACCGCTTGTGTTATTTTACTGCAACTGTAAGTGTTTACTTTTATCTTAATAAAATCGTTTGAATTGCTGCACAATGGAGTCCTTCCCTCTTTTTGCCCCATGTCCATTGACCACTAGGAGAGGTTGTGAGATGTTTGGTAAGGACGCTATCTTGGAGGAGTTCATGAGGAGGTGATCTATTGCTATCTCAGTGAAAGGCTGTTTACTCCTTACCTAGAGGTAAGAGGCTGGGGGAAGCACCTTGGATTGGCACATTGAAAATGCATGGAGGAGATCACTGCTAAAGGACTGCATTGCTATTAGGAGGATTCACCACACAGAGAAACTGATTGCATTGTGTATGGGAGCCGTGTCAGCACTAGCAATCTGGAGTGCACAGGACGTTTGATTTTAGCACGATCACTTTGATTAATTTGGACTACCACATTAGTAGAATATTGATTTTGCTTTTAGCACATTTATTGGCAATTTTGCACATGCTTAATTTTGCACATGTGTATTATTCACAACGCATTTTTCACATTATTATCTGCTGATTCACTGAATATTCGCTTGGTTTTATTTGCTATTTTTGCTATTTTTGCACATATTATTTATATTGTTATTTATTTATGATATTTTTCTCTGCACTTGAATTTTTATTCCCACCATTGGATTCACTTTACTATTATTAACTTTAATAGTATATTTATTTATTTATTTACTTATGAATTATCCTATATTGGTATAGCACTGTTTAATTATTTTGCCGCTATACATGTTTGGTTTAAGATATTAATTTCCAGACGCTTCTTGTGAACCATCCTTCGGAGTCTCCCCTAGGATTGGCAGCCTGTCCAGGATTAAGCGCCACATTTTTACCATTCCGACGGAAAAAGTCCAATGGAGCCCACACACGGGCAGATTTTCCGACAACATGGTCTGATCGGACATTTTCCGTCAAATTTTCTGACCGTGTGTACGGGGCATTATAGTTTTGAACAAATTAGCTTTTTTTGGGCATAACTTTTCCACTGCTTCCATCATACACTCCTTGATGAGATCTCCATCAGTGAATGGTTTTCCTCTTTTAGCCAAGGCATAAGCTACTTTATAACTGGCCCAAGTTAAAGCTTCTTTTGCGTAAATAGAGCTTTTTGGGAAAGCAAATTGCATTGCATCAATTGAAATTTTTCCGAACGCTGTGTTCCTGTGAATTTGGAATAACTTTGTTCATGTTTTGTCTCATAGTGCCGACGCAAATTGTACTCCTTCAAAAAGGCAACAGTTTTGTTGCATATGAGACATGAGGCTTTATCGCCTGCTTGTACAAAAAAGTACTTTATGTTCCATTGTTCATTAAACAGGCGGCACTCGCTGTCCACTTTTCTTTTCTTTTTCCCTTCCATAACTGAAGGAGATATCTGAGCAAGGAAACGATTTGAGAGTTTACGCTTATATCAAGTCCTCATCATAGTCCCCCCTTATGTCTGTGTGGTCCTCAAGATCCCCCTTTATATCTGTATCTCAGATTCCCCCTCACATCTGTTTCCCCATCAGAGTCATCCCATACAACTGCGTCTCCAACAGACTCTCCATCAAATCTGTGTCCCCATCAGAGCTTTCCACACATCTTTGTCCCCAACAAAGTCTCCTTGCACATCTGTGCCCCAGAGACTCCTTGCACACCCGTGTCCACATTGGAGCCTTGCCACACGTCCGTATCCCAATCAGAGCTTTTCCGCATGTTTGTCCCCATCAGAGCCTTCCACACATCTGTGTCCCCCGTCAGAGCCTTTCCAAACATCGGTGTCCCCCGTCAGAGCCTTTCCAAACATCGGTGTCCCCCGTCAGAGCCTTTCCAAACATCGGTGTCCCCCGTCAGAGCCTTCCTGCACATCGGTGTCCCCCGTCAGAGCCTTCCTGCACATCGGTGTCCCACGTCAGAGCCTTTCCAAACATCGGTGTCCGGTGTGGGGGAGTGGGGGGCAGCAGCAGAACGGAGGGGGAGTGGGGGACAGCAGCAGAACGGAGGGGAAGTGGGGGACAGCAGCAGAACGGAGGGGAAGTGGGGGACAGCAGCAGAACAGAGGGGGAGTGGGGGACAGCAGCAGAACAGAGGGGGAGTGGGGGACAGCAGCAGAACAGAGTGGGGGACAGCAGCAGAACAGAGGGGGAGTGGGGGACAGCAGCAGAACGGAGTGGGGGACAGCAGCAGAACGGAGGGGGAGTGGGGGACAGCAGCAGAACGGAGTGGGGGAGTGGGGGACAGCAGCAGAACGGAGGGGGAGTGGGGGACAGCAGCAGAACGGAGGGGGAGTGGGGGACAGCAGCAGAACAGAGGGGGAGTGGGGGACAGCAGCAGAACAGAGGGGGAGTGGGGGACAGCAGCAGAACAGAGGGGGAGTGGGGGACAGCAGCAGAACGGAGGGGGAGTGGGGAACAGCAGCAGAACGGAGTGGGGGACAGCAGCAGAACGGAGTGGGAGTGGGGGACAGCAGCAGAACAGAGGGGGAGTGGAGGACAGCAGCAGAACAGAGGGGGAGTGGGGGACAGCAGCAGAACGGAGGGGGAGTGGGGGACAGCAGCAGAACGGAGGGGGGGACAGCAGCAGAACGGAGTGGGGGACAGCAGCAGAATGGAGTGGGGGACAGCAGCAGAACGGAGGGGAAGTGGGGGACAGCAGCAGAACGGAGTGGGGGACAGCAGCAGAACAGAGGGGGAGTGGGGGACAGCAGCAGAACGGAGGGGGAGTGGGGGACAGCAGCAGAACGGAGGGGGAGTGGGGGACAGCAGCAGAACGGAGGGGGAGTGGGGGACAGCAGCAGAACGGAGGGGAAGTGGGGGACAGCAGCAGAACAGAGGGGGAGTGGGGGACAGCAGCAGAACGGAGTGGGGGACAGCAGCAGAACGGAGGGGGAGTGGGGGACAGCAGCAGAACTGAGGGGAAGTGGGGGACAGCAGCAGAACGGAGGGGGAGTGGGGGACAGCAGCAGAACGGAGGGGAAGTGGGGGACAGCAGCAGAACGGAGGGGAAGTGGGGGACAGCAGCAGAACAGAGGGGGAGTGGGGGACAGCAGCAGAACGGAGTGGGGGACAGCAGCAGAACGGAGGGGGAGTGGGGGACAGCAGCAGAACTGAGGGGAAGTGGGGGACAGCAGCAGAACGGAGGGGGAGTGGGGGGACAGCAGCAGAACTGAGGGGAAGTGGGGGACAGCAGCAGAACGGAGGGGGAGTGGGGGACAGCAGCAGAACGGAGGGGGAGTGGGGGACAGCAGCAGAACGGAGGGGGAGTGGGGGACAGCAGCAGAACGGAGTGGGGGACAGCAGCAGAACGGAGTGGGGGACAGCAGCAGAACGGAGTGGGGGACAGCAGCAGAATGGAGGGGAAGTGGGGGACAGCAGCAGAACGGAGGGGAAGTGGGGGACAGTAGCAGAACAGAGGGGGAGTGGGGGACAGCAGCAGAACGGAGTGGGGGACAGCAGCAGAACGGAGGGGGAGTGGGGGACAGCAGCAGAACGGAGGGGAAGTGGGGGACAGCAGCAGAACGGAGTGGGGGACAGCAGCAGAACGGAGTAGGGGACAGCAGCAGAACGGAGTGGGGGGCAGCAGCAGAACGGAGTGGGGGACAGCAGCAGAACAGAGGGGGAGTGGGGGACAGCAGCAGAACAGAGGGGAAGTGAGGGACAGCAGCAGAACGGAGGGGAAGTGGGGGACAGCAGCAGAACGGAGGGGAAGTGGGGGACAGCAGCAGAACGGATGGGAAGTGGGGGACAGCAGCAGAACGGATGGGAAGTGGGGGACAGTAGCAGAACGGATGGGAAGTGGGGGACAGCAGCAGAACGGAGGGGAAGTGGGGGACAGCAGCAGAACGGAGTGGGGGACAGCAGCAGAACGGAGGTGGAGTGGGGGACAGCAGCAGAACGGAGGGGGAGTGGGGGACAGCAGCAGAACGGAGGGGACGTGGGGGACAGCAGCAGACCGGAGTGGGGGACAGCAGCAGAACGGAGTGGGGGACAGCAGCAGAACGGAGGGGGAGTGGGGGACAGCAGCAGAACGGAGGGGAAGTGGGGGACAGCAGCAGAACGGAGTGGGGGACAGCAGCAGAACGGAGGTGGAGTGGGGGACAGCAGCAGAACGGAGGGGAAGTGGGGGACAGCAGCAGAACGGAGTGGGGGACAGCAGCAGAACGGAGGGGGAGTGGGGGACAGCAGCAGAACGGAGGGGGAGTGGGGGACAGCAGCAGAACGGAGGGGAAGTGGGGGACAGCAGCAGAATGGAGGGGAAGTGGGGGACAGCAGCAGAACGGAGTGGGGGACAGCAGCAGAACGGAGGGGGAGTGGGGGACAGCAGCAGAACGGAGGGGAAGTGGGGGACAGCAGCAGAACAGAGGGGAAGTGGGGGACAGCAGCAGAACGGAGGGGAAGTGGGGGACAGCAGCAGAACGGAGTGGGGGACAGCAGCAGAACGAAGGGGGAGTGGGGGAAAGCAGCAGAACGGAGTGGGGGACAGCAGCAGAACGGAGTGGGGGACAGCAGCAGAACGGAGGGGGAGTGGGGGACAGCACAGAACAGAGGGAGAGTGGGGGGCAGCAGCAGAACAGAGGGAGAGTGGGGGACAGCAGCAGAACAGAGGGAGAGTGGGGGACACAGCAGAACAGAAGGGGGGTGGGTCAGTGGGGGACACAGCAGAACAGAGGGAGAGTGGGGGACACACAGCAGCAGAACGGAGGTAACACACACTAACCTGCAGGTTTGTTGTCAATGGCGGGCGGCAATCTCGCGGCGGACCTCGTGGGCGGGAGGACTCGAGGGCTCAGCTCAGGAGAGGAGGAGAACTGGTGACATCTGGCAGCACTTCTGCTAGCAATGTGCTGCATCGACTGCGCCTGCGGGAGTAGTCGGCGGCGGCCCCGGGACTGACTGGGCAGTGGTGGGCACAGACAGCAGGCTGGATCCTTTCCAGCAGTGTGGGTGGCTATGTCCGGACTGGTATCATGTGACTCCTGTAAGGCACTGCTCAGCCGTAGGTGCACTGCACTGTGCCCACGTGTCAGCAGACGTCATGTGACTTGGTTGCTAGACGCGGAGCGGCCCTAGCCCAGCAACCACTCACATATGCAGGACTAGGCTGGCAGCTGCTAACAGGAACGGAGTTCCTGTTGGGGAAAATAGCAAAGGAACTCCGTTCCCATGCTGGGCATCGCCTTTAGTGCAAGATTGGCAATTTGGCTGGCTCTAGTCCTGCAAAGGGAACGGCGTTCCTGCTGTGAAAAAAGTGCAGGGACGCCGTTCCCACGCGTTCCCGCAGGACTCGAGCCCTGGCTAGGGGTTCAATGAGTAGTGCAAAAAGTAACGGTGAGAGTGGGCATCCCTGACACGTCCCTCTCTGTATATTGAACTCATGCGATTTGTATCCTGCATATTTAATGTAGGCTTTGGGGTCTTGATAAAATGCAGAAATCCATTGAAGAAATTGAGGGCCGAAGCCCCATTTGTTGAGGGTAAAATTCAAGGAACTGACAAGGCTGCAGGTGGAACTGACAAGGCAGGAGCAGTGATTTTAATAATGCTTAAAGTGAAACAATAAAAGTGTAATATTCCTTTAAATTTCGTACCTGGGGGGTGTCTATAGTATGCCTGTGAAGGGGCGCATGTTTCCCGTGCTTAGAACTGTCCCTGCACAAAGTGTCAATTTTGCAGGAAAAAAAGCTAGCTATAATGTATTGCCGGCTCCCGCCCCCTCTGACGTCATGGGGAAAGCCATAGGGAAGTCCCCATGATGTCCCCGTGCGTCAGAGGGGGGCGGGGTCACCAGGTGGCCCCACCCTCCGTTATAAAAGAGCCGTCAGACGCAGCAAAGCCTCACACAGCGGGAGCCTCCCATTGCGCGGAGCGGCCCAAGAAGAGACCGACGCCGTGGAAGAAGATGCCGGAGCGAAGCCTCAGAGACCGACGCCGTGGAAGAAGATGCCGGAGCGAAGCCTCACACAGCGGGAGCCTCCCATTGCGCAGAGCGGCCCAAGAAGAGACGCCGACGCCGTGGAAGAAGATGCCGGATGAGAAGACCAGGGCAAGAAGAAGCGGATCGGAGGAAGAAGATGGAAGAAGAAGATGGAAGAAGATGGAAGAAGAAGATGAAGAAACCGTAGGATGAAGAAAGGAAGAAGGAAGACCAGAAGAAAGAAATTGAAAGAAGATTTTAATAAAGGAATTGTCAAAGACCGTCTCCTGTCATTTTTAACACTTTTGTCACTTTTTTGGTGAAATGGTAGGGGTACTTTTGTACCCCCTTACCATTTCACTTTGGGGGGGGGGCGGGATCTGGGGGTCCCCTTGTTAAAGGGGGCTTCCAGATTCCGATAAGCCCCCCACCCGCAAAACCCCCACAACCAATGGCCGGGGTTGTGGGGACGAGGCCCTTGTCCCCATCAATATAGGGACATGGTGCTTTGAGGGGTCACAGACCCCCAAAGCACCCTTCCAATGTTGAGGGCATGTGGCCTGGTACGGTTCAGGAGGGGGGGGGCGCTCTCGTCCCCCCTCTTTTCCTGTGGCCTACCAGGTTGCGTGCTCGGATAAGGGTCTGGTATGGATTTTGAGGAGGACCCCACGCCATTTTTTTTATTTTCTTTTGGTCGGGGTTCCCCTTAAAATCCATCCCAGACCTGAAGGGTCTGGTATGGATATTTAGGGGGACCCCCAAGTCATTTATTTTTTAAATTTGAAGCAGGGTTCCCCTTAATATCCATAGCAGACCTGAAGGGCCTGGTAATTGAATTTGGGGGGACCCCCACGCTTTTTTTTTTTTTTTTTATCAATGACTTTTTTTTTATCAATGACTTTCAATGAATGACTGTTCTCTGTATTACGGGGAGCCGACAATTCATTAGCCGCGAGTGATTTTAAATAGCTTTTTTCCTGCAAAAATTACACTTTGTGCAGGGACAGTTCTAAGCACAGGAAACATGCGCCCCTTCACAGGCATACTATACACACCCCCCAGGTACGAAATTTAAAGGAATATTACATTGTTTCACATTAAGCATTATTAAAATCACTGCTCCTAAAAAAAAGGCCGTTTTTAAAAAATAAATTTGCATTTATACATGTTCCCTGGGGCAGGACCCGGGTCCCCAAACACTTTTTATGACAATAACTTGCATATAAGCCTTTAAAATTAGCACTTTTGATTTTGAACGTTCGAGTCCCATAGACTTTAATAGGGTTCTAAAGTTCACATGAGCTTTAGGTCTGTTTGCAGGTTCTGGTGCGAACTGAACGGGGGGGGGGGGGGGGGGGGGGGGGGGGGGGGGGGGGGGGGGGGAGGGGGGGGGGGGGGGGGGGGGGTGTTCGGCTCATCCCTATTGCAGAGCTAAACATTCAGTCTTTGTATAAGGACGGGTACAAGTGTCTCTGATTTCTCTACAATATACATATCCTGTCAAGCAGTGGCGGCTGGTGCTCAAAATTTTTGGGGGGGCGCAAACAAACAGCCTCACTGTGCCATCAAACGCTGCCACTGTGCCCATTAAACGCTGCCACTGTGCCCATTAAACGCTGCCACTATGCCCATCAAACGCTGCCACTGTGCCCCAAGTGCTGCCACTGTGCCCATCAAATGCTGCCACTGTGCCCCAAGTGCTGCCACTGTGCCCATCAAACGCTGCCACTGTGCCCCAAGTGCTGCCACTGTGCCCCAAGTTCTGCCACTGTGCCCCAAGTTCTGCCATTGTGCCCCAAGTTCTGCCATTGTGCCCCAAGTTCTGCCACTGTGCCCCAAGTTCTGCCATTGTGCCCCAAGTTCTGCCATTGTGCCCCAAGTTCTGCCATTGTGCCCCAAGTTCTGCCACTGTGCCCCAAGTTCTGCCATTGTGCCCCAAGTTCTGCCATTGTGCCCCAAGTTCTGCCACTGTGCCCAAAGTTCTGCCATTGTGCCCCAAGTTCTGCCACTGTGCCCCAAGTTCTGCCATTGTGCCCCAAGTTCTGCCACTGTGCCCCAAGTTCTGCCACTGTGCCCCTTAAGTGCTGCCACTGTGCCCCTTAAGTGCTGCCACTGTGCCCCTAAAGTGCTGCCACTGTGCCCCCTGCCTGCCCTCTGCACTTACCTTGTCCCGGTGTGCAGCTGGTGACGGCGTCAGGCGACGAGCGGTGTCTCCGTCGGATGTCTTCTCCCGCGCTCCTCCTGTCTTCTTCTGCTGTGATTGGACGCTAGGTGATTGGACGCCTAGCGTCCAATCACAGCGCCTGTGACTTCAGCCAATCAGGTGACAGGTAACAGACCTGGCAACCTGATTGGCTGAGAGGCGGGTCTGTGTTAGGGAAGCGATGTATTCGCTTCCCTAACACAATACTGTGTAAGCAGCGAATGCAAAGCATTGCGCCCGCTGTTTACACTTAGGGAAGCCTATTAGAGCACACCGCTCTAATCAGGTCCCCTATTAGAGCTTACAGCTCTAATAGGGGCGCTTCCAGCAACACCCCCCCCACTGTAATTCAGATGCCCGGTGCCCGATCAGGGGCCGGACACCTGAATAGGGGGCGGCAGCGGTGACAATAGATAGATTCATGCAATGCATGAATCTATCTATTGGTGATAGAGCGGTGCAGGAGAGGGGGGGCGGCGCTCCTGCGCCCTCTATGCACGCACCGCCACTGCTGTCAAGTAAAAGACGCTCTCCATCCAATCTGACAGAGCTTGAGATATTTTACAAAGAAGAATGGGCTCAAATGTTCCTCTCTAGATGTGCAAAGCTGGTAGAGACATCCCCAAAAAGACTTGTAGAGAAAGGGGGTTTTACAAAGTATTGACTCCGGGGGGCGCCATACAAATCACCCCCCCCCACACTTTTCACAGATTTATTTGTATCATTTTCCTTCCACTTCACAATTATGTGACACTTTGTGTTGGTCCATCACATAAAATCCCAATAAAATACATTTAAGTTTTTGGTTGTAACATGACAACATGTGGGAAATATGAAGGGGTATGAATACTTTTTCAAGGCACTGGAGATACAATATATATTAATAACATAGGATGTAACGTGTGTAAAATGCATGCCTAGGAAATATAAAAATCAATACCTACCCTTGAGCATAGGGAAGTTTAAGAATGAAGGTAGTGAAATGTTTATGGGAACTCTTTTGAATCCTTCTCCTTCAATTGTTTTTATTTTAGAAACAAAAAAATAACATCATATACAGAATATATGATATAGTTATTAACCACTCGCCTACCGGGCACGAACACCCCCTTCCTGACCAGGCTATTTTTCAGCTTTCAGCGCTGTCGCATTTTGAATGACAATTGCGCGGTCGTGCAACGCTGTACCCAAATACAATTTTTAGCATTTTTTCCCCACAGATAGAGCTTTATTTTGGTGGTATTTGATCACCTCTGCGTTTTTTTATTTCTTGCGCTATAAACAAAAGAAGAGGGACAAGTTTGAAAAATAATATTTTTTTTACTTTTTATTATAATAAATATCCAATTTTATTATTTTTTTTTAACAAATTTTTTACTCAGTTTAGGCCGATGCGTATTCTTCTACATATTTTTGGTAAAAAAAAAATCGCAATAAGCGTCTATTGATCGGTTTGCGCAAAAGTGATAGCGTCTACAAAATAGGGGATAGATTTATGACATTTTTATTATTATTTATTTTTTACTAGTATTGGCGGCGATCTGCGATTTTTTATCGTGACTGCGACATTGCGGCGGACATATCGGACACTTTTGACACATTTTTGGGACCATTGTCATTTATACAGCGATCCGTGCTATAAAAATGCATTGATTACTGTATAAATGTGACTGGCAGGGAAGGGGTTAACACTAGGGGCGCTGCAGGGGTTAATATGTTCCCTATATCAGTGATTCTAACTGTGGGGGGAGGGGACTGACTGGGGGAGGGGACCGATCGGTGTCCCTATGTACAAGGGGACACACCATCGGTCTCCTCTCCAGTGACAGGATGTGGATCGGTGTGTTTACATACACAGATCCACGTCCTGCTCAGTTACGGGGCAATCGCGGGGGGCTCGGCGGACATCGCAGCCGCCGGGCACGCGCATCAGGTCCCCAGCGACGCGGCGCGCGTGCGCCCCCTAGTGGCCAAAATGGCAGCGCGGTCGGCAGGAGGTTAAAGTTACATATTGAAGGACGGATGTTACAAGCGAAGAAAAATGAAAGGAAGAAAGCATAAGGAGAAGAAATCTTTCTAAAACAAAGTATATTCATATGTATCTAAATATGACTTTGTAATTAATAAAAAATGTGACCGTAACTTCGGATAAATGTTTATATCAGCTAATGTAACATAAGGAAAAATTGGTTTTAGGAAAGATAGATGTCATAAAAAAAAAAAAAAGGGGGGGGGGGGGAAAGATGAAATAAAAAGGAGGGAAAAAAGACATATGGGATGGGGAAACAACAGGACTCCGGATATGAGTTTTACATATACAGTCTGAAATTATAATCCTTGAAAGCGTATTATTGATCACCATGGTGAAAGTACACGTTTATCATAAGTATTTGACAAATAATAATCGATCCATGGCTTCCATGTGATGTCAAACTTTGACAGATGATTCTGATAGCGTCCATTTTATCATGGATGAAAGATTGATTCATTCTAAGTTTGGTTTCTACAATATTCACGACAGGTGTTTTCCTGTGCGTTATTAACCACTTCAGCCCCGGACCAATTTGCAGCCAAAGGACCAGGCCCCTTTTTGCAATTCGGCACTGCGTCGATTTAACTAACAATTGCGCGGTCGTGCGACGTGGCTCCAAAACAAAATTGGCGTCCTTTTTTTCCCACAAATAGAGCTTTCTTTTGGTGGTATTTGATCGCCCCTGCGGTTTTTATTTTTTGCGCTATAAACAAAAATAGAGCGACAATTTTGAAAAAAATGCAATATTTTTTACTTTTTGCTATAATAAATATCCCCAAAAAATATATAAAAAAACATTTTTTTTCCTCAGTTTAGGCCGATACGTATTCTTCTACATATTTTTGGTAAAAAAAATCGCAATTAGCGATTATTGATTAGTTTGCGCAAAAGTTATAGCGTTTACAAAATAGGGGATAGTTTTATAGCATTTTTATTAATATTTTTTTTTTTATTAGTAATGGCGGCGATCAGCGATTTTTATTGTGACTGCGACATTTTGGCGGACACATCGGACATTTTTGACACATTTTTGGGACATTTGTCATTTATACAGCAATCAATGCTATTTAAATAGCACTGATTCCAATGTAAATGACAGTTGTAGTTAGGGGGTTAACCACTAGGGGGCGGGGAGGAGTCAGTGTGACGTGTTGTGTTTTTTTTTACAGTAGGGGGGCGTGGCTGTACGTCTGACGTCATTGATCGGCGTTCCCGATGACAGGGAACCGCCGATCACTGACAGTCAGTGTAGGAAGCGCGGGGAGAGGTTTGTTTACATAGACCTCTCCCCGTTCTTCAGCTCCGTAACCCGATCGCGGGATACCAGCGGCGATCGGGTCCGCTGGTCCCGCGGCCGGGGTCACGGAGCTCCCGACCGGGTCGCGAGCGCGCCGCTGGCGGCGCGCGCGCGACCACGGGCAGGCACATGCACGATCACGTACTGGTACGTGATTCTGCCTGCCCGTGCCATTCTGCTGACGTATATATGCAGTGGCCGGTCGGGAAGTGGTTAACTGTGGGGGGGGCGTGGCTGTGTGTTAGTGAACACTGATCTCTGCTCCAATCACAGGGAGCAGAAATCAGTGTCACTTGTTGCTAGGCAGAACGGGGAGATGCTGTTTACTTCCGCATCTCCCCGTTCAGCTTTCCCGCGAGACGATCGTGGGTATCCCCGCGCCGATCGAGTCCGCAGGACCCGCGACCGGACTCACGGGGGTCCCAACCGGACGCGCGCGCGCCGCTGGTGCCGTGCACGCGATGGCACGGCGGCTTTCTTAAAGGGACGTACCTGTTCGCCCTTATGCCTGTCCGTGCCAATCTGCCGGCGTACATTGTCGTGCGCCGGTCGGGAAGTGGTTAGGCCCCTTTCACACCGGGGCGTTTTTCAGGCGGTACAGCGCTAAAAATAGCGCCTGTTCACCACCTGAAAAAATCCGGCCCCTTTAACTCCAGTGTGAAAGCCGGCGGGCTTTCACACTGGAGCGGTGCGCTAGCAGGACGGTCAAAAAAGTCCTGCTAGCAGCATCTTCGGAGCTGTATACCGCTCCTTCCCATTGATTTGAATGGGACACCGCGGTAAAACCGCGGCAATACCGCTACGGCGGCGCTCTGCGGGGGGTCTTTATCCCTTTTTCGGCCGCTCGCGGGGGGTAAAAACCGCACCGCGAGTGGCCGAATACTGCGGCTAAAACAACGGTAAAGCAGAGCTAAATATAGCGCTGGTTTACCGTCACCGCGGCTCCCCGCCCCAGTGTGAAAGGGGCCTTAAGAAGCACTTACTGTCCACTCTGGACCAGATGGGACTGTCAGAGGAGAAGCTGCTGGACTTCTTGACCATGTACCGAAACACAAAACACGCTACTACTGGGCTGTCTCCTGCTTTTCTTATGTTTGGCCGGCATCTCCGCACCAAACTGGTTTTAGTCCGTCCACAGGAACAGTCACCAACACCTCCTCCACCAGGCTGTCCTGGATTCCGTGCCGGTGATCTTGTATGGTTTCGGAATTACAGAGTTTTGCCTCATTGGCTTCCTGGCATAATTGATGGACCTCTTGGAAGAAGAATGTACCTTGTTCGCCTGGAGAATGGCGTTTTTGTTCGACGACACCTTTCACAATTGAGGAAGCGCATTTGCCGACCATTAGAGACGAACCCGACCCCTCTTTCTAACCAACCACCAGAGTCTACTCAGGGCTCTACTGGTGACATACGGCACGGTGTCTGGCGTGATCCTACAAGTTTACAACCAACCCCTGAAAAGGTTGGTGACCAAATTCCTGAGGAGTCCGGACATGTGCCTGGAGTCGCAGGGACTGATTGGTCTGTTGGACACCCACTGACATCTCCAGAACCCTTGACCGACTCTATCCCTTCCAGTGCTGTGCCACTTCGTAATGTTGTGAATTCATTAACCGCTTCCCGACCGGCTCATGTACATATACGTGAGCAGAATGGCACGGGCAGGCAAAATCCCGTACCTGTACGGGATCCTTTAAATGCCTGCCCGTGGGTCGCGACCCGGTCGGGAGCTCCGTGACCCCGGCTGCGGGACCAGCGGACCCGATCGCCGCTGGTGTCCCGCGATCGGGTCACGGAGCTGAAGAACGGGGAGAGGTCTGTGTAAACAAACCTCTCCCCGCGCTTCCTACACTGCCTGTCATTGATTGGCTGTTCCCGGTCATCGGGAAAGCCGATCAGTGACGTCAGACGTCAGCCCCGCCCCCTGATGTAAAAAAACACACACACGTCACAGCCCATAACCCCTCCCCTCCCCCTAGTGGTTAACCCCTTCACTACAACTGTCATTTATACAGGACTCAGTGCATTTAAATAGCACTGATTTCTGTATAAATGACAATGGTCCCAAAAATGTGTCAAAAATGTCCGATGTGTCCGCCATAATGTCGCAGTCACAATAAAAATCGCTGATCGCCGCCATTACTAGTAAAAAAAAAAAATATTAATAAAAATGCTATAAAACTATCCCCTATTTTGTAAACGCTATAACTTTTGCGCAAACCAATCAATAATCACTAATTGCGATTTTTTTTTAACCAAAAATATGTAGAAGAATACGTATCGGCCTAAACTGAGGAAAAAAAATGTTTTTTTTATATATATTTTTTGGGGATATTTCTTATAGCAAAAAGCAAAAAATATAGAATTTTTTTCAAAATTGTCGCTCTATTTTGGTTTATAGCGCAAAAAATAAAAACCGCAGGGGCGATCAAATACCACCAAAAGAAAGCTCTATTTGTGGGGAAAAAAAGGACGCCAATTTTGTTTTGGGAGCCACGTCGCACGACCGCGCAATTGTCAGTTAAAGCGACGCAGTGCCGAATCGCAAAAAAGGGGCCTGGTCCTTTGGCTGCAAATTGGTCCGGGGCTGAAAGTGGTTAAGAAATAAAAAAAAATAATAATACGTTTAATATTTACCGGAAGACATGAAAAATTTCAATAAGCCTGAAGAAGTAGATGAACTGTGATTTTTTGCAATAATTGAACTGTTCACCTCCTGGAGACCTTTAACCACTTCAATACAGGGCTTTTAAACACCCTTCCTTACCAGAGCACTTTTTTGCGATTCGGCACTGCGTCGCTTTAACTAACAATTGCGCGGTCGTGCGACGTTACACCCAAACAAAATTGACGTCCTTTTTTTCCCACAAATAGAGCTTTCTTTTGGTGGTATTTGATCGCCCCTGCGGTTTTTATTTTTTGCGCTATAAACAAAAGAAGAGCGACAATTTTGAAAAAAAAAAAAAAAACACAATATTTTTTACTTTTTGCTATAATAAATATCCCATTTTTAAAAAAAAAAAAAAACTATTTTTTCCTCAGTTTAGGCCGATACGTATTCTTCTACATATTTTTGGTAAAAAAAATTGCAATAAGCGTATATTGATTGGTTTGCGCAAAAGTTATAGCGTCTACAAAATAGGGGATAGATTTATTGAATTTTTTTTTTTTTTTTTTTTTTTTACTAGTAATGGCGGGGATCTGTGATTTTTTTTTTTCGTGACTGCGACATTGCGGCGGACACTTCGGACACTTTTGACACATTTTTGGAACCATTCACATTTACACAGCGATCGTTGCTATAAAATTGCAATGATTACTGTGTAAATGTGACTGTCAGGGAAGGGGTTAACACTAGAGGGCGCTGGAGGGGTTAATATGTGTCCCTAATAGGAGTGATTCTAACTGTAGGGGGAGGGGACTTAAGGGGAGGAGACCGATCATGTGTTCCTCCGTACTGGGATCACATGATCGGTCTCCTCCCCGCTGACAGGACGTGGAGCTGTGTGTTTACACCCCATCATTACACACACAGCTCCACGGTCCCGCCCGGTCCCGTTGTTTTAACGGGCAATCGCGGGTGCCCGGCGGACATCGCGGCCGCCGGGCACTCGCACCGGGTCCCAAGCGATGCCGCGGGCGCGCCCCCCAGGCGGCCGGGAATCCGAGGACGTCATATGACGCCCACCCAGGATGGTAGATCCACCTTGTGGGCGTCATATGACTATGGCCGGGTATTGAAGTGGTTAAAGCAAAACAGATGGTCTCAGGTTTTCCAACCATCTTGTGAAGTTTTACAAGCCTGTATTGAGAGAGAGACTTGCAGGAACAATAAGGTCCCGTTTAGAAAACAAAGAAGACGGGTTCCTATCTGTGGGGGGGGGGGGGGGGGTAGATAAAAGCTACAAAACCTTTAACTCAAGGAGAAGTTGAGTAAATATGTCCTATTGTATCAGAGGATGATATTGCTTCCTAGTCAAACCACCATGTTGACTCGGGCTTGTTCCCCAAAACAATGTCAGGAGACTCCAGTTAACCACTTTCAGCCCCGGACCAATTGGCAGCCAAAGGACCAGGCCCCTTTTTGCGATTCGGCACTGCGTCGCTTTAACTAACAATTGCGCGGTCGTGCGACGTGGCTCCAAAACAAAATTGGCGTCCTTTTTTTCCCACAAATAGAGCTTTCTTTTGGTGGTATTTGATCGCCCCTGCGGTTTTTATTTTTTGCGCTATAAACAAAAATAGAGCGACAATTTTGAAAAAAAATGCAATATTTTTTGCTTTTTGCTATAATAAATATCCCCAAAAAATACATAAAAAAACATTTTTTTTCCTCAGTTTAGGCCGATACGTATTCTTCTACATATTTTTGGTAAAAAAAAACGCAATTAGCGATTATTGATTAGTTTGCGCAAAAGTTATAGCGTTTACAAAATAGGGGATAGTTTTATAGCATTTTTATTAATATTTTTTTTTTTATTAGTAATGGCGGCGATCAGCGATTTTTATTGTAACTGCGACATTTTGGCGGACACATCGGACATTTTTGACACATTTTTGGGACATTTGTCATTTATACAGCAATCAGTGCTATTTAAATAGCACTGATTCCTATGTAAATGACAGTTGTAGTTAGGGGGTTAACCACTAGGGGGCGGGGAGGAGTCAGTGTGACGTGTTGTGTTTTTTTTTACAGTAGGGGGGCGTGGCTGTACGTGTGACGTCATTGATCGGCGTTCCCGATGACAGGGAACCGCCGATCACTGACAGTCAGTGTAGGAAGCGCGGGGAGAGGTTTGTTTACACAGACCTCTCCCCGTTCTTCAGCTCCGTGACCCGATCGCGGGATACCAGCGGCGATCGGGTCCGCTGGTCCCGCGGCCGGGGTCACGGAGCTCCCGACCGGGTCGCGAGCGCGACCCCCGGGCAGGCACATGCACGATCACGTACAGGTACGTGATTCTGCCTGCCCGTGCCATTCTGCTGACGTATATATGCAGTGGGCGGTCGGGAAGCGGTTAATTATACGCCAGGATGACAAACCCAAGTGAAATGACAAATACACGTATCTACATATGATATGGACATACAGAGGTGGCTCAGGGCTTTGAGAGGCCTTAGGCAAATCTTAAACATGAGGCCCCACCCACGCCCAAAATCGGAAAAATAATTCAAGCGATAAAAAAATAACTGTACAAATTGCATTTATTAAGAGCCTTAAATCCTCTGAATTCACAGTTTCTCAAATTTTGGTGATGCCAGGGGGGTCAGTAGGTGCCATGATATTCCGGATGGCATATATATCATCAGGGCTGTGTGTGTGGCAGTAGTGATTATCGGAGCCCCCCTCGGTCAGGGGTGACGTCACGGGACGTGTCAGTATCGGGCAGGACCGTCATCATTCTGTACCCGGAAGCTCCGGCGGCAGACAGTCTCCCCGATGATCGCCGGGCGCCTGGTCTGGCATTGGCAGGTCCTCCATAACAGACATTCATCCTGGAGCGTGGAGCAGAGTGAGAGCTGCCCGGCCGCTGCTGGCATTAGCTGGGCTCTGCACCTGGCAGGAGATCCACAGAGCCTGGCAGAAGGGGAGGAGTCGGGAGAGGGGAGTACATGGAGCCACCCACTGACCCTGGGACATCACCCCTGGCAGTGCTGAATTGAACAGTCCGCCCCTGGCAGGGGTAAAAGTAGTAGCGGGCAAAGAGACGGCCCAGGGGACAATGACTGGGGGACATTCCCTCCAACTCCCACACACGTCAGGCAAATTAGGTGGCTGCGAGGCCCCTGGGAGTGCGAGGCCTAAGGCGGCCGCCTAATTTGCCTAATTAGAGAGCCGCCTCTGTGGACATATAATATGTTATGTTGCAATGGATGTTATAAGAATCAAGGAAAATATACCAGAGTCATCCATATCTTTGATAAATCATTTAGATTATCTATGATATTTGTAGGTCATAAAAGAGATATTATAATTGGTATCTGATGACCTAAGAACTCATTATAATAATAAAATATATATGAAAGTGTGATTATAAGTAGAAGTGTTTTTAGCAACGAATTAGTATTATGAAAAACATAAAATCATGATTATAACTATTAGACATGTGCAATTCGTTTCGTTTTTTTCGTTTTTTCGTTTTTTTTCGTTATTTTCGTTCGTTCGTTTTCGTACGAATGAACGAATCGTTCGAATTGTACGAATCCGAATAACGAATCATTCGAATCCGAAAAACAACGAAAATCCGAAAAAAACTAATTAGAAACAACGAATGTACTAATGAAGAAAATCCGAAAAACGAAAACGAACAAATTCGTAACTTTTTTTTTTGTTGAATTGTTAATTTTCCGTGTCCTTTACAGTGGTGCTGCTAAACGTGCTTCGAATGGATTGAACCAAAAAATTCGTACATTCGTAACTTTTTTTTCGATTCGTAACTTTTTTTTCGATTCGTAACTTTTTTTCCGATTCGTAACTTTTTTTTTTTTTTTTTCGATTTGTAATTTTCCGTGTCTCTATTGAACCCAAAAATTCGTACATTCGTAACTTTTTTTTCGATTCATAACTTTTTTTTTTTCGATTCGTAACTTTTTTTTTCGATTCGTAACTTTATTTTTTTTTTTTTTTCGATTTGTAATTTTCCGTGTCTCTATTGAACAAAAAAATGTGTAACTTTTTTTTCGATTCGTAACTTTTTTTTTTCGATTGGTAACTTTTTTTTCGATTCGTAATTTTTTTTTTTTTTTTGGATTTGTAATTTTCCGTGTCTCTATTTAACCCAAAAATTCGTACATTCGTAACTTTTTTTTCGATTCATAACTTTTTTTTTTCGATTCGTAACTTTTTTTTCGATTCGTAACTTTTTTTTTTTTTTCGATTTGTAATTTTCCGTGTCTCTATTGAACCAAAAAATTCGTACATTCGTAACTTTTTTTTCGATTCGTAACTTTTTTTTTTTCGATTCGTAACTTTTTTTTTCGATTCGTAACTTTTTTTTCGATTCGGAATTTTTTTTTTTTTTTTTCGATTTGTAATTTTCCGTGTCTCTATTGAACCCAAAAATTCGTACATTCGTAACTTTTTTTTCGATTCGTAACTTTTTTTTTTTTTTTTTTTCGATTCGTAACTTTTTTTTTCGATTCGTAACTTTTTTTTCGATTCGGAATTTTTTTTTTTTTTTTCGATTTGTAATTTTCCGTGTCTCTATTGAACCAAAAAATTCGTACATTCGTAACTTTTTTTTCGATTCGTAACTTTTTTTTTTTCGATTCGTAACTTTTTTTTTCGATTCGTAAATTTTTTTTTTCGATTCGTAACTTTTTTTTTTTTTTTTCGATTTGTAATTTTCCGTGTCTCTATTGAACAAAAAAATGTGTAACTTTTTTTCGATTCGTAACTTTTTTTTTTCGATTCGTAACTTTTTTTTTCGATTCGTAACTTTTTTTTTTTTTTCGATTTGTAATTTTCCGTGTCTCTATTGAACCAAAAAATTCGTACATTCGTAACTTTTTTTTCGATTCGTAACTTTTTTTTTTCGATTTGTAACTTTTTTTTTCGATTTGTAAATTATTAAAATGTAATAATTGCATACACATTACATCAAATTATGAATTATGCTCCGATTACGAATCTACGAATGTTACGAATGTACGAATAAATACGAATGTGTCCGAAAATTAAACCAACGAAAAAACGAATTAACGAAAAGATAACTCTTACGAATGTACGAATCGTTACGAATACGAACAACGAAGACTTACGAATGTACGAATCGTTACGAATCCGAACAACGACGACTTACGAATGTACGAATCGTTACGAATACGAACAACGAAGACTTACGAATGTACGAATCGTTACGAATACGAACAACGAAGACTTACGAATGTACGAATCGTTACGAATCCGAACAACGACGACTTACTAATCACTTACATAAAAATGGTTATATATATGTATATTTATAAAATTTTTAGGACACAGGTTATATATATCAATCAATGTATAATTCTGGTATATCCGATTAATATTTGTTTATCTAAACATAGGTTAAATTGTTATATAGTTACTAGACATGCGCACAACCAAAAAATTCGTTTATTTTCGTTTCGTTTTTTTCGTTTCCGAAAAATTTTTTTTTTTTTCGTTTCGTTTTTTTTCGTTTCCGTCGATTCGTAACCTGTAGCTGACCGCCCACTGTCAAATGACGGCGGAGCGGTGCAGCTCTTGTGGCGGGCCGCCGTCATATGACAGGGCTAGCTTTTTGGCCACTAGGGTGCCCGCCGCGTCGCTGGGGACACGATGCGCGTGCCCGGCGACCGCGATGTCCGCCAGGCACCCAGCGATTGCCCGGTAACTGAGCAGTAGACATGTGCACAACAAAAAAATTCGTTTATTTTCGTTTCGTTTTTTTCGTTTCCGAAAAAAATTGTTTTTTTTTTTCGTTTCCGAAAAAAAATTGTTTTTTTCGTTTCGTTTTTTTCGTTTCCGTTGATTCGTAACGATTCGTACATTCGTAAGAGTTATTTTTTCGTTGATTCGTTTTTTCGTTAGTTTAATTTTCGGACGCATTCGTATTTATTCGTACATTCGTAAAATTCGTAACATTCGTAGATTCGTAATCGGAGCATGATTCATAATTTGATGTAATGTGTATGCTATTATTACATTTTAATAATTTACGAATCGAAAAAAAAAAGTTACGAATCGAAAAAAAAAAGTTACGAATCGAAAAAAAAAAGTTACGAATCGAAAAAAAGTTACGAATGTATGATTTTTTTTGTTCAACAGCAATACGGAAATTACAAATCGAAAAAAAAAAAAAAAAATGTACGAATCGAAAAAAAAAAAAGTTACGAATTGAAAAAAAAGTTACGAATGTACGAATTTTTTAGTTCAATGTAGATACGGAAATTGCAAATCGAAAAAAAAAAGTTACGAATCGAAAAAAAAAAGTTACGAATCGAAAAAAAAAAAAGTTACGAATCGAAAAAAAAGTTACGAATGTACGAATTTTTTTGTTCAATAGAGATACGGAAATTACAAATCGAAAAAAAAATAAATAAAGTTACGAATCGAAAAAAAAAAGTTACGAATGTACGAATTTTTTTGTTCCATCCATTCGAAGCACGTTTAGCAGCACCATTGTAAGGGACACGGAAAAATTACCAATTCAACAAAAAAAAAAAAGTTACGAATGTACGAATTTTTTCGTTCGTTTTCTTTTTTTAGATTTTCTTCATTAGTACATTCGTTGTTTCTAATTAGTGTTTTTCGGATTTTCGTTGTTTTTCGGATTCGTTCGATTCGAATGATTCGTTAATCGGATTCGTACGATTCGAACGATTCGTTACGATTCAAACGATTCGTTACGATTCAAACGATTCGTTACGATTCGTTATTCGGATTCGTATGATTCGAACGATTCGTTCATTCGTACGAAAACGAAGGAACGAAAATAACGAACGAAAATAATGAAGAAAAACAAAAAACGAAACGAATTGCACATGTCTACTGAGCAGGACGTGGATCTGTGTGTGTAATGATGGGGCGTAAACACACAGATCCACGTCCTGTCAGAGGAGAGGAGACCGATGGTGTGTCCCTTGTACATAGGGACACCGATCGGTCCCCTCCCCTGTCAGTCCCCTCCCCCCACAGTTAGAATCACTCATATAGGGTACATATTAACCCCTGCAGCGCCCCCTAGTGTTAACCCCTTCCCTGCCAGTCACATTTATACAGTAATCAATGCATTTTTATAGCACGGATCGCTGTATAAATGTGAATGGTCCCAAAAATGTGTCAAAAGTGTCCGATATGTCCGCCGCAATGTCGCAGTCACGATAAAAATCGCAAATCGCCGCCATTACTAGTAAAAAAAAAAAATAATAATAAAAATGCTATAAATCTATCCCCTATTTTGTAGACGCTATAACTTTTGCGCAAACCAATCAATAGACGCTTATTGCGATTTTTTTTTTTTACCAAAAACATGTAGAAGAATACGTATCGGTCTGAACTGAGGAAAACATTTGTTTTAAAAAATAAAAATTAAAAAAATTGGATATTTATTATAATAAAAAGTAAAAAATATTGCGTTTTTTCAAACTTGTCCCTCTTAATTTGTTTATAGCGCAAGAAATAAAAACCGCAGAGGTGATCAAATACCACCAAAATAAAGCTCTATTTGTGGGGGAAAAAATGATAAAAATTGTATTTGGGTACAGCGTTGCATGACCGCGCAATTGTCATTCAAAATGCGACAGCGCTGAAAGCTGAAAAATGGCTTGGTCAGGAAGGGGGTGTTCGTACCTGGCAGGCAAGTGGTTAATCAATAATTATGCTGAGCGTATTTTATATTGGTATATTGGTTACTAGTATTCCTGAATACTAAATATACATTCTTTTCACTAAGATACAAATAATATACATCATAAAAATAGAATATATATTAACTTAAAGAGATGAACACCAAACACCTGTGTGGTTGAAGGCGCTATTTCCTTAAAATCATTAGACTCCTAGAAAAAGTTAATTATTACGTTTTGACTACCAATGAAAAGGGAACACACAGCTTTTGGGCAGAACTTATTATAATTTTATAATCTTATTGTTTAATAGACATGTGCAATTCGTTTAGTTTTTTTTAGTTTTTATTTTTTTTTCGTTATTTTCGTTTGTTCGTTTTCGTACGAATGAACGAATCATTCGAATCGTACGAATCCGAAAAAACAACGACAATCCGAAAAAAACAAATTAGAAACAACGAATGTACTAATGAAGAAAATCCGAAAAACGAAAACGAACGAAAAAATTCGTACATTAGTAACTTTTTTTTTTGTTGTTGAATTGGTAATTGTCCGTGTCTCTTACAATGGCGCTGCTAAACGTGCTTCAAATGGATTGAACAAAAAAAATTCGTATATTCGTAACTTTTTTTTCGATTCGTAACTTTTTTATCGATTCGTAACTTTTATTTTTTTCGATTCGTAACTTTTTTTTTTCGATTCGTAACTTTTTTTTTTTTTTTCGATTTGTAATTTTCCGTGTCTCTATTGAACCAAAAGATTCGTATATTCGTAACTTTTTTTTCGATTCGTAACTTTTTTTTCGATTTGTAACTTTTTTTTCAATTCATAACTTTTTTTTTTTTTCGATTTGTAATTTCCCGTGTCTCTATTGAACCAAAAGATTCGTACATTCGTAACTTTTTTTTTCGATTCGTAACTTTTTTTTTTCGATTCATAACTTTTTTTTCAATTCGTAACTTTTTTTTTTTTTTCGATTTGTAATTTTCCGTGTCTCTATTGAACCAAAAGATTCGTACATTTGTCACTTTTTTTTCGATTCGTAACTTTTTTTTTCGATTCGTAACTTTTTTTTTCAATTCGTAACTTTTTTTTTTTTTTTTCGATTTGTAATTTTCCGTGTCTCTATTGAACCAAAAGATTCGTACATTCGTAACTTTTTTTTTCGATTCGTAACTTTTTTTTTTCGATTCGTAACTTTTTTTCAATTCGTAACTTTTTTTTTTTTTTTTCGATTTGTAATTTTCCGTGTCTCTATTGAACCAAAAGATTCGTACATTCGTCACTTTTTTTTTCGATTCGTAACTTTTTTTTTCCGATTCGTAACTTTTTTTTTTCAATTCGTAACTTTTTTTTTTTTTTTCGATTTGTAATTTTCCGTGTCTCTATTGAACCAAAAGATTCGTACATTCGTCACTTTTTTTTTTCGATTCGTAACTTTTTTTTTCGATTCGTAACTTTTTTTTCAATTCGTAACTTTTTTTTTTTTTCGATTTGTAATTTTCCGTGTCTCTATTGAACCAAAAGATTCGTACATTCGTCACTTTTTTTTTTAACTCTTTATTTTAAATTTTTTTACAATACAATACATTTCATCTTTTGCACTTTCCCTTATTTTATAATCTCACATCTATCACATACATTCTCTATAATATGTATTACTTGAACTTAACTTCTACTGTTTCCCTTACACTTCCCTCCACTCCCATTCTTAATCCCAAAAAACAAACAAAAAAAGAAGAAGGGGGGAACCCCCCCTTATGACGCCCCCTCCCTCCTCCCCCTCCCCCCCAACCCCCCCACACCCCCCATCCCCCCCCCTATATAGAAAATAGGGTGCCCATATGTCCCCGTACTCTTCCTCCTGTTCCTTCATTGCCATTGTCAGATTTTCCATTTGTTGGATTTCCCCCACTCTGGCCCACCATTGGGCCCTCGTGGGCGTTACATCTTTTTTCCACAGAGCCAGAATACAGGCTCTCGCCGCCGTGAGAAGGTGTTTTAATAGTGATTTTTTGTATTTTTCCACCGACATAGGGACAACATTTAACAGAAATGCAGCCGGTTCCTCTCCAAGAGGAACCCCTGTAATTTCCTTTACTGCTTCCTCAATCATTTTCCAGTATTCTCTAATTTTATCGCATTCCCAAAAAATGTGCAGCATTGTACCCTCCGATTTCCCACATCGCCAACATGTATTTGGTATTTGCGGGAATATGCCATGTAACATACTTGGAGTCCTGTACCACCGGGTAAGGATCTTATATCCCCCCTCCTGATATCTACTTGCTATTGATGTTTTATGGACGGATCTCAGTATTTTTTCTTTTTGTTTTGGGGAGAACGTAACCTTCAGATCTTCTTCCCAGGCGCTTAAATAACCCAGATTTTCAGGGGCTTCGGATCTTATGATCATTTCATAGAAGTGTGACAGAGGGTGTCTCAAATTCTCACCATCCAGGCATAACTGCTCAAACTCCGACATCCCCCGAATTTCTGGGTATTTTCTGCCTTTGGAATGGATATATGCACCCAACTGCATAGCTCTAAGATAGTCTAGTTCTGGGGTAAATTCGCTTTCTATCTCCCTTCTTTTTTTTTTTTTTTTTATAAACTCTTTATTTTTTTAACAATTTTTAGACATTACATTACATCTTTTGCATTTAACTCCTTTTCTAACATCACAACTAACAAAAAACATATTTTCTGACTTGTGTTTATCATCCACTGTACTTTTGGGATTCTATCGATCCCCTATTACCCTTCTAAAACAGCAAAAACAGCAAAAACAACAGAACAAAAAAAAAAAAAAAAAAAAAAAAAAAAAAAAAAAAAAATAAGAAAAAGAAAAACCCAAAAAGGGCAATAAAAAAAAAAAACAAAAAAAAAAAAATAAATGAATAATTTAGAGAAAAAAGAAAGAAAAAACAAAAGGGAAAAAATCCTCTCCCTCGTCTCTCCCCCCCCAGGCGTCACCCGACCCCACCCCCACCCACCTCTCCCCTATGTAAAAAATAGGGTGCCCATATGGCCTCGTACCTCTCCTCCTGATCTCTTATAGTCATTGTCAGGTTTTCCATTTGTTGAATTTCTCCCACTTTGGCCCACCATTGGGCCCAAGTGGGAGATACATCCTTTTTCCAGAGGGCGGGAATACAGGCTCTCGCCGCCGTGAGAAGATGTTTTAATAATGATTTTTTATATTTTTCAACCGACATTGGGACATCGTTGAGCAAAAATGCAGCCGGGCATTCTCCAAGGGATACCCCTGTAATTTGCTCTACTGTTTCCTCCACCCTCTTCCAGTATTCTCTAATTTTGTCGCACTCCCAAAAGATGTGCAACATTGTACCCTCTGTTTTCCCGCATCGCCAGCATATATTCGGCGTCTGTGGGAATATATCATGTAACATGCTTGGGGTCCTATACCACCGGGTGAGAATCTTATAACCCCCCTCCTGGAATCTACTCGCTATTGATGTTTTGTGAACAGCTCTCAGTATTTTTTCCTTTTGTTTTTGGGAAAACGTAACCTTCAAATCTTTTTCCCAGGCACATATGTAGCTTAACTTTTCAGGTGCTTCATGTCTTGTAATCATTTCATAAAAATATGATAAGGGGTGTCTCAAAGTCTCGCCATCTAAACACGTCTGCTCAAACTCCGAGAGGCTTCTAATTTCAGGGTATTTTTTACTTTTTGAGAGAATGTAAGCCCCCAACTGCATTGCTCTAAGGTAGTCTAGTTCTGGGGTAAATTGTTTTTCTATCTCCCCTCTTGTCATTATTTTCCCTTCTTTTGAAAAATGTATAATCCTATTTAACCCCCTGTTTCTCAGGACAGAGAATTTCTGATCCGATAGACCTGGCTCAAAGTCATATGTACCTAATATAGGTAGCATAGGGCTTGGTTCGCTTGAAATCTTGTTTTTGTTAAAAATCTTTTTACTTATATTTAGGGTTGCCCCGATCAGTGGGTGTTTTTTGAGTACTCTTGGAATATCCTTTCCAGCCATCCATGCCAACCCCTCCAAGGGGGCTTTGCTCAGCGTTTGTTCCATGTTTACCCATGGCTTTTTTTTTTTAGCGCACCACTCCTTTATTCTAACTAAATGTGTGGCTTCCTGATATTTGCATGGGTCTGGGAATCCAATGCCACCTTTCTCTTTTGGAAGAGCCAGAATAGATCTTCGTAGTCTTGCAGGCTTTCCAGCCCATATAAAACTCAGGAGTCCTGACCGCAATTCTTTCATAAAACTTTGGGGGATCCTTACTGGCATAGTTTGAAATAAGTATAGGAGCCTTGGCATTACATTCATTTTTATTATATTCGTCCTCCCAAACCACGTGAAGATTTCTTTATCCCACTTTTTCAGATCTGTCCTTATTTGTTTTAACATTGGGGCATAGTTTAATTCGAACACCCTGTTTAAAGTTTTAGGTATCTTGGTCCCTAAATAATCAATGTGTGAGTCTGTCCATCTGAATTTAAATTGGGAGGTTATCTGAAGTGTCAGGGATTCGCTCATTTCTAATCCCATGGCTTCTGACTTGTTATAGTTCACTTTAAAATTTGCTATGTCCCCGAATTTCCGTAGCTCCCCCAGGAGGGGAGGCAAGGATATGGCTGGAGAGGATACAAAAAAGATCAGGTCGTCAGCGAAGGCAGCTAGTTTGTGTTCCTCTGTGTCTGTGTTAATGCCTCTAATATCTCGATTTGAACGTATTTTCCTTAAGAATGGTTCCATTGTGAGGACAAAAATAAGGGGAGATAGTGGGCATCCCTGGCGAGTTCCATTTTGGATTTTGAAAGGGTCCGAGAGTCTATCATTTACCTTTACTCTAGCAGTCGGTACCGAATACAGGTTTGCGAACCATCTCAGCATTCCCTCCCCTAAACTGATATGTTGCAATGTGGCCCGCAAGTACCGCCAATCCACCCTATCAAAAGCTTTTTCTGCGTCTGCTGAGATTATTGTTAAGGGTTTATGTTGACTTTGGGACCAATATATTGCATTTATCACTCTTTGTGTATTCTCCCTACCTTCCCTCCCTGGGGTGAACCCAACTTGGTCTGGATGAATGAGTTCTGGGATATATTCAACCAGTCTATTTGCTAGTATTTTGGAAAAAATTTTAAGGTCTACATTAAGTAATGATATTGGCCGGTAACTGGAACACTGAGATGGATCCTTCCCCTCCTTCGGGATAACTGCAATATGAGCTAGTAGTACCTCTTCCGGTATTTTATATCCTTCCTGTAATGAGTTGAATGCTGCTAGGAACCTTGTGACTAACTTCTCTTCAAACGCTTTATAGTAAGACAGGGAGTACCCATCAGGACCTGGCGCTTTACCTGAGGGTAGGGAGGTCAAAACTTTCTTGAACTCCTCTGCCGTTATTGGCTTATCAAGTTTTTCCAAGGCTTCTTCTGTAAGTTTGGGCATTTCTGATGAGCGGAGATATTCTCTGACTGCCTCTTCCTTTTCTTTACTTTTTCCTCCCTTAACCGCTCCCTCCAGCTGGTAAAGGCACTCATAGTAGTTTTTAAAGGCTTGCGCCATTTTCACTGAGGAGTTCAGTATCTCACCACTTTGGGATTTAATGCCCATTATTTGTCTCCTTACATTAGATTGTTTTAGTGCTTTCGCTAGCATTCTACTCGGTTTATTCCCATACTCATATATTGTTTGTCTATTTCGCTTTATTTTGGCTTTAGCTTGCTCGATCAGCAGAGAATTTAAATCACCCCTTAAAACATTTAGTTTCTCTTCCAAATTTTGTGCCTGGGATTTTTTATGTACCATTTCTGCTTCTCTAATACTTTTAAGTAGGGCTTCTATTTGTTCATTCAGCTTTTTTTTCCTGTAGGCTCCTAAGGAGATAAAGACTCCTCTCATAACACATTTATGCGTCTCCCAGATACCAAATGGCGTTATTTCTTCCGATTCATTGGTTAAAAAGAAGGAGTCCAATTCACAATCTAGTATTTCTTTGTATTCTTTATCCTTCAGTAATGATTCGTTCATCTTCCACTGCCATTCCCGGTATTCTGCTTGCCCCAAATCCATTTCGCAACTGGTCGGTGCATGGTCGGATAAAGAGAAAGAGCCTATATCAGCCTTAATCAAGGACGTCAGTCCTGTCTGCGAGACAAACACATAGTCAATGCGGGTATAGGTCTTATGCTTCGCCGAATAAAACGTGTAGTCTCTTTCTTGGGTGTTCAGTATCCTCCATGCATCCACCAGTTGCATATCATCAAATAACAGTTTTTTAATCTTTCTTATTTTTGTGTATGTCATATGGGAGGCTCCTCTTGATGTATCCATTAAGGGATCTATTACCATGTTTAGATCTCCACCCATAATTAACAGGCCTTCCTTATGTCTATTTATTTCCTGAGTACTAATCTCCAAATAGTTATTCTGATCGGTATTTGGGAGGTACAGGTTCACCAGTGTAACTTTTTGTTGTCCTATTAGGCCTTTCACAATCAATAAACGGCCCACCTCGTCCTTTATTACTTTTAATTCCTTCCATGGAGTCTGCTTATGTATCAGAATGGTCACTCCGTTTGATTTAGAGTTCTGAGATGTCCCGTGATATACACTGGTGAATCCGTAGTCTCCCAAGTTCGGTATTTTTTTCCCACTAAAGTGTGTTTCCTGTAAAAAAACTATGTGTGTTTTTAATCTTCTCATTTCGGCAAGTAATCTGATCCGTTTCTCCGGTATATTTAATCCCTTCACATTGTAAGAAGTAAACTTTATTCTAGCCATTTCTTTTCTCTTTTTTCCTTAAAAAAAAAAAAAAAAAAAAAAATTCCCTTCCTTTCTTCTTTATGTAAATTTCTTTTCCTTTCCCTTTCAGGATGTGGAGGCTGGGTCCCGCGGGAGAGGGGGCGGGAGGGGGGAAGGGGGAGGCCAGTGGGGGGAGAGACAACGAGGAAAAAGAGAGAGAGAAGAAAAAAAAAAAAAAAAAAAAAAAAAAAAAATGTCCACTACTCTCGGGGGTAGAACAACCCTGGTGCGGCCTTCCTATACCAGCGTGCACCCCTTCATAGAGGAGGGAGAGAGATGGAGAGAAAAAAAAAAAAAAAAAAAAAAAAAAAAAAAAAAAAAAAAAACCCCCAAAAAAAAAAAAAAAAAAAAAAAAAAAAAAAAAAAAAAAAAAAAAAAATTCACCAAAAAAAAAAGGGAAACAGGAGTCCCCTGTTTCTCTGTCGTCCCCGACTTATCCTCTACTCAGAGGAGGAACGATCAATGTGGGGGTGTGTCCCCGAGCACGCCAGGAGCACGCAGCGGCCACCAGCGGCTGCACATCTCTTGAATTTGAGTACATTTATGAATCCCTCTGATTGGTTGCTTTATTATTTTCAGCTCTAGAACCAACCTCAAAAAAAAAAATCTAACCTAAATAGGCCCCACATTTAGTAATCAGTCTGATATTACTTATTCATATCATACAATTCCTGTATTCCTTATTATTTTCCTAACGGGCATTCTTAATCAATCTATACATTTAACATCCTCTTTACATCACCGCAAAAAGAGAGAGAGCGAGCAAGATAAGAGAAGAGGACCCCAAAAAAAAAAAAGAAAAGGTTTGCATCCACCCCTCTCCTCCCCTCCCTCACTCTCCTCTTCCATATAGCCCCCTATATTTCTCCCCCCCCCCCACCCGCCCCGCCCTGCGCGGTCTCGCATGTCGATCTTCAACTCTTGTCTTTAACTCCCTACCCTTCGTCCCAGTCCCTCCTCCCCTTCCTCCCCCTCCCCTCTGTTACCCATCCCTAATTGTGAAAGTTTGCCTTGTGTCTCTGTGTCATGTGATCTTAGTGCCTGTTTAATTTTTCCCATCCACCCCCCCCCCAAAAAAAAAAAAAAAAAAAAAAAAAAAAAAAAAAAAAAAAAAAAAAAGAAAAAAAAAAAAGAGTCATGTGTAATTATTAAATGTTGTCTTCCAAGTGATATAGACTGTGAAGTATAGACTATGTCAAGTGTATACTATATGTGCTGTGTATATCATATAATTATATGTCCCTACTCTAAGGACCTACCCTTGGTGTCCCCCCCTGGTGAAAAAAAAAAAGAAAAAAAACAAAAAAATTCAAAACAAACAAAAAAAACACAACAAAACAAAAAACACACAAAAACAAAAAAAAAAAAATAAAAAAAAAAAAAAATAAAAAAAAAAAAACCAAAACACCAAATACACTCCTATTTCGCACTAATCGTGTCCAAAGGGGAGAAAAAAAAAAGAAAAAAAGGGGGTGGGGGTCTGGTTCAGTATTTCTACTAGTTCTTTGCCCTCAGGGAGTCAGTCAGAAATTCCTTTTCACCGGGTAGTCAAGCGTTTTTCTTGATTTCCTTAACCATCTTATGAAGTTCGATCTGCCGCTCTAAAATAAGCCGTTTAGGGGGAAGGTGGGGGGGCCGGGGGGTAGAGAAAACATTTAAGGAAAAAAAAAAAAAAAAAAAAAAAAAAAAAAAAAAAAAAAGGGAGGGCCACTGGTGGTGAGGGACTCCCTTAATATGGTTGCCCTCACTAGATGTAGGCCAAACTTATGGCACCATGTCAGTCTCTAGATTTTTTTTTTAGCCGGGTTAACACTTCTTTGTCAACGCTGGTCTATTCCCAGGGTTGACCCACCCCCCAGACTCCATCGGAACGTTTAGCCAGTCAGAGATTTCCACTTTTTCCGTACCCAAAAATTCAAAAAGGTCTGGCAATTGGTCCGGGTTACGCAAAGTGAAGCCTCGTTCTCCTTTTTTAATAATCAGAGATAGTGGGTATCCCCATCTGTATGTAGCTTCTGTGGCTCGCAATAGGTCTAGCAGGGGCCTCAGTATTCGCCTCCTTCGTTTTGTCTGCCAACATATATCCGGAAACACTTGTACTTCATAGTCTATATATGATAGTGCCCCCTTCGCCCATGCTGCCCTCATTATATCTTCTTTTACTTTGAAAAAGTGAACGCGACATAGCACATCCCTGGGGCTTCCCCGCTCCATGTTCTGTGTTATTGGGCTCCTGTGTACTCGGTCCAATTCTATGTATGATTCTGGGGGTTTTTCTAGGTATAAATTAAGAATTGAGGTTGCCACATTCCTCAGGTCGGATGTTTTAATCACCTCTGGGATCCCTTTGATACGTAAATTATTTCTTCTATTTCTATTCTCAAAATCTTCGGCCTGCAATTGCAATTCTATCAGCTTTTGGTGTTGTGTAATAAACTTGGCTTCTAGTATGTCCAACCGCATGTCCGCTGTAACCTGTGTGGTCTCACATCTGGAGAGTCTACTGTCTATGGCTTCAAATTTGGCACATACCTCACTCAGTTCTTCCTTTACTGTGGCTTTTAAATCGCCCATCCATGCTAGAATGTCTTCTTTGGAGGGAAGTGCCTGTATGAGCTGCCTAATGTCGGGCTCCCTTCCATGCTCTTGTCCCCTCGTAGTTAGGAGGCCCAACTCTCCTTCCAGTAGGATTGCGCTTTGGGGAGTGATTGGTAAACTTATATCCACCTCTTCTGAAAGTTCAACTCGTATACTCCCATCCAGGCTAGTGGCCATATTACTAGCCGGTTCCTCCTCCCCTGGCGATGGTTTTAGGTTAGCTCGGGTGGGTCGTTGTGGGTGTACTATAACGCCGGCATCCACTGGTAGTCCAGCGTCCTTCCTCGTGAGAAACCTAGTAATATATGAGTGGGTGGGTGAACTTTCCACTCTACCAGGTCCCCTTCTTCTCGGCATGGAGGCCACCTCCACCACCCCACCACCCTTAGCCCCTTGGCTCCAAAAAAAAAAAAAAAGGGGGGAAAAAAAAAAAAAAATCAACTTAATGTTCAGAGACCGGCACTGTTAGTTTTTCAGGCACCTCAACTTCCTGGTCTTCCCAGCCAACTCTCCTCTGTGGGGTAGTCTATTAAAGGCTCTATGCGCCTCTTGGGTGAGTGCCTCTTTAGTAGCTCAATTTGTGGTATTATAATGCACAGTTTATAATAAACAGTATATAGGTTATAGCTTATAATGATCCTAAACAGTCATTTGGTACTATAAAGCACGCATCGGGCAAACACCCAGCATTTCCAGTGTGTAGTAGTATTTAGAGCATAATATTTAGAAACCATACACTTTGCGCTTTACCGCTGTAGTCACCATTAATTCCCAAGGGGAAAACTCAGCTAGAACAGTTCCCCCTACAGCAGGACAGCACGGCTCGGCAGAAATCTCGCGTTTTTCTTTTTTTTTTTCCTTATCTCTCCTCCAAGGACAGAGCGGGATAAACAAAACAAAGAAGCACAGCCAGAAGGAGTTTTTGGTGAGGAGTTTACAGTTCTCTGAGAGGGGGGTTCTTCCTAGTTCTTCCTAGTATATACCACCATATACCACCATGTGTGGCGTTACTTATGGCATCCCCAACACTCATATATATTTATATTTAGTACAACCCACCTCCACCACCGTATGGCATGTGTGTATAGAAAAAAAAAAGAAAACACTCCTTCAGCCACTATAGTTCATTGAGGACATTCAAAAGGCAAAAAAAAAAAAAAAAAAAAAAAAGAGTCTCCTTTACATTGGTTTTCTTAACAGCACTTCCCAGGCACTTCCCAGCAGCAGCTATATCCACAGCCACAGCACACGTAGTCACACGCCTTCTGGCGTCTTACCCCCTTCCCGTGTGCAGCTCCGACCGTCCTCCGCCGCCGCCGCCTCGGTACACAGTGAGGTGCACGTCACGCTTGGTCTGCCTGTCCTCCGTGGCTCTCCCCGTGGGGTGGAGATAGGAGATTTGTCGTGCCGGTTCTATTGCGGTACTAGCGCTGATATCACCGCAGATGTCATCTGATGATACAGGGCTTCTTCCCGATCTCCGCTCTCCTGATTGCCGCTCTCCGCTCTCCGCTCTCCTCTCCTCAACAAACACCAATCCAGTACTTCAACAGGCTCTATCCTCCGAGCTCCTGCTCATGTGCAGCCGCTGCTCGCTATCGCCCTCACTCCTGCATGCTCAGAGCACTCAACCCCGGAAACGGAAGTCGTGGTTAACCAGGTGTCTGACCATCTGACACTATCTCCCTTCTTTTCATTAGTCTTCCCTCTTTTGAGAAATGTATGATCCTATTTTTCCCCCTATTTCTCAGGCCGAGAAATTTATGATCTAGTAAGCCAGGCTTAAAATCGTATGTGCCTAATATAGGTAGCATGGGACTTGGTTCACTTGATATCTTATTTTTATTGAAAATTTTTTTACTTATACTTAAAGTTGCCCCTATCAATGGGTGTTTTTTAACCCCATTTGGAATATCCTTTCCAGCCATCCATGCCAACCCCTCCAAGGGGGCTTTACTCATTGTTTGCTCCATGAGTACCCATGGCTTCTTTTTTTTAGCACACCACTCCTTTATTCTGACTAGATGTGAGGCCTCCTGATATTTACCTGGGTCTGGAAATCCAATGCCTCCTTTTTCTTTAGGGAGGGTCAAAATCGATCTCCGTACTCTTGCCGGCTTTCCAGCCCATATGAAACTCAGGAAACCCGATCGGAGTTCTTTCATAAAACTTTGAGGGATTTTTACTGGCAAAGTTTGAAGTACGTATAGCAGCCGTGGCATTACATTCATTTTTATTATATTCGTCCTCCCGAACCAGGTGAAAATTTCTTTGTCCCATCTTTTCAGGTCTGTCTTTATTTGTTTTAACATTGGGGCATAGTTTAGTTCAAACACCCTGCTTAACACTTTGGGTATTCTAGTCCCCAAGTAATCTATATGTGAGTCTGTCCATCTAAATTTAAATTGGGAAGTTATCTGACGGGTCAAGGATTCGCTCATCTCCAGTCCCATAGCTTCTGACTTTCTGTAGTTCACTTTGAAGTTGGCTATATCCCCAAATTTCTGTAGCTCCCCCAGGAGGGGTGGCAGGGATATGGCTGGAGAGGATATAAAAAAGATCAGATCGTCAGCAAATGCTGCTAATTTGTGTTCCTCGGATTCTGTTTTTATGCCTCTAATGTCCCGGTTCATTCTTATTTTTCTTAAAAATGGTTCCATTGTAAGAATGAAGATGATGGGCGAAAGTGGGCATCCCTGACGTGTTCCATTGTAAATTCGAAAAGGTTCCGAAAGTCTTTCATTTACCTTCACCCTGGCAGTCGGCACTGAGTATAGGTTTTGGAGCCATCCCAGCATTCCTTCCCCTAGGCCAATGTGTTGGAGTGTGGTTCTCAGATACAGCCAGTCCACCCTATCAAACGCTTTTTCTGCGTCAGCTGATATTATGGTTAAGGGTTTGTGCTGGCTTTCTGACCAATATATTGCATTTATTACTCTCTGTGTGTTCTCCCTCCCTTCTCTCCCTGGGGTGAACCCCACTTGGTCGGGGTGAATCTGTACCGGTATATGTTCAATCAGTCTGTTAGCTAATATTTTAGAAAAAAATTTTAGGTCCACATTTAATAATGATATTGGTCGGTAGCTGGAACACTGGGATGGGTCTTTTCCCTCTTTTGGAATAACAACAATGTGTGCTAACAATATCTCTTCGGATAATTTCTGTCCTTCCTGTATTGAGTTAAATACTGCTAAAAACCTTGACACCAATTTCTCTTCGAATGTTTTATAGTAGGACAGGGGGAACCCATCAGGACCTGGCGCTTTGCCTACGGGTAGGGAGTTCAAGACTTTCTTAAACTCCTCAGCCGTTATTGGCTTGTCCAGGTTCTGTATGGCTTCTTCTGTTATTTTGGGCATTTCCGATAGACGTAAGTATTCTCTGGCTGCCTCCTCCTTCTTTTTATTTTTCCCTACGCTGCTTTCACCCTCGAGTTGATAGAGGCCCTCGTAGTATTTCTTAAATGCCTGAGCTATTTTCTCTGAGGAGTTTACTATCTCTCCTCCTTGCGTTTTGATACCTCTTATTTGTCCCTTTGTATTGGTTTGTTTTAACGCTTTTGCTAACATCCTACTCGGCTTATTCCCGTACTCGTACAATGTTTGTTTATTCCGCTTTATCTTTGCTTTGGCTTGTTCAATGAGCAGGGCGTTTAAGTCGCCCCTATAGATTGTTTAATTTCTCTTCTATGTTTTGCGCCTGAGATTTTTTATGTACCATTTCTGCTTCTCTGATATCTTTGAGTAGGGCTTCTATTTGTCCGTTCAACTTCTTTTTCCTATGGGATCCTAAGGAGATAAAAATTCCTCTCATCACACATTTATGCGTCTCCCAGACGCCGAGTGGTGTTATTTCTTCCGTCTCGTTAATTTGGAAGAAAGAGTCCATTTCGCCTTCTAGTATTTTTTTTGTACTCTCTATCCTTCAAAAGTGATTCATTCATTTTCCACTGATATTCACGATATTCTACTTCCCCTAAATCCATTTCACAGCTGGTGGGTGCGTGGTCGGATAGTGTGAATGAGCCTATATCAGCCTTTATCAAATATGTCAATCCTATCTGCGAAACCAACATGTAATCAATACGGGTATATGTCTTATATTTCGCAGAAAAAAATGTGTAGTCTCTTTCTTGAGTATGCAGTGTCCTCCATACATCCACCAGTTGCATATCGTTGAATAACAGTTTTTTAATTTTCCTTATTTTAGTGTATGTCAGATGGGAGGCACCTCTTGAAGTGTCGATAAGGGGGTCCAAAGCTACATTTAAATCTCCACCCAAAATTATCAGACCTTCCCTGTGTTTCTGTATCTCCTGAATACTGGTCTCTAGATAATTAGTCTGATCAGTGTTTGGGAGGTACACGTTGACCAGTGTAATCTTTTGCTGTCCTATTAGGCCTTTCACAATTAAGAGACGGCCCACCTCGTCCTTTATAACTTTTACCTCTTTCCATGGGATCTGTTTGGATACCAAAATGGCCACTCCATTTGATTTAAAATTCTGGGAGAGCCCATGGTATACACTGGTGAATTCGCAATCTCCTAAATTCGGTACTTTATTGCCACTAAAATGTGTTTCCTGTAGAAAGACTATATGTGTTTTTAATCTTCTCAGTTCGGCGAGGAGTCTGATCCGTTTTTCCGGGATATTTAATCCCTTAACGTTGTAGGAGGTAAACTTTATTCTAGTCATTTTGAAACTTTACTAGGAGGGGAAAATGGGGACCCCGGGGGGTGAGGGGGGGGGGGCGAGAGGGCAAAAAAAAAAAAAATCCGTTGGTCTTAGGGGGAAGCAACCCTGATGCGGCCTTCCTATGTCAGCGAGCGCCCCTTTACGGATAAAGAAAAAAAAGATACAAGAGATACAAAAAAAAAAAAAAAAAGACAAAGGAGAAAAAAAAAAAAAAAATAAAAAAAAAAAGGGGGGACAAAAAAAGGGAGGAGCAGGAGACCCCTGTGCTCCCCCCTTCCTTCTCCCTCTTAGTCGTCCCCGACTTATCCTCTACTCAGAGGAGGAACGACCAGTATGGGGGAGTGTCCCCGAGCACATCAGGAGCTCAGAGTAAGCCCCGGCGGCTGCACATTTCTTTAGTCTGCATATTTTATAGATCCCTCTAATTGTTTACATTAACATTAATTTTTTCACCTTTTAGGCCGCACCTCATATGTTTTCAATTATACGTCCCGCAATTAATATTCATTTCGGTCTACTTAGCACGTTTCTTACATTCCTATGTTCCTTATTAATTTCCTTCTCATGCAGTATTATCAAATATATACTATTTACATCATCATTACATCATCATCATATCACATCCTATCATCCCCGCATCCCTACTCCTTCCCTTCTCTTCCACCCCCTTCCATAGCCTCTCTTAGTTCCCCCGTAAGGTACCCCTCTGTTTTGCCCCTCCCTACTTTACACCCCCCGCCTCCCATCTCCATGTGGTATGGTCTAACCTAATTGAGTCTTACCCTTTCCTCCCTCTCCCTCCTCTCCTCACCCCACCTCCCCCTCCCCCCCCCTCCACCCATATCCTCCCCCCCTTTTAATTGCGTGCCTTGTGTCCTTGTGTTTTAGATCCCTAGTGTCTGAGTGATTATAGGGTTCTACCAGTGTAATGTGAGGAAAAAAAAAATGTAAAGTGTGTATACCTGTTGTATATCTAATGTGTATGTGATTGGATATGTTATAATAAGTGTTCTGTGTGCATGCTGTGTATAACATAAAACTAAAACAAACTAAATATGTGTTTCTGGATTTGTTTCCCCTTAAAACCCTCATTCCCTTCTTTTTAAGTTCCCTGCCCCCCTTCCCTCTTGATCATTCCCCTGGTGAAAAAAAGTGAGAAATACCTATGAAGTGCCCATCCCCTACAGCCCAACCCCCTGCTGCTCCCCCGTGTGTGCCCTAGCGATGGAATAAAAAGAATAAAAAACCACAAATAATTACGTGTAAAAAAATAAAAAAAAAAAAAAAAAAAGAACCCCACTCCACTCCAAGTTCACATTTCTCATACCCAAAAAAAAAAAAAAAAAAAAAAACGGGAGGGGGGGGGGCAGGGTTTCTGTTAGCGATAGGCCTTAACCCCTCAAGGTTCAGTCGATTGTTTTCATTTTTCCAGTTAATCATAATATCTTTCTTCAATCATCCTGTGAGGTCGGAAGCTCTGGGCGGGGGGGGGGGGGGGCCCAGAGGGGGGCGGCGTGGCAAGAGAACCAAAAAATGAAGAAAATAAAAAAAAAAGGAACAAAGAAATATGGATGCAGGGAGATTGCTTGTAATGAAAAAGGTCCGTACTGTAACTGCACTTTCTCCCCCTTTTTTATTTCTTCCTTTATTTCACCCCTTTACCAGATCAGAATTTATAGAGTCGTAATAGTCTCATACTGTTTGGCCTGTTTAGCTCCTCTTTATTGATCTTCTTCTCTCGGGGTTCCCCCCCCCACCGGGCACCATCGGGATATCAATCCAGTCAGGTATTTCCAATTCCTCCGTACCCAGAAATTCAAAAAGGTCAGACAATTGCTCTGGGTTGCGTAGGGTGAAACCTCGTTCTCCCTTTCTTATAAATAAGGATAATGGGTACCCCCACCTGTAGGTAGCTTCTTTTGATCGAATTAATTCTAACAAAGGCTTCAGTATTCGCCTCCTACGTTTTGTCTGCCAGCAGATGTCGGGGTACACTTGAATCTCATAGTCTGCGTGTATCAACACCCCCTTCACCCATGATGCCCTCATTATGTCCTCTTTTATTTTGAAAAAATGAACACGGCATAACACATCCCTGGGGTCTACCCGTTCCCGGTTCTGAACAGCAGGACTCCTGTGAATTCGATCCAGTTCTATATGAGTCTCTGGGGGTTTTTCTAAATATGAATTAAGAATTGAAGTTACCTCCTTCCTTAGGTCAGGTGTCTTAATTGCCTCCGGGATCCCTTTGATACGTATATTATTTCTTCTATTTCTATTTTCGGACTCTTCAGCCTGCAATTGTAGCTCTATCAGCTTTTGATGCTGTGCGATACACTTAGTTTCGAGTATATCTAGACGCTTATCTGTTGTATTTTGTGTGGCCTCACACCTGGATAATCTCGTATCTACTGCTTCAAATTTGGCACATATCTCGCTCAGTTCCTCTTTGACAGTAGATTTTAGGTCATTCATCAATGCTAAGATATCCTCTTTAGAGGGGAGTGCCTGTATGAGCTGTCTGATATCCGGTTCTTTTACGTACACCTGTCCCCTTGTAGCAAAACGACCTACCACACCTTCCGGCGAACTTGCTGTCTGAGGGGTCTGAGGGGTCTGAGGGGTTATTGGTAGGCTTATTTCTACCTCTTCTGCAAGCTCGGCCCGGATGCTCCCATCCAAGATGATAGCCATATTACTAGCCAGTTTTTCTTCAACTGTCGGTTGAAGTTGTGGGTGTGCTATGGTAGTAGGATTCGCTAACGGACCACCGTCTCTCCTCGTGAGGAATCTGGTGATATATGAGTGGGTCGGTGGGCTGTCTCCTCTGCCGGAGCCCCTTCTTCTAGGCATGGGATCTACCTACACACCCTTGACCCTTTCTCCTTTATCCCGCGTTAGCACCACGCTTTCTGTTTTTACAACTTGGTTGGCTTAATATGTCCTCTCCACAGATTTGCAGTGTAGATTATTGCCCCCTCAGTTAACAAGGTCGGCTCAACCTACACATTCATAAGCCTTAGTTTTAGCAGCCTCCGTTTGTTATACTCGTCCAGGAGCGAGGGAAAAGGAAAAAAGACACCGTATAAAGGTAGGGTGTAAGGGTGTGCGGCTCTCTAGAGGAGTATTTCTCTTCTTGGTGTGTAACTCCGTATATAACAGCGCTTCTACTAACCCCAGCACCCTACAGCATTATAGAGCATCACGTCAAACACCTCCAACGTATTGCCACAGACAGAGGGAAACAGGGCTCCTTCAGCCAGAGCAGTTCATTAGTTCATTAGAATCACCATAAAAAAGAAAGACTGCGCTTGCACAGGGTTCACAGCAGTAGCAGCCACAGCACAAGTAGACACAAGCTTTTCTAGTTTCTTACCCCTCCTCCTCCTATGCGCTCCTACGATCATCCACCAGCGTCGCCTCGGGAGTCTGCAGTCTGCAGTGGCGTGTGTGGGTATTGCTTGATCCGCTTGCTGCGCTCGGTTTCTCCCCGATGAATAGGGGGAGAGGGGGATTCTTCGTGCCGACTCTCCTGCTGCGGTGCTCGTTCTAGCGTCGCTGGTGTTATCAGCTCTGGGTAGGGAATAACAGGCATTCCTCCGGGTCTCCGCTCTCCAGTCCCGGCTCTCCTCGCTCAGCGTCAACTAAACACAGTGCCTCTCACACACCTCGGCAGGCTATAACGTCCAGGCTCTTTTCCATATGTGCAGCCGCTGCTAACCCTCACTCCTCACTCCGACATGGTCAGAACACACGCCCCCCTGAAACGGAAGTCGAATCAGGCCCTTCTGAATCGTTTTCCGTCACTTTTTTTTCAATTCGTAACTTTTTTTTTTTTTTTCGATTAGTAATTTTCCGTGTCTCTATTGAACTAAAAAAATCGTACATTCGTAACTTTTTTTTTTCGATTCGTAACTTTTATTTTTTCGATTCGTAACTTTTTTTTTTCGATTCGTAACTTTTTTTTTTTTCGATTCGTAACTTTTTTTTTTTCGATTCGTAACTTTTTTTTTTTCGATTCGTAAATTATTAAAATGTAATAATAGCATACACATTACATCAAATTATGAATTATGCTCCGATTACGAATCTACAAATGTTACGAATGTTACGAATGTACGAATGCGTCCTAAAATTAAACTTAGGAAAAACGAATCAACGAAAAAATAACTCTTACGAATGTACGAATCGTTACGAATCCGAACACCGACGACTTATGAATGTACGAATCGTTACGAATCCGAACACCGACGACTTATGAATGTACGAATCGTTACGAATCGACGGAAAAGAAAAAAAACGAAACGAAAAAAAAACAATTTTTTTTCGGAAACGAAAAAAACGAAACGAAAATAAACGAATTTTTGTTGTTGTGCACATGTCTATTGTTTAAGAGGATATTTAAGCAGCTAGAGGGATGCCATGGAGGGAGAGGAGGCTCAGGGACCCACCCTGAGAAGGGACGCTGGGAGACACTCCCAGACAGATTGACCCCCATGCACCACGCATGTATACATATTGTAACATTCAAGAAGATTCCTGAACACGGCAGCCATCTTAAATCCTGGTAACCAGCACTCCAGACTAATAGCCATTTTGGAATGGGTAAATATGTCATGTTGATTATAGACATGCGCACAACAAAAAAATTTGTTTATTTTCGTTTCGTTTTTTTTCGTTTCCAAAAAAAATGTTTATTTTCGTTTCGTTTTTTTCGTTTCCGTTGATTCCGTGTTCGTATTCGTAACGATTCGTACATTCGTAAGAGTTATTTTTTCGTTGATTCGTTTTTTCGTTAGTTTAATTTTCGGACGCATTCGTATTTATTCGTACATTCGTAACATTCGTAGATTCGTAATCGGAGCATAATTCATAATTTGATGTAATGTGTATGCTATTATTACATTTTAATAATATACGAATCGAAAAAAAAAAGTTACGAATCGAAAAAAAAAAGTTACGAATCGAAAAAAAAGTTACGAATGTACGAATTTTTTTGTTCAAGCCATTTGAAGCACGTTAAGCAGCGCCATTGTAAGAGACACGGAAAATTACGAATCGAAATAAAAAAAAAAAAAAGTTACGAATCGAAAAAAAAGTTACGAATCGAAAAAAAAAGTTACGAATCGAAAAAAAAGTTACGAATCGAAAAAAAAAGTTACGAATCGAAAAAAAAGTTACGAATGTACCAATTTTTTTGTTCAATCCATTTGAAGCACGTTAAGCAGCGCCATTGTAAGAGACACGGAAAATTACGAATCGAAAAAAAAAAAAAAAGTTACGAATCGAAAAAAAAAGTTACGAATGTACGAATTTTTTTGTTCAATCCATTCGAAGCACGTTAAGCAACGCCATTGTAAGAGACACGGAAAATTACGAATCGAAATAAAAAAAAAAAAAAGTTACGAATCGAAAAAAAAAAAGTTACGAATCGAAAAAAAAAAGTTACGAATCGAAAAAAAAGTTACGAATGTACGAATTTTTTCGTTAAATCCATTTGAAGCACGTTAAGCAGCGCCATTGTAAGAGACACAGAAAATTACGATTCGAAAAAAAAAAAAAAAAAGTTACAAATGTACGAATTTTTTCGTTCAATCCATTTGAAGCACGTTAAGCAGCGCCATTGTAAGAGACACGGAAAATTACGATTCGAAAAAAAAAAAAAAAAAAGTTACGAATGTACGAATTTTTTCGTTCAATCCATTCGAAGCACGTTAAGCAGCGCCATTGTAAGAGACACGGAAAATTACGATTCGAAAAAAAAAAAAAAAAGTTACGAATGTACGAATTTTTTCGTTCAATCCATTCGAAGCACGTTAAGCAGCGCCATTGTAAGGGACACGGAAAATTACCAATTCAACAACAAAGAAAAAGTTACGAATGTACGAATTTTTTCGTTCGTTTTCATTTTTCGGATTTTCTTCATTAGTACATTCGTTGTTTCTAATTTGTTTTTTTTTTCGGATTTTCGTTGTTTTACGGATTCGTTCGATTCGAATGATTCGTTATTCGGATTCGTACGATTCGAACGATTCGTTTTTTCGGATTCGTACGATTCGAACGATTCGTTCATTCGTACGAAAACGACCGAACGAAAATAACGAAAAAAAAACGAAAAACGAAAAAAAAACGAAACTAATTGCACATGTCTAGTTTATTATATCTTGTATGTCCTCTCAAATATTGATGTATTGAATATTCTACTATATTCTACTATTGATAATCGTTCTCCCGAATCAATAGACATGTGCAATTCGTTTCGTTTTTTTCGTTTTTTCGTTTTTTTTCGTTATTTTCGTTCGTTCGTTTTCGTACGAATGAACGAATCATTCGAATCGTACGAATCCGAATAACGAATCATTCGAATCCGAAAAACAACGAAAATCCGAAAAAAACTAATTAGAAACAACGAATGTACTAATGAAGTAAATCTGAAAAACGAACACGAACGAAAACGAACGAAAAAATTCGTAACTTTTTTTTTGTTGAATTGGTAATTTTCCGTGTCCCTTACAATGGTGCTGCTAAACGTGCTTCGAATGGATTGAACAAAAAAATTAGTACATTCGTAACTTTTTTTTCGATTCGTAACTTTTTTTTCGATTCGTAACTTTTTTTTTTTTTTTAGATTTGTAATTTTCCGTGTCTCTATTGAACCCAAAAATTCGTACATTCGTAACTTTTTTTTTTTCGATTCGTAACTTTTTTTTCGATTCGTAATTTTTTTTTTCGATTCGTAACTTTTTTTTTCGATTCGTAACTTTTTTTTTCGATTCGTAACTTTTTTTTTTTTTTTTTTTTTTCGATTTGTAATTTTCCGTGTCTCTATTGAACAAAAAAATTCGTACATTTGTAACTTTTTTTTTCGATTCGTAACTTTTTTTTTTTTTTTTTTTTTTTTTTTTTTTTTTTTTCGATTTGTAATTTTCCGTGTCTCTATTGAACCCAAAAATTCGTACATTCGTAAAAAAATTTTTTCGATTCGTAACTTTTTTTTTTCGATTCGTAACTTTTTTTTTCGATTCGTAACTTTTTTTTTCGATTCGTAACTTTTTATTTTTTATTTTTTTTCGATTTGTAATTTTCCGTGTCTCTATTGAACAAAAAAATTCGTACATTCGTAACTTTTTTTTCGATTCGGAACTTTTTTTTCGATTCGTAAATTATTAAAATGTAATAATACACACATTACATCAAATTATGAATTATGCTCCGATTACGAATCTACGAATGCTACGAATGTACGAATAAATACGAATGTGTCCGAAAATTAAACTAACGAAAAAACGAATCAACGAAAAAATAACTCTTACGAATGTACGAATCGTTACGAATACGAACAACGACGACTTACGAATGTACGAATCGTTACGAATCCGAACAACGACAACTTACGAATGTACGAATGTACGAATCGTTAAGAATCGACGGAAACGAAAAAAACGAAACTAAAAAAAACGAATTTTTTTTCGGAAACGAAAAAAACGATTTTTTTTCGGAAACGAAAAAAACGAAACGAAAATAAACGAATTTTTTTTCGGAAACGAAAAAAACGAATTTTTTTCGGAAACGAAAAAAACGAAACGAAAATAAACAAATTTTTTGGTTGTGCACATGTCTACGAATCAATAACCGCCTTTCCTGACAGGCTCCATGGCAGCATACGTGTGGGTTGGCCCCGCCTCCATAACTACCCAATAGGACCCCTCTCCCATAAATCTTTGCTCCTGGCTGCTATCCGTGTTCCTTTTTTGTCCTCCTCCGTAGGACCATGTGGTTCTCCTACCTGAAGATGACTTCACAGCGATCGATCGGCCGAATGACTGAATTGTTTCCTCCGATAGGCCTTGACTGTTAAGCAGGGTATGGAGAGTAATTGCAGAGTAGCGCTGAAGAAAGGTTATCTTACCTTAAAAGTGCGCCGGCCTGTTTACCTGTTGCTACAGGTGGCCCTTATCTGCTGGGAGGTCCGGTGTGTGCGTGCCTTGGATCGTTCGGCCAGGTGATCGTTGGTGGAGTGGTGAGTCTGTATCTGTCCATGGCAGCAGTGTTTATGTGTGTGCCCATTGATTATATCCTTTTCCTCTGTCTATTGCTATTTGTATGCTGTTTGCTGGACGCTTCTGCGTTCCAGCAAACTACTCTCTTCGATTTCCGGGTCCGCGGGCGTTCTGCGCATGCGCGGACCCGATGTGAGAGCGAGGCTTGGTTCTCGCGCATGCGCGCTGAGGATCCCGGCGTCGGATGACGCCGATGACGTCACGGGCGGCAAATTTAAAAACCTTGCAAAGCTGACAGAGCCCTGGGAATGATTGCGGACGCCACAGCGACTTCCCGGGGCTAGTATTTCGGCGGTTCAAGGTAGGAACAGTCCTTATGCTGGGGCTTGGTTGGATTATTGCTGTATTTTGTCTGAAGATTGTATTTTTTACTGCAGTGTCAGGCTTGGTGTTTTTGGACATTATGGATGCTTCACTGCCCCCTAGTGGCCAGCCCGCTCATGTTAGGTAGGTCCTAAAGTACATTTGTTATATTTCTAATATTGAAGAGAGTAAGCATAGGCAGCAAATATGACCTGTCCCTTCTGTCTGTCTCTCTGTGTTCACAGCCCTTCCAAATCTGATCCACAACCTAGTGCCTATAGACGCAGTGGATCGTCAAAATCGCACCACCACAAATCCTCCTCAAAATCCAGCCACCATAGGTCCGCCAGGTCGGAACAGCGTGACAGGGATTATTCCCGCCCCCCTGTGGCTCACTCCAGCAAGAGGCCAGAGAAAGCATGTTGGGGGTGCAAAATGCCTGTACCAGCAGACAAATCCTTATGTGACCATTGTTTCACTAAGGCAGCGGATGAGAGAGACGGCGCTGACCAGCGCCTAGAATCAATGGTGAGACGAGTGGTAAAAGAATCCCTGCAGGAAAGGGAAGCTCAACAGCCCTGTGAATCCCCGGCAGACCCGCTAGATCCTATAGTAGGAGAGGGGGTACTACAAGAAACATGGGATTCATCCCAACCTAGCCGCCATTCTGCCCTTGTCTCAGACAGTGAATCGGATCCGGAAGATCCAGGTTTGGGGTTTGACTATGGTTTGGTTCCCTCCCTGGTTAAAGCTGTGAGAGAGGCTCTGAAGTGGGAGGATCCTGTCACCTCCCCCCCGAAGCAGAGGAAATTTTTTAAACAGCTCAATAAGGAGCGTCAATTTTTTCCGTTTCTGTCTGAATTGGGTGATATTATTTCAGAAGAGTGGAGCAAGATGGATAAAAAGAGTTCCATGCAATCCAAAGTCCTTAAACTTTACCCCTTTAAGGAAGAAGATGTGAAACACCTGGAGTCAGCTCCAATGGTAGATGCAGCACTTATGCGTCTGGTGAGATATGTGACTCTCCCCTTAGAAGACACTGTGTCATTCAAGGATCCTTTAGAGAGACGGATCGATTCAGATCTAAAGAAAATCTATTTGACCTCCGGGATGGCGTGCAAGCCAGTGCTTGCGATCGCAGCAGTGTCAAAGGCCATAGAATTCTGGGCTGACAGCATTGAAGAATACCTGAGAGGCATTTCGATAGACACAGCTAAAGACTCACCTATTCAAGAGATTAGGATGGCTTCAGCCTTCTTGGGGGAGGCATCCATTGATGTCATTCGCCTGATGTCTCGGGATATGCTGGCAGCCGTTTCGGCGCGACGTGCATTGTGGCTCCGTCCGTGGCTCGCAGACCCTGCTTCTAAGCAGGCTTGGTGCCGCATCCCCTTTGAAGGGTCCTCATTATTCGGCAATAAGCTTGATTCTGCCATATCCCGGGCCACAGGTGGGAAGTCTGGGTTTCTCCCTCAGGATAGGCGTCCTCAAAATCAGAGACGCTCTTTTCCAAGAAGACAGAATGCGGATCGTGCCAGGGATGCACGCAGCTATAAACCCGGCCGAGAATTCTCCAGGACATGGAGGTCCAGGCAGTCTTCTTGCAAGAAGGCCTCTAAAGGTGGTTCCTCTGGGAACCAGGAGGCTGGGAAGTCCTTTTGAAATTGGGCCCGCTCAAACACGTCAGGTGGGGGCCCGTCTTCTCCACTTCAAACATGTTTGGGCGGCCTCAATTCGGGACTATTGGACCGTAAAGACAGTATCGTCCGGTCACAAGTGGGTCTTCTGCAACACTCCAAAACTCAGATTCATCCCTACTACTCTTCCAAGCTCAGAAGAGAAAAGACAGGTCCTGTTGACCTACGTAAGCTGTTTATTGGAACAAGGAGCAGTCGTACCCGTCCCAGAAGAAGAGAGGGGCGAAGGCATGTATTCACCCCTGTTTTTGGTGCAGAAGAAGAACGGCACATGGAGGCCAGTAATAGACCTGACTCACCTCAACTCATTCATCCGCAAGGAGAAATTCAAGATGGAGTCCCTACTTACCATACAACAGTCAGTACACTTGGGAGACTGGTTAATATCAATCGACCTGAAAGACGCATATTTTCATGTGCCTGTGACAAGGGACTTCCACAAATTCCTCCGCTTCGCGGTAGGCAACCAACACCTTCAGTTCATTTGTCTACCCTTCGGGTTAACCACGTCACCCCGGGTTTTTTCCAAGGTGCTATTGGCGGTAGTGGCTCTTCTCAGGGTCAAGGGTGTGCGTCTCCACCATTACTTGGACGACCTGCTTCTACTATCTCAGAGCAAGGATCAGCTATTAGTTCACAAAGAGGTTGTCATCTCTACCCTGCAAGAGTTCGGGTGGCTCCTGAACTTAGAAAAGAGCCAGCTAGAGCCATCTCAGTCCCTCGTGTTTCTGGGCGCTCTTTTCAACACCGTGGAGGGTTCCATCTCCCTCCCAGAGGAGAAAATCATGGTAATCCGAGACAGGATTCAGGAGGCACGTGGATCAACTCACCTTTCTGCTCTCCAGTGCCTGAAAATAATTGGTACGATGACAGCAACCATTCCCATGGTGAAGTGGGCCCAGTGGCATACCCGTCCCTTTCAGAAGGGATTTCTGCATCAGTGGAACTCTGTCGACCAGAATCAGCGCATCTTCCTTACCCCATCTATGAGGACATCTCTCCTCTGGTGGCTCCAGGGGAAGAATCTGCGCAACCATCATTCGATTGTCCCCATCTCATGGATCACGGTGACCTCAGATGCCAGCAACCAGGGTTGGGGCGCTCATTGCCTTTCGGAGGTAGCTCAGGGCAGGTGGACATGCCAGTCTCAAGGAGTCGTTTCCAACATCCTGGAACTGAGGGCAGCCTTTCAGGCACTCCTATCCTTTCGCCATCTAGTGTCGAACTCTTCCGTCATGCTAAGGTTGGACAACACAACAGCAGTGGCATACATAAGGAAACAAGGCGGGACTCACAGCTGGTCCCTGTTACAAGAAGTGGAGCCTTTAATGAGTTGGGCGCAAAAGAACTTAGCCAACATCTCGGCAGTATACATTCCGGGGGTCCAGAATGTGCAAGCAGACTTCTTGTCCCGGGTCGAGTTGGACAACAACGAATGGTCCCTCCACAGAGAAGTTTTCGAGTGGCTCCTAACACTGGGTGTGTCTCCGGAAGTCGACATGTTCGCTTCCCCGTGCAACTTCAAGATACCGAAGTACTTTGCGAGGTTCAGGGACCCTCAGGCGTTCGGGATAGATGCTCTCACGACCAGTTGGGAGTTCCAGAGGGCCTATGCCTTCCCTCCAGTACCGGTAATTCTGCAGTTTCTGCGGAGGCTCAGAACAGAAAAAGTGGAGATTATTGCGGTTATTCCATTCTGGCCCAACAGGCCGTGGTTTCCTCTGCTGCTGCTCCTCAGCTATCAAGACCCAATTCCCCTACCTCTCAGGCCGGATCTATTGTCTCAAGGCAAGACGTTACACCCGTTTCCAGCATGTCTGCATCTCAAGGTGTGGTTCTTGAGAGGGGAAGGCTAGAGGCGCTTGGTTGCCCGAAAGAAGCGATTCCAACTCTTCTTATTGCCAGGCGAAGAAGCACTAATAGGGTGTATGAGCGCATTTGGTCCAGGTTTGCTGAACACATGTCGTCAAGAGAAAACTCGTGTAACTCTCCAGAGGTTCATGATATCCTGAGCTTTCTTCAGTCTGGATTAGACTTATCCCTGGCGGTCGGTTCGTTAAGGGTGCAAGTGTCAGCCATCTCAGCCTTCACGGGAGTCTCATGGGCGAATCACGCCTTAGTTCGTCAATTCTTTAAGGGTGCCATCAGGCTCAGACCACAAAGAAGACCCAGGTTTCCCAAATGGGACCTTCCATTAGTTTTGGATTTTCTGTCAAATCTTGGGAAAGATTCGTCTCAACCTTTGCCTGTTAAGGATCTTACTCTAAAGACTATCTTCCTAGTGGCAATAACGTCAGCGAAAAGGGTATCAGAGATCAGGAATCTGGGTTCAGAGGAACCTTTTCTGACCTTTTTTGAAGACAGAGTAGTGCTGATTCCAATGTTAGGGTCAAACCCTAAAGTGACCACAGTCTTCCATGAGAATCAGGAGATTGTACTTCCTACCTTCAAAACATCAGATGACCAAGAGATCCATCCTCTCGATGTAGGCCACACCTTAAAACAATATCTGGAGGCAACAGCTCCATTCAGGCAAACGGAATTCCTCTTTGTCCTTCTTCATGGCAAGAATAAAGGGATGCGTGCGTCAATTAGGTCAATTTCCGCGTGGATTGTGCAGACGATTCAAAGGGCATACGGAGCTAAGGGCTTGGCTCCTCCTGAGGCAGTGACGGCTCATTCAACACGGAGCATCTCAACTTCGTGGGCAGCTTCTCGGCATGTGGCGCCTGATGTTATTTGTAGAGCGGCCTCTTGGTCCACAATTAATACTTTTCTTTCTCATTATTGCGTTGAACCAGCTGCGCTGTCTTCTATTAATTTTGGTTTACAAGTATTGTCATTGGACAATGTTAAATAAATTTGGTTTTCTTTGCTCAACATTTTGCCCACCCGAGTGTGTTTTGGCGAGTTATTTCCCACACGTATGCTGCCATGGAGCCTGTCAGGAAAACGGAAAATTTATATCAAATACTTACCGTAATTTTCCTTTCCTGATAGGCTCCATGGCAGCAGGAGTTCCCTCCCAAATGTCTGGAGTAGGCTAGTTACGGAACACGGATAGCAGCCAGGAGCAAAGATTTATGGGAGAGGGGTCCTATTGGGTAGTTATGGAGGCGGGGCCAACCCACACGTATGCTGCCATGGAGCCTATCAGGAAAGGAAAATTACGGTAAGTATTTGATATAAATTTTCCGTTTTTTTTGATTTTTTCTCTAAAATTCAATTTTTCATTATATATTTCTTTTTGCATAGTTGCCACTTTTATTGACAAAGTAATTTATTTCACATGGTTAACCACTTACTTACCTGCAGCATAGTAACGGTTGGGTGTGTGAAATACAGACGTTCTGTTTAACTGTCAATTATCAGAAGGTTATTGATTCTACCGAGACGTTGTCATGGTGATATGATGTACAAGGTACTACTACTCCCATTTTGTGGGCGTTTCCATTCATTGTCAAGATGTTCAAGTAATGCAATCTGTATTTTAATTTCATGTAAATATTTGTTTTTTGTCAACCAATAAATGTGACTATTTTGTACGATCGCTCGTCTCCGTGAACAAGTTTCACATTTATTTATAGTGTCACATAAATTGATTTTGTATCTTAAAAACATCTTCGTTAAAAATGACTTAATAAATACTGTGCGGGAAACTGTCCTTAAAAAGCACAACACATTCAAATCCTCAGTCACTCCAAGGCAATGAACAGTCCTTTTTTTTTTTTTTTTTTTTTTCTGTTTTATTGATGGGATTGAACTTGGATGGGGTATTAGGAAGTATGGGGGTGCCCAGGGAATTTTACAACAATCAATCGGGACGACTTTTAGAACAAATACACTGCGGTATATACAGATCTCTCTTCCTCCAGCACAACTCTTACTGCAGACTATTACTCCTCAGCTCCTCCAGCACTCCACTTGCATGGTCTCCCGGGCACAGCGAGCAGCGGATGGTTAGGTCTGTCCCTGCCTGAGGCCTTAGCAACTGCCTTTTGCAGGCAGGGACCGCGGGCCCCTATAGTGTAGTAATGAACTGTATTATATATACTATACAGCCTGCACTATATACTCTGAACTATATTATATATACTATACAGCCTGCACTATATACTCTGAACTATATTATATATACTATACAGACTGCACTATATACTCTGAACTATATTATATATACTATACAGACTGCACTAAATACTCAGAATTATATTATATATACTATACCGACTGCACTATATACTCAGAATTATATTATATATACTATACAGCCTGCACTAAATACTCAGAATTATATTATATATACTATACCGACTGCACTATATACTCAGAAATATATTATATATACTATACAGCCTGCACTAAATACTCAGAATTATATTATATATACTATACCGACTGCACTATATACTCAGAATTATATTATATATACTATACAGCCTGCACTAAATACTCAGAATTATATTATATATACTATACCGACTGCACTATATACTCAGAATTATATTATATATACTATACAGCCTGCACTAAATACTCAGAATTATATTATATATACTATACCGACTGCACTATATACTCAGAATTATATTATATATACTATACCGACTGCACTATATACTCTGAACTATATTATATATACTACACAGACTGCACTATATACTCAAAATTATATTATATATACTATACCGACTGCACTATATACTCTGAACTGTATTATATATACTACACCGACTGCACTATATACTCAGAATTATATTATATATACTATACCGACTGCACTATATACTCAGAATTATATTATATATACTATACCGACTGCACTATATACTCAGAATTATATTATATATACTATACAGCCTGCACTAAATACTCAGAATTATATTATATATACTATACCGACTGCACTATATACTCAGAATTATATTATATATACTATACCGACTGCACTATATACTCAGAATTATATTATATATACTATACCGACTGCACTATATACTCTGAACTATATTATATATACTACACAGACTGCACTATATACTCAAAATTATATTATATATACTATACCGACTGCACAATATACTCTGAACTATATTATATATACTACACAGACTGCACTATATACTCAGAATTATATTATATATACTATACAGCCTGCACTAAATACTCAGAATTATATTATATATACTATACCGACTGCACTATATACTCAGAATTATATTATATATACTATACAGCCTGCACTAAATACTCAGAATTATATTATATATACTATACCGACTGCACTATATACTCAGAATTATATTATATATACTATACCGACTGCACTATATACTCTGAACTATATTATATATACTACACAGACTGCACTATATACTCAGAATTATATTATATATACTATACCGACTGCACTATATACTCAGAATTATATTATATATACTATACCGACTGCACTATATACTCAGAATTATATTATATATACTATACAGCCTGCACTAAATACTCAGAATTATATTATATATACTATACCGACTGCACTATATACTCAGAATTATATTATATATACTATACCGACTGCACTATATACTCAGAATTATATTATATATACTATACCGACTGCACTATATACTCTGAACTATATTATATATACTACACAGACTGCACTATATACTCAAAATTATATTATATATACTATACCGACTGCACAATATACTCTGAACTATATTATATATACTACACAGACTGCACTATATACTCAGAATTATATTATATATACTATACCGACTGCACTATATACTCTGAACTGTATTATATATACTATACCGACTGCACAATATACTCTGAACTATATTATATATACTACACGGACTGCACTATATACTCTGCAATGTATTATATATACTATACGGACTGCACTATATACTCTGAATTGTATAATATATACTACACTGACTGCACTATATACTCTGCACTGTATAATATATACTACACTGACTGACTGCACAGTACACTAACTACCTGCCTAATCTCCATTCCTTCACTATGTACGGCCGCCGTGCAAGAAGCAGCCTTATATGGTGTGGGGCGTCGACTTGAGCCAGGGTGCCTTTGGCCAATCATGGCTCTCACAGCACGTCCCACTGTGATTGGCCAAAGCATACAGGTCATGTGCAATGCTTTGGCCAATCAGCAGCCGTCAATGCACTGTGATCTCATTATGGGACGCTCCGGAGCGGGCAAACTACTCTGCGAGCGCCCCATTTGTTCAATGAACAAACAAACAGCCGACGTTTGAGTCTAACTTACGTTCGACTCAAACATCCAGCCCATCCTTAGTCTGCAATAAGGCAGTGCAGCCGGCCCTCCTTCACTGCAGGTGCCCGGGTCCTCTTTTTGAACTGATGTGGCCTGGGCCCGGTACAGGAGGGCCGGCTGTACTGCCTTATCAGCGGCCCTGCTCCAGACCATCTAACACAGCACCTATAAAAACTCGTAGACATGTGCACAACCAAAAAATTCGTTTTTTTTCCTTTTCGTTTTTTTCGTTTCCGAAAAAAAAATGTTTTTTTTCGTTTCGTTTTTTCGTTTCCGTCGATTCGTAATGATTCGTACATTCGTAAGTCGTCGTTGTTCGGATTCGTAACGATTCGTAAGAGTTATTTTTTCGTTGATTCATTTTTTCGTTAGTTTAATTTTCGGACACATTCGTATTTATTCGTACATTTGTAACATTCGTAGATTCGTAATCGGAGCATAATTCATAATTTGATGTAATGTGTATGCTATTATTACATTTTAATAATTTACGAATCGGAAAAAAAAAGTTACGAATCGAAAAAAAAAAAGTTACGGATCGAAAAAAAGGTTACACATTTTTTTGTTCAATAGAGACACGGAAAATTACAAATCGAAAAAAAAAATAAAAAGTTACGAATCGAAAAAAAAAGTTACGAATCGAAAAAAAAAAAAAAGTTACGAATCGAAAAAAAAAGTTATGAATCGAAAAAAAAGTTACGAATGTACGAATTTTTTGGTTCAATAGAGACACGGAAAATTACAAATCGAAAAAAAAAAAAAAAAAAAAAAAAAAAAAAAAGTTACGAATCTAAAAAAAAAAGTTATGAATCGAAAAAAAAGTTACTAATGTACGAATTTTTTGGTTCAATAGAGACACGGAAAATTACAAATCGAAAAAAAAAAAAAAAAGTTACGAATCGAAAAAAAAAAGTTACGAATCGAAAAAAAAAGTTACACATTTTTTTGTTCAATAGAGACACGGAAAATTACAAATCGAAAAAAAAAAAAAAGTTACGAATCGAAAAAAAAAGTTACGAATCGAAAAAAAAAGTTACGAATCGAAAAAAAAAAGTTATGAATCGAAAAAAAAGTTACGAATGTACGAATTTTTTGGTTCAATAGAGACACGGAAAATTACAAATCGAAAAAAAAAAAAAAAAAAAGTTACGAATCGAAAAAAAAAAGTTACGAATCGAAAAAAAAGTTACAAATTTTTTTTTTAAATAGAGACACGGAAAATTACAAATCGAAAAAAAAAAAAAAAAAGTTACGAATCGAAAAAAAAGCTACGAATCGGAAAAAAAAAGTTACGAATCGAAAAAAATAAAGTTACGAATCGAAAAAAAAGTTACGAATGTACGAATTTTTTGGTTCAATAGAGACACGGAAAATTACAAATCGAAAAAAAAAAAAAAAAAAAAGTTACGAATCGAAAAAAAAAGTTACACATTTTTTTGTTCAATAGAGACACGGAAAATTACAAATCGAAAAAAAAAAAAAAAAAAGTTATGAATTGAAAAAAAAAGTTACGAATCGAAAAAAAAAAGTTACACATTTTTTTGTTCAATAGAGACACGGAAAATTACAAATCGAAAAAAAAAAAAAAAAAAAAAAGTTACGAATCGAAAAAAAAGTTACGAATCGAAAAAAAAAGTTACGAATCGAAAAAAAAAAATAGTTATGAATCGAAAAAAAAGTTACGAATGTACGAATTTTTTGGTTCAATAGAGACACGGAAAATTACAAATCGAAAAAAAAAAAAAAAAAAGTTATGAATTGAAAAAAAAAAAGTTACGAATCGAAAAAAAAGTTACGAATGTACTAATTTTTTTGTTCAATCCATTCGAAGCACGTTTAGCAGCACCATTGTAAGGGACACGGAAAATGACCAATTCAACAACAAAAAAAAAAAAGTTACGAATTTGTTCGTTTTCGTTTTTCGGATTTTCTTCATTAGTAAATTCGTTGTTTCTAATTAGTTTTTTTCGGATTTTCGTTGTTTTTCGGATTCGAATGATTCGTTATTCGGATTCGTACGATTCGAACGATTCGTTACGATTCGTTATTCGTATTCGTACGATTCGAATGATTCGTTCATTCGTACAAAAACGAACGAACGAAAATAACGAAAAAAAAACGAAAAACGAAAAAAAAAAAACGAATTGCACATGTCTAAAAACTCGACACCACTGTGCAGACATGACATGACCTGCAGCTTCTCCTGACTCCTAGGGAGGGATTAGAGTCCTCCTGACCCTTACGCAGAGACCCCCTGCTTCTCTGGGGGGGGGAGCCCCAAACTATTGTCAAGTCCTAAATTATATGGGCTGTGAACACCTGCACAGCCAGCCTGCTGGCTTCTGGCAAGACCCAGACCCAGGATTGGAGACTCCTTCCCTCCCAAAGTCTCCGGGCTCCAGACCCAGGATTGGAGACTCCTTCCCTCCCAAAGTCTCCGGCTCCAGACCCAGGATTGGAGACTCCTTCCCTCCCAAAGTCTCCGGCTCCAGACCCAGGATTGGAGACTCCTTCCCTCCCAAAGTCTCCGGGCTCCAGACGCTGATTCAGGATTTACAAAACTCGGAGAAAGATGAAGGCCCACCTCATTCTGGAGAAGCTCGGACTGTATTCTAGAGAACCTTGTGTGGTTTTCTCCTATGTTCTCAGAGTGGCAGGGCCTCCCTTTAGAACAAGGCTCTCCTGAGTAAAATATTTTCACCCCTTTCCTCCACCCTTTATGTGGGTCTTAACACCAAGAGGTGGGGGGGGAGGACTCTCAGATCACATGATTGGCTGTTACAGGGGTCACATGGATGGGAGCCGGTCTCAGCAGCTCCCCGATCATAAACAGAGACCAGGAGCTGTATATGGACACATATATGCAGTCAGTTGTGTTAAGGCCCGCCCTCCTTGCTCCACGCATACGTGTTACAGTACCTGTTTATCAAGAGGTTAGCAAAAAAAGCTCATTGATAAATGTTGAGTTTTTAATTGTGTACACAGAATTCCAGTCTTCTACATTACAGGATATAAGGGGGGGTGGGGGAGGGGAACAGCTAAGGGAAAAGTCTCCGAATCACCTTATCTACATTGGGGGGGGGGGGGGCTACAACTGAGGGAAAAGTCTCTGCATCACCTTATTTACATTGGGGGGGGGGGGGGGGCTACAGCTGAGGGAAAAGTCTCTGAATCACCTTATTTACATTGGGGGGGGGGGGCTACAGCTGAGGGAAAAGTCTCTGAATCACCTTATCTACATTGGGGGGGGGGGGGGGGGGGGGGGGCTACAGCTGAGGGAAAAGTCTCCGAATCACCTTATCTACATGGGGGGGGGGGGGCTACAGCTGAGGGAAAAGTCTCTGAATCACCTTATCTACATGGGGGGGGGGGCTACAGCTGAGGGAAAAGTCTCTGAATCACCTTATCTACATTGGGGGGGGGGGGGGGGGCTACAGCTGAGGGAAAAGTCTCTGAATCACCTTATCTACATTGGGGGGGGGGGGGGGGCTACAGCTGAGGGAAAAGTCTCTGAATCACCTTATCTACATTGGGGGGGGGGGGGGGCTACAGCTGAGGGAAAAGTCTCTGAATCACCTTATCTACATTGGGGGGGGGGGCTACAGCTGAGGGAAAAGTCTCTGAATCACCTTATCTACATGGGGGGGGGGGGGGGGGGGGGGCTACAGCTGAGGGAAAAGTCTCTGAATCACCTTATCTACATGGGGGGGGGGGGGGCTACAGCTGAGGGAAAAGTCTCTGAATCACCTTATCTACATTGGGGGGGGGGGGGGCTACAGCTGAGGGAAAAGTCTCTGAATCACCTTATCTACATGGGGGGGGGGGGGGGGGGGGGCTACAGCTGAGGGAAAAGTCTCTGAATCACCTTATCTACATTGGGGGGGGGGGGGGGCTACAGCTGAGGGAAAAGTCTCTGAATCACCTTATCTACATTGGGGGGGGGGGGGGCTACAGCTGAGGGAAAAGTCTCTGAATCACCTTATCTACATTGGGGGGGGGGGGGCTACAGCTGAGGGAAAAGTCTCTGAATTACCTTATCTACATTGGGGGGGGGGGGCTACAGCTGAGGGAAAAGTCTCTGAATCACCTTATCTACATTGGGGGGGGGGGGGGCTACAGCTGAGGGAAAAGTCTCTGAATCACCTTATCTACATTGGGGGGGGGGGGGCTACAGCTGAGGGAAAAGTCTCTGAATCACCTTATCTACATTGGGGGGGGGGGGGCTACAGCTGAGGGAAAAGTCTCTGAATCACCTTATCTACATTGGGGGGGGGGGGGCTACAGCTGAGGGAAAAGTCTCTGAATCACCTTATCTACATTGGGGGGGGGGGGGGCTACAGCTAAGGGAAAAGTCTCTGAATCACCTTATCTACATTGGGGGGGGGGGGGGCTACAGCTGAGGGAATAGTCTCCGAATCACCTTATCTACATTGGGGGGGGGGGGGCTACAGCTGAGGGAAAAGTCTCTGAATCACCTTATCTACATTGGGGGGGGGGGCTACAGCTGAGGGAAAAGTCTCTGAATCACCTTATCTACATTGGGGGGGGGGCTACAGCTGAGGGAAAAGTCTCTGAATCACCTTATCTACATTGGGGGGGGGGGGGGGGGCTACAGCTGAGGGAAAAGTCTCTGAATCACCTTATCTACATTGGGGGGGGGGGGGGGCTACAGCTGAGGGAAAAGTCTCTGAATCACCTTATCTACATTGGGGGGGGGGGGGGGCTACAGCTGAGGGAAAAGTCTCTGAATCACCTTATCTACATTGGGGGGGGGGGGGCTACAGCTGAGGGAAAACCGAATCACCTTATCTACATGGGGGGGGGGGGGGCTACAGCTGAGGGAAAAGTCTCCGAATCACCTTATCTACATTGGGGGGGGGGGGGGGCTACAGCTGAGGGAAAAGTCTCCGAATCACCTTATCTACATTGGGCACCAAAGACATGTTGTACCTCCACAATCCATCATCTGGAATGAGGTCCCCTGCGGAGAGGTCATTCCTCCGTTTATATGTACAGTGGAAGGTGATGGCCACGTCTTGTTGTACATTCATCCAATTTCCACTGTGTTTCAGAGCCGAGTGGATGGAGGTCTGAAATATGGCTTGGGGATTGACAATCATTTTGCGGTTATTAAATTCTGTCCAAATAACGGGTTCTCTGAAGTTGTGGTGGAGCATATTGACCCCGGGAACGTGAGACCACAGGTCAAGTCCAGAGCTGTTGACTGAAGTGGGGAAGACGTGATTCTCAAAGAGGAAGACACTTGTATCTGGGTGTTTGTTCTGGAGATTCTCCATCAGGGATGACCAGTTCCATTCTTTGACTGGAAGAATAATTTCATCAATGTCATTGAAGAGAACAAACTTACTTTTGTACATGTTCCTGTATAGACAATCATTTAGGGCTGCAGTTTGTCCAAAATATCCAATCTCAGCGTTGAGTCCTTCGGAATATCGCCATTCCTTCGATGTCTGGAGATGGCGGTCTATTGGCCATGGCACCACCTCTACAGTTCCTTCATCAATGTAATGACGTAACACCTTATCTACATCCTGGGAACAGCTGGTGTTATAGATGGTGACTCTGGAGGCCCCCAGAATCTTGTACATCTCAATACTCTGGATCACCTGGAGGACATTGTTGTAGTTTCCATACAAAGCAGAAATACAGACGGTGAAATTGGAGGAGATCGGTGGTGGTGGACGGTTCCTGACTTCAAACAGGAGGTTCTGGTTTGTATTTGTGGAATTAGTTGCAGAGAAAGACATATAAGTGTAATTACACCCAGAAGGTTCTGTACATAGAAGATCTGCTGTTCCATATGGGAACCCAAATCTGTCGCTGTGAAGATCTATTTCTGCCCTGACAGAGACGTTCTGATTGGAGGAACAATGGAAGATACAGTAGAGTTCTTTCACAGATACATGGATGATGGCGATGACCCGGACTGAGTGGCCAAGTCTAGGCTCATAATACGGAGAGATGATAAATGTTCGATTATCCAGAGCTGTAATGGTGTCTGTGGCAACGGGAAGTTCCTGAGATTTCACCTTCCAATGTTTAAATTCTAGACAGTAGGGGTAGAACATGACAGCAAGGCACACAAATAAGGACATTGTGTATAAAATGTTTCTAATTGTTTTCAGCATTCTGGTGTCCTCGGGTGATCACAACTGAAAGAAATATAACAGAAAAGGTTACAGTGAAGTTACATTTATTTAAAATCGAATCTAGAATTAAGTCAAGTCGACAATATATTCAAGTCACATCAGTCACTGTACCAGAGGAGCTTACACTCTAATGTCCACTACTCCACAGTCACACACTAATATTATTATATAGCTCTGACATATACCGCAGTGCTGTACAGAGAACACTGAGCCAGTCCCAACAGTCTTTGCACCAGAGGAGCTTCTCCACCAGGTGGTGCTGTTGGCTCATTCGGCTTTGGTCTCAGCTAGGAGCAGCATCAAGCCTGGGGCTGTCCTGCAGCCCTTTCCCCAGCCATGATGCAGCTGGGAAGGTGGGGGCTCATCAGAGGGACTGAATGGATAGCTGCATGGATAGCAAGGCTGCAGAGCGGGACACTAATGGACACTAATGCCCCGTACACACGGTCGGACTTTCCGATGGAAATGTGCGATCAGAGCTTGTTATCGGAAATTCTGACCGCATGTAGGCTCCATCGGACAGTTTCCATTGGAATTTCCGTTGCACAAAAATTGATATCTGGTTCTTAAATTTTCCAACAACAAAATCCGTTTGCGCAAATTCCGATCGTGTGTACCGACGCACAAATTGCCACTCATGCTCGGAATCAAGCTGAAGAGCAGCACTGGCTATTGAACTTAATTTTTATCGGCTCGTCATATGTGTTGTACGTCACCGCGTTCTTGACGTTTTGGAATTTCCGACCAACTTTGTGTGACCGTGTGTATGCAAAACATCCTTCGAAAAAAAAAACATGCCATTTTGTTTTCGGAATGTCCGATCGTGTGTACAGGGCATTATACTGCCGAGCAGGAGTGCCACATGGACACTAAAGCAGCAGAGTAAGAATGCCACATGGATAGCAAGGCTGCAGAGCGGGAGTGTTGCATGGACACCAATACCCGACACACGGTCGGACTTTCCAATGGAAAATGTGCGATCGGAGCTTGTTATCGGAAATTCCGACCGTATGTAGACTCCATCGGACAGTTTCCATCGCACAAAATTTGAGATCTGGTTCTCAAATTTTCAGACAACAAAATCCGTTTGCGCAAATTCCGATTGTGTGTACACAATTCTGACGCACAAAGTGCCGCGCATGCTCGGAATCAAGCAGAAGAGCAGCACTGGCTATTGAACTTAATTTTTCTTGGCTCGTCATATGTGTTGTACAAAAAAGATCGGGGGGGGGGGGGTTGTGTATAGTTGTATGTGCTAGCTGGGCTAGAAACCTGTTTGGACCTATTTCAATTATCCTGAAGAAGTCCTGCCTGGCCGAGGAGGGTATATTACCCGAGGTGGAGAGCCAGCGGAAGAAGTCCTGCTGGAGGGTGATGGGGTTGGACCCTCAGAGAATCCTGGTACTCCTTTGAAGGAAATGCATGGTTGGACCTACTGCCCGGCACAGAAGGGTACATCACCCATGGTGGAGAGCCAGGGGAAGAAGTCCTGATGGAGGGGGATGGGGTTGGACCCTCAGAGAATCCTGGTACTCCTTTGAAGAAAACGCATGGTTGGACCTACTGCCCGGCACAGAAGGGTACATCACCCAAGGTGGAGAGCCAGCGGAAGAAGTCCTGCTGGAGGGGGATGGGGTTGGACCCTCAGAGGATCCTGGTACTCCTTTGAAGGAAATGCATGATTAGACCTACTGCCCGGCACAGAAGGGTACATCACCCAAGGTGGTGAGCCAGGAGAAGTGCTGCTGGAGGGGGATGGGGATGGACCCTCAGAGGATCCTGGTACTCCTTTGAAGGAAATGCATGGTTGGACCTACTGCCCGGCACAGAAGGGTACATCACCCAAGGTGGAGAGCCAGCGGAAGAAGTCCTGCTGGAGGGGAATGAGGTTGGACCCTCAGAGGGTCCTGGTACTCCTTTGAAGGAAATGCATGGTTGGACCTACTGCCCGGCACAGAAGGGTACATCACCCAAGGTGGAGAGCCAGGAGAAGAAGTCCTGCTTGAGGGGAATGGTGATGATCCCTCAGAGGATCCTGGTACTATTTTGGAGGGAATGCATGGAGGGACCCATTGCCTGGTCGAGGAAGGTACATAACCTAAGGTGGAGAGCCAGGAGAAGAAGTCCTGCAGCCTCGTCCATAACAACCACGACTCATCTGCTGTCAGCAGGATTCCCCGCTGACAGCAGAATGTAAACAAAAGAAGTATGGGTTAAAATTATTATTATTTTTTTTTTTTAAAACAGCCCCCCCCCCCCCCCCCCCCCCCCCCCCCCCCCCCAAATTTCATACCAGACCTTAGGTCTGGTATGGATTTTCAGGAGAACCCCGTGCTAAATCTAAAAAATATGGCAAGGGCCCCCCCCTAAAATCCATACCAGACCCTTACCTGAGGCCAAGAAATGGAGGGAGGCAAGCAAGAGACCCCCCCCCCCCGGACCATACCAGGCCATATACCCTTATGTTTTGGGGAAGGGGGGATCCTGTCCCCTGGCCAGGTGATTGTGGGGGTCTGCTGGTGAGGGCAGGGCCGGATTAACATAGGGGCTATTGGAGCTGCAGCTCCAGGCCCCTTTCTCAAGATAGGCCCATTTGCAAAAAAAAAAAAAAATAGAAGAAGATTGACTTCGAGGGTTGTAGCTCGGCGATCACAGAGACCCCACATTTGGGAGGTAGGTAGCTAAAGACCTACTCCAGCACTGGTTAAAATATGGGACTGCTATCATCTATGGTTTCGGAGATATGGGGCTGCTTGCGCAGTCGATCAGAAGCTCCATACAGAGCGGCCAGTATAAATACAAGCTGGAACACTCTGCAGCAGACTGAGAGGATGACATCACAGTGCTTATAATAATTATCTGTATATTACTTATGGTAATTAACCCCTCGCCACCCAGGCCAATTCTGACACTTCTCTCCTACATGTAAAAATCATCATTTTTTTTGCTAGAAAATTACTCAGAACCCTCAAGCATTATATATATTGTTTTAGCAGACACCCTATGGAATAAAATTGTGGTCTTTGCAACTTTTTATGTTACACAATATTTGCGCAGCAATTTTTCAAACGTTTCTTTTGGAAAGAAACTGTTTCATTCATAAAAAAACAAAAAAAAAACACTAAAGTTATTACGATTTTTTTTGTGTACCAAGCGATGCTTTAAATTTTTTTTTTGCATGTTTAGAGTTACAGAGGAGGTCTAAGGCTAGAATTATCGCTCTCGCTCTAACGATCGCGGCGTATGTAACCTGTGTGTATCTGGCTCTGATACTAACCAGTGCCTACCCAGCCACTGACTAGTATCTCTCCCAGCCTGTCCCCACACACCCTCTCACCTGCTGACCTGTGGATGGGGGAATCACTCCCGCAGTGTTATTGTGTGTAATTTCAATCCATGTATGGCCCGCTTAACCACTACGCAGTCCCTAAACATCCTTCCACAAACCTTTACATTTTTCCTTCTCAGATTACTTCATCCTCCTCTCCTATACATAGTGCCCACTGTCATACCCTCCACACTTCTCTCCTGTACATAGTGCCCACTGTCATACTCTCCACACTTCTCTCCTGTACATAGTGCTCACTGTCATACCCTCCACACTTCTCTCCTATACATAGTGCCCACTGTCATACCCTCCACACTTCTCTCCTGTACATAGTGCCCACTGTCATACTCTCCACATTTCTCTCCTGTACATAGTGCTCACTGTCATACCCTCCACACTTCTCTCCTGTACATAGTGCTCACTGTCATAGCCTCCACACTTCTCTCCTATACATAGTGCCCACTGTCATACCCTCCACACTTCTCTCCTATACATAGTGCTCACTGTCATACTCTCCACACTTCTCTCCTGTACATAGTGCTCACTGTCATACTCTCCACACTTCTCTTCTGTACATAGTGCTCACTGTCATACCCTCCACACTTCTCTCCTGTACATAGTGCCCACTGTCATACTCTCCACACTTCTCTCCTGTACATAGTGCTCACTGTCATACCCTCCACACTTCTCTCCTATACATAGTGCCCACTGTCATACCCTCCACACTTCTCTCCTGTACATAGTGCTCACTGTCATACCCTCCACACTTCTCTCCTGTACATAGTGCTCACTGTCATAGCCTCCACACTTCTCTCCTGTACATAGTGCCCACTGTCATACCCTCCACACTTCTCTCCTATACATAGTGCTCACTGTCATACTCTCCACACTTCTCTCCTGTACATAGTGCTCACTGTCATACCCTCCACACTTCTCTCCTGTACATAGTGCCCACTGTCATACTCTCCACACTTCTCTCCTGTACATAGTGCTCACTGTCATACCCTCCACACTTCTCTCCTATACATAGTGCCCACTGTCATACCCTCCACACTTCTCTCCTGTACATAGTGCCACTGTCATACTCTCCACACTTCTCTCCTGTACATAGTGCTCACTGTCATACCCTCCACACTTCTCGCCTGTACATAGTGCCCACTGTCATACTCTCCACACTTCTCTCCTGTACATAGTGCTCACTGTCATACCCTCCACACTTCTCTCCTATACATAGTGCCCACTGTCATACCCTCCACACTTCTCTCCTGTACATAGTGCCCACTGTCATACTCTCCACACTTCTCTCCTGTACATAGTGCTCACTGTCATACCCTCCACACTTCTCTCCTGTACATAGTGCTCACTGTCATAGCCTCCACACTTCTCTCCTATACATAGTGCCCACTGTCATACCTCCACACTTCTCTCCTATACATAGTGCTCACTGTCATACTCTCCACACTTCTCTCATGTACATAGTGCTCACTGTCATACCTCCACACTTCTCTCCTGTACATAGTGCCCACTGTCATACTCTCCACACTTCTCTCCTGTACATAGTGCTCACTGTCATACCCTCCACACTTCTCTCCTATACATAGTGCCCACTGTCATACCCTCCACACTTCTCTCCTGTACATAGTGCCCACTGTCATACTCTCCACACTTCTCTCCTGTACATAGTGCTCACTGTCATACCCTCCACACTTCTCTCCTGTACATAGTGCTCACTGTCATACCTCCACACTTCTCTCCTATACATAGCGCCCGCTGTCATATCCTCCACACTTCTCTCCTGTACATAGTGCTCGCTGTCATACACTTCTCTCCTGTACATCGTGCCCACTGTTGTACCCTCCTCACTCCTCTCCTGTACATACTGCTCACTGTCATACCCTCCATACTCCTCTCCTCTACATAGTGCCCATCATCATACCCTCCACACTCCTCGCCTGTAATTACTGCTTACTGTCCTACTCTACACACTTCTCTCCTGTACATAGTTCCCACTGCCATACCCATCACACTCCTCTCCTGTACATACTGCCCACTGTCATACCCTTCACACTCCTCTGCTGTGCATACTGCCCACTGTCATACCCTTCACACTCCTCTCCTGTACATAGTGCCTTCTGCCATACCCTCCGCACTCCTCTCCTGTACATAGTTCCCACTGTCATACCCTTCACACTCCTCTCCTGTAAATACTGCCCACTGTCATACCCTCCACACTCCTCTCTGGTACAAACTACCCTCTGTCATACCCCCCACACTCCTCTCCTGTACATACTGCCCACTGGCATACCCTCCACACTCCTCTGCTGTGCATACAGCCCACTGTCATACCCTCCACACTCCTCTGCTGTGCATACAGCCCACTGTCATACCTCCACACTCCTCTGCTGTGCATACAGCCCACTGTCATACCCTTGACACTCCTCTGCTGTATATAGTGCCTACTGTCATACCCTCCACAGTTCTCGCCCACTGTCATACCCTCCACACTCCTCTCCTGTACATACTACTCACTGTCATACCCTCCATACTCTTCTCCTATACATAGTGCCCACCGTCATACCCTCCACACTCCTCTCCTGTAATTACTGCTTACTGTCCTACTCTCCACACTTCTCTCCTGTACATAGTGCCCACTGCCATACCCTCCACACTCCTCTCCTGTGTATATTGCTCACTGTCATACCCTCCACACTCTTCTCTTATACATAGTGCTCACTGTCATACCCTCTACACTCCTCGGCTGTGCATACTGCCCACTATCATACCCTTCATACTCCTCTCCTGTACATAGTGTCTTCTGCCATACCCTCCGCACTCCTCTCCTGTACATAATGCCCACTGTCATACCCTCCACACTCCTCTCCGGTACATACTACCCTCTGTCATACCACCCACACTCCTCTCCTGTACATACTGCCCACTGTCATACCCTTCACACTCCTCTCCTGTACATACTGCCCACTGTGTCATACCCTTCACACTCCTCTCCTGTACATACTGCCCACTGTCATACCCTCCATACTCCTCTGCTGTGCAGACTGCCCACTGTTATACCCTTCACACTCCTCTCCTGTACATAGTGCCTTCTGCCATACCCTTCACACTCCTCTCCTGTACATAGTGCCCACTGTTAGACCCTCCACATTCCTCTCCCTCACCTGCACATACTTCCTACTTTTATACCATCCATTCTCCTCCCCTGTGCCTCTTACTCACAAAAACGGTTCTTTAAAATTATCATTATCATTATCATACTACTCACTGTCATACCCTCCATCCTCCTCTCCTATACATAGTGCCCACTGTCATACCTCCACACTTCTCTCCTATACATAGTGCCCACTGTCATACTCTCCACACTTCTCTCCTGTACATAGTGCCCACTGCCATACCCTCCACACTCCTCTCCTGTGTATATTGCTCACTGTCATACCCTCCACACTCTTCTCTTATACATAGTGCTCACTGTCATACCCTCTACACTCCTCGGCTGTGCATACTGCCCACTATCATACCCTTCATACTCCTCTCCTGTACATAGTGTCTTCTGCCATACCCTCCGCACTCCTCTCCTGTACATAATGCCCACTGTCATACCCTCCACACTCCTCTCCGGTACATACTACCCTCTGTCATACCACCCACACTCCTCTCCTGTATATACTGCCCACTGTCATACCCTTCACACTCCTCTCCTGTACATACTGCCCACTGTGTCATACCCTTCACACTCCTCTCCTGTACATACTGCCCACTGTCATACCCTCCATACTCCTCTGCTGTGCAGACTGCCCACTGTTATACCCTTCACACTCCTCTCCTGTACATAGTGCCTTCTGCCATACCCTTCACACTCCTCTCCTGTACATAGTGCCCACTGTTAGACCCTCCACATTCCTCTCCCTCACCTGCACATACTTCCTACTTTTATACCATCCATTCTCCTCCCCTATGCCTCTTACTCACAAAAAAAGTTCTTTAAAATTATCATTATCATTATCATACTACTCACTGTCATACCCTCCATCCTCCTCTCCTATACATAGTGCCCACTGTCATACTCTCCACACTTCTCTCCTGTACATAGTGCTCACTGTCATACCCTCCACACTTCTCTATATTATTGTTATTATTATTATAATTATTATTAATAATAATATAATAATAATAATAATATTATATGTCAAATATTTATTATTATTATTGTTAGTGTTATTATTATTAATAATAATATTAATAATAATAATAAACTCTCAAACCTGATCAAAAAATTATTATCATTGTTATTAATAATAATAATAATAATAATAAATTATTATTATTATTATTAATTAATTAATTATTTATTTTGTGTTAGGGTTAGGCTGGGTTCACATATGTGCGTTTGCAGAGCGGATTGCAAAAGGGTCCTGTGCTTGTTTGGGTCCGATTCAGGTGTGACTATTCAGACAAAATTATTTTTTTTTTTATTTTTTTTTTTTTTAGGGTTAAGGTTAGGAGTTCATTATTTTCTTTATTATTACATTGTTTTCATTAATTGTATTTATTTATGATTATTTTTATTTATTTGTGTGATTATTTTACATTTATTTATTCATTTATTATTATTATTAGTATTATTAACACCCTAACCCTAACAATAATAATAATAAAAAAAAAATAACCCTAATCCTTAGGCTCTGTTTACACCTGAGAGATACAAATTGAAATTTGCGGAAAATCACGGGACGCTTGTGCGATGCGCTTACTTTTTGCCTTTTTTTAAATTTTTTTATTATTATTGATTTTTTTTTTTTATTATTATAATTATTCATTTATTATTATTTATTTATTTTTGTTAGGGTAAGGGGTTAGAGTGAAGGTTCGGTTACTTCTTAATGGCACCCCAATTGTGGCGCAATTTTGCCGCGCCATAAATCACGCTGCAATCGCGACTGCTTGCCGCTCAAAAAGGAGCAGGAGCTTATTTTACCGCGATTGGGGTGCCAATAATATGTAACCTAACCTTCAATCTAACCCCTTACCCTAACAAAAAAAAAAAAAAACAATAATAATAAGTGAATAAAAAAATGAAAAATACGAAAAAATTAGACAGGTAAATAATAATAAATTATTATTATTAATAATAATAATAATAATAATAATAAAAGAAAGCTGACGAAAAAGCTAAAAAAAAAAAATAGCAACAAATGACACAACAGATGATAGTTTCCTCTATTGGCTACAAAAAAAAAAGCCAAAGCTCAAAAACGCTGTATAAAAATGCACAAAAAAAAAAAATGCTCAGGTGTGAATGCCGCCTAAATCACCACTCCTAGCACATCCTCCCAAATTTCCCCCAACAATTCTTACCTCTGCCGCCCTCCAAAGTCCCCCCCCCCCCCCATCTCCTCAAGGCACGTCACATGATACCACAGTGGTGCCCCTCCTGCCCATCCCTTGTCTCAGTCCTGCTCGCCCCTGTTGTACCCTCTGAGCCCCTCCAATGCCCTCATGGCTCGTTACCTCCGGGACCTTTCACCCCAAACTATCGGTCCATTTTTTTCGGTGTGTTGGGATGGAGATGTGGTGGCCTCTGTAGAAGACCTCGTGCTTCAGAAGTGAAGTCCCATCCCCCCCCCCCCCCCAGTACCTGTCCTAGTCCGCCGTCTCCCCGGGTAGTCCCAGCTCTGTCTCCGTCTACTTCTTCCAGCTTCCAAGGGTTTTTGTTTGGGTTACCATAACTCCCAAATTACTGGACTGACGAGGAGAGACACCACATTCCATAAAAAGTGTAGGCAACCGACACGCCCCGCCGCGCCCCCAGGTACAGGGATGCTGATCAATTCATCTGTAAAAGAGATTGGGTGAGATCTACAGCTGATCATAGAGATGCTTTCATTTTTTTTTTCTTTTTATTATTTATTTAATTTACTTTATATTATTATTTATTTATTTAGCTTAAAAAAAGTATTATTATTTATTTTATATTATTATTTATTTGTTTCATTTATTTATTTTTATTTTTAAAATTATATTTTTGCACTGTGACTTATTTTATTTTATATTATTATTATTATTATTATTATTATTATTTATTTATTTATTTGGCTTAAAAAAAGTGTTATTATTTATTTTATTTTATATTATTATTTATTTGTTTAATTTATTTATTTTTATTTTTAAAATTATATTTTTGCACTGTGACTTATTTTATTTTATATTTTTATTATTATTATTATTATTTATTATTATTATTTTTTTTTTTTAAATGTTATTTTTAGACTGTCCCTTAAATTTTTTTTTGGATCGCTTTTGTTTCTATCACAAGAAGTGTATACATCCCTTGTGATTAGAAATAAAGCCATGACAGGTCCTCTTTATGGAGAGATCTGGGGGTCTGTAAGATCTCTCTCCTCTGCCATTAAAAGCATCTGAGCAAACCGAGATCGGCGTCGACAGAGTTTGGGGTGGAGCCACCTGACTGGCCTGCACAGAGTCCTGACCTCAACCCGACAGAACACCTTTGGGATGAATTAGAGCGGAGAATGACAGCCAGGCCTTCTCATCCAACATCAGTGCCTGACCTCACAAATGCGCTTCTGGAAGACTATTCAAATTTTTTTATTACTTTTTTTTATTATGAATATTTATTTTTATTTTAGTTGGTTTAAATATATATATATATATATATATATATATATATATATATATATATATATATATATATATTTAAACTAACTAAAATAAGACATAAATATTCATATTCATATATATATAATTGTACACTTAAAAAAAAAATATTATGATATTTTTTTTTATTTTTTATTGGGGATATATATATCTATCTATATATATAGATATATATATATATTATATATATATATATATATATATATATATATATATATATATTATATATATATATATATATATATATATATATATATATATATATCTATATATATCTATATATATATATATATATATATATATATATATATATATATATATATATATATATATATATATATATATATATATATATATATATATCTATATCTATATCTATATCTATCTATATCTATCTATATCTATATATATATATATATATATATATATATATATATATAAAATTGTACACTTAAAGAAATTAATATTTTTTATTTTTTATTGGGGATATATATATCTATCTATATATATCTATATATCTATATATATCTATATATCTATATATCTATATATATATCTATATCTATCTATATATATATATATATATATATATATATATATATATATATATATATATATATATATTTATATATATATATATATATATATATATATATATATATATATATATATATATATATATATATATATATATATATAAAATTGTACACTTAAAGAAATGAATATTTTTTATTTATTTATTGAGATATATATATATATATATATATATATATATATTATATATATATATATATATATATATATATATATATATATATATATATATATTCGCAATAAATAAATAAAAAATATTCATTTCTTTAAGTGTACAATTTTATATATATATATATATTTCTGACCACGGTATAGGAAAAGAGACTAAAAAGTGTCTTTGAACATTTGAGGTATTTTCATTTCAAAGCCTCCTCTCCAGAACATTCCTCCAATAGGATGGAAGCCACCAGCAGATGATGGGAGTTGTGATCGGAAGTCATTGTTTCCTTTTGTTTGTTGCCATCGGAAACGAGGATCCTAAACACTACAGTTCAATGATATTATCAATAGGGCTCCATTCACACCCGTTTTTTTTGGAGAGTTTTTTTCGGGGGTGTTTTCAGGCGTTTGTACCGCTGTGTTTTTAAGCTTTGGAGTTTTTTTTTATTAGCCAATAGAGAAAAATATCATCAGTTTGGTCAATTGTTGCTGTTTTTTTTTTAAGCTTTTCATCCACTTTTATTTATTATAATTTCTTTTTTTTTTTGACTTTTTTTGGTAAGGGGTTAAAGGTTTTGGTTAGGAGTTCATTTATTTATTTTTATTTATTTACCTTTTATTTTTATTGTTGTTATTATTAAAACTAAATTAAAACATAAATATTCATATTCATATATATATAATTGTACACTTAAAAAAAAATATTATGAATATTTTTTTTATTTTTTATTGGGGATATATATATCTATCTATATATATATATATATATATATATATATATATATATATATATATATATATATATATCTATATATCTATATATATATCTATATATATATAGATATATATATCTATATATATATATATATTATATATATATATATATCTATATATATATATATATATCTATATCTATATCTATCTATATATATCTATATATATCTATATATATCTATATATATATATATATATATATATATATAAAATTGTACACTTAAAGAAATTAATATTTTTTATTTTTTATTGGGGATATATCTATCTATCTATCTATCTATCTATATATATATCTATATATCTATATATCTATATATATATCTATATCTATATCTATATATATCTATATATATATATATATATATATATATTTATTTTTTTATATATATATATAAAATTGTACACTTAAAGAAATTAATATTTTTTATTTATTTAGTGCGAATATATATATATATATATATATATATATATATATATATATATATATATATATATATATATATATATATTTCTGACCACGGTATAGGAAAAGAGACTAAAAAGTGTCTTTGAACATTTGAGGTATTTTCATTTCAAAGCCTCCTCTCCAGAACATTCCTCCAATAGGATGGAAGCCACCAGCAGATGATGGGAGTTGTGATCGGAAGTCATTGTTTCCTTTTGTTTGTTGCCATCGGAAACGAGGATCCTAAACACTACAGTTCAATGATATTATCAATAGGGCTCCATTCACACCCGTTTTTTTTGGAGAGTTTTTTTCGGGGGTGTTTTCAGGCGTTTGTACCGCTGTGTTTTTAAGCTTTGGAGTTTTTTTTTATTAGCCAATAGAGAAAAATATCATCAGTTTGGTCAATTGTTGCTGTTTTTTTTTAAGCTTTTCATCCACTTTTATTTATTATAATTTCTTTTATTTTTTTGACTTTTTTTGATAAGGGGTTAAAGGTTTTGGTTAGGAGTTCATTTATTTATTTTTATTTATTTACCTTTTATTTTTATTGTTGTTATTATTTCTTGATTTTTTTTTCAGGTACTTATATAGCGCCATCAACTTACGCAGCACTTTCATTATTTATTTATTTTCTTAGGTTAGGGGGTAGACATGAGCACCACCGAAAAATTGGTTCCTTTTCGCTTCATTCGTTTCTTTTCTTTTTTTTTTTTTTTCGTTCTTCGGGTCATTCATTATGATCGCAAGTCGTAAAAAAAATCACAAATTCCTAAATTCACTAATTTATAGACATGTGCAATTAGTTTCGTTTTTTTTTTTTTTTTTTTTTCGTTTTCCGTTAAAAATTCGTTATATTCGTTCATTCGTTATCGTACGAATGAACGAACGATTCACAAAAAATTTTAACAAATACGAAAAACAACGAAAATCCGAAATAACCAAATTAGAAACAAAGAAACTACGAAAGAAGAAAATCCGAAAAACGAAAACAGGAACAACGAAAATCAAAATGAACGAAAAAATTCGTACATTTGTAACTTTTTTTTTTTTTTGTTGAATTGGTAATTTTCCGTGCCCCTTACATTGGCGTTGCTTAACGTGCCTCGAATGGATTGAACGAGAAAATTCGTACATTCGTAACTTTTTTTTTTTTTTTTGCGATTCGTAATTTTCCGTGTCTCTTACAATGGCGCTGCTTAACGTGCTTCGAATAGATTGAACGAAAAAATTTGTACATTCGTAACTTTTTTTTTTTTTTTGCGATTCGTAATTTTCCGTGTCTCTTACAATGGCGTTGCTTAACGTGCCTCGAATGGATTGAACGAGAAAATTCGTACATTCGTAACTTTTTTTTTTTTTGCGATTCGTAATTTTCCGTGTCTCTTACAATGGCGCTGCTTAACGTGCTTCGAATGGATTGAACGAAAAAATTTGTACATTCGTAACTTTTTTTTTTTTGCGATTCGTAATTTTCTGTGTCTCTTACAATGGCGCTGCTTAACGTGCTTCGAATGGATTGAACGAAAAAATTCGTACATTCGTAACTTTTTTTTTCGATTCGTAATTTTCCGTGTCTCTTACAATGTAATAATAGCATACACATTACATAAAATTATGAATTATGCTCCGATTACGAATCTACGAAAACAATGTTACGAAAGTACGAATAAATCAATCTAACGAAAGTACGAATGTAACTAAATCTACGAAAATACGAATGCGTCCGAATTTCGAATAAACGAAAATTAAACTAACAGAAAAACGAATCAACGAAAAAAATAACTCTTACGAAAATACGAATCGTTACGAATACGAACACCGACGACTTACGAAATTACGAATCGTTACGAATCAACGGAAACGAAAGAAACAAAACGAACATAAACGTATTTTTCTATTGTGCGCATGTCTACTAATTTAACCACTTGCCTCCCGCCTATTGTAAAAGGACGTCGGCAAAGTGGTTTTCAAATCCTGACTGGGCGTCATAGGACGTCCTCAGGATTTTGAGCCGCTGCGCACGCCCTGGGGTGCGCATCGCGGCGATCGTTGTTGCGGGGTGTCAGTCTGACACCCCGCAACTACGATCTTGGTAAAGAGTCTCCGACGGAGACTCTTTACCACGTGATCAGCCGTGTCCAATCACGGCTGATCACAGTGTAAATAGGAAGAGCCGGTGATTGGCTTTTTCCTCACTCGCGTCTGTCAGACACGAGTAGAGGAGAGCCGATCGGCTGCTCCTCTGACAGGGGGGGTCTGTGCTGATCGATTATCAGCGCAGCCCCCGAGGATGCCCACACTGGACCACCAGGGACGCCACCAGACCACCAGGGATGCCCAGCACAAGGTATGCCACCCTAGACCACCAGGGAAGACACACAGTGCCCACAAAGGATGCCAATCAGTGCCCACAATGGGCATCACTGATTGGCATGCATTATTGTTTGGCACTGATTGGCATCCATCAGTACAAAACAATGCTGCATATCAGTGCCTATCTGTGCCACCTATCAGTGTCCATCCGCTCCACCTATCAGTGCCCATCCATGCCCATCCGTGCCGCCTATCCATGCCCATCCATGCTGACTATCCATGCCAATCCGTGCCAGCTATCAGTGCCAATTTGTGCCACTTATCAGTGCCCATCCGAGCCGCCCATCAGTGCCACATATAAGTGCCTATCAATGCCACCTCAGTGCCACTTCATTGGTGCCACCTCATCGGTGCTCATCAGTGCCACCTTATCAGTGCCCATCAGTGCAGCCCCATCAGTGAAGGAGAAAACTGAAAATTTATATCAAATACTTACCGTAATTTTCCTTTCCTGATGGACTCCATGGCAGCCTACGTATAGGTTAATCCCGCCTCTCATACCTCATAGGACCCCACTCCCATAAATCTTTGCTCCCAATCAGAGACCGTGTTTCATAACTTAGCCTACTCCAGCAAATGGGAGGGAGACTTCTGCTGCCATGGAGTCCATCAAGAAAAGAAAAAATTACGGTAAGTATTTGATATAAATTTTCCGTTTTCATGACTGACTCCATGGCAGGCTACGTATGGGAAATGACTAGCCATACAGACTCGGGTGGGCACAAATTGCTGGTTCAACAGAAAAAAGGTTTAATTGGCCCCGTTCAAACAGATAAAACATTTAAACCAAAATTAACAGAGGAAAGAGCCGCTGGCTCAACACAATAGTGCCCCATGAAAGTGTTTATTGACGACCAAGAGGCTGCTTTGCAGATCACCTCCTCCGATACGTGTCGGGAGGCCGCCCATGATGTCGACATACCCCTGGTAGAATGAGCAGTCACGGTCTCCGGAGGAGCCAGCCCCTTAGCCGTATATGCCCTTTGGATAGCTTGGACGATCCAACTTGCAATAGTTCTAGAGGAAGCACGCAATCCCTTGTTCTTTCCATAAAAGTAGACAAACAGATGATCCGACCTTCTGAAAGGTGCAGGAGCTTCTAAGTAGCTTTTCAAGACCTCACCGACATCCAGAGGATGGGCAATTGAAGAATCATCTGATTGAAAGGTTGGGAGAACAATCTCCTGGTTCTCAAGAAACACTGATGTTACTTTAGGATTTGATTCTAACATCGGAACCAAGACTACCCGATCAGGGAAGAAGGTAAGGAAAGGCTCCTTAGAACCTAAAGCACCGATTTCCGACACTCTTTTAGCCGATGTTAAGGCTACTAGAAAGGCTGTTTTAAGGAAAAAATGTCCTTCATAGACAGTTCATCCATTTGTTGAAAAGAATCTTCTGAGAAGAAATCCAGAACAAGAGGAAGATCCCATTTGGAGAACCTGGGCTTTCTCTGAAGCCTAAGTCCTGAAGCTCCTCTAAAGAATTTGTCTGGTAAGAGGATGTCTTGCGGAAACTTGGACCTGCAGAGAACTTACAGACAGTGGCAGAACCAGACCTGACTGGAAAAATCCCAAAACATCCTTTATTTTTGGATTGTTACAAGAACCACCAGAAGAGTAGACATAGTCCATAAATTTAGACCAGATTCTCTGGTAAACTTTGTTCGTACCCTGTCTCCTGGCATTTAACAGGGTAGCAATTGCTTAACTTGGGCATCCTAATGCTTCCAGCCTCTTCCTCTCAACCACCAGGCCATCAGATGGAGATGGGACGGACACGGATGAAGGGATGTTCCCTGTAGCAGAAGATCCGATCTGGAGGGAAGCGGGACTGGGTCCCGGTAACTCAACTGCAACAGGAGAGGAAACCATGGCCTGTTGGACCAGTATGGAATGATTGCCACTATTTCCGCCGTCTCCTGCCTGAGTCTCGAAAGGAACCGAAGAATGATCGGGACTGGAGGAAAGGCATAGGCCTTGCGGAATCTCCACTGATCCATGAGAGCATCCACTCCGATGGCTTGGGGACAGCGATACCTGGTATATTTCCTCATTTTGGCATTGCAAGGAGATGCAAACAGGTCCACTTCCGGAGTCATTCCCAATGACAGGATCCAGTCGAAGATTTCCGTGTGGAGAGACCACTTGTTGTTGTCCAAGGAGGTTCTTGAAAGGAAGTCCGCCTGGACATTTTGGATCCCAGGAAGATACACTGCCGTCAGGTCCATCAAGTTCGCCTGAGCCCAGGACATGATTGGACTCACTTCTTTCAGAAGGGAGAGACTGCGAGTGCCCCCTTGTCTTTTGATATACGACACTGCCGTCGTATTGTCCAATCTCATGAGGACTGAGGTTCCCGATGTCAGATGGGGAAAAAACCCGAAGGGCCTGGAAGGCAGCTCGAAGCTCCAATACATTCGAGAACACTCCCTGAGGTGGAAAATCCCACTTGCCCTGGGCTACCTCCGACAGACACAGAGCGCCCCAGCCTCTGCTGCTGGCATCTGTCGTCACCATTATCCAGGAGACTGGAGCTATCGAATGGCAGTTGAGAAGATTCCTCCATTGCAACCACCAGGGGGAGACTTTCCCGCATGGAAGGAGTTATCCGAATCAGGTGATCTTGTAACTCCGGATTCCACTGTTGGAGGAAACCCTTCTGAAAGGGCTGCATCCTCCATTGCACCCATTTTACCATAGGGGCCGTAGCCACCATGGTGCCTATTATCCTGAGGCACTGGGAAGCCCTGAGAAGGGGAGCTGACATTACCAGATGAATCCTGTCCCGGACTACCAGGATCTTCTCTAGAGGAAGAGAGATGGTGCTCTTCGCTGTGTCGAACTTTGCCCCTAGAAAAAACTAGAGACTGGGTTGGCTCCAGATGACTCTTTTCCCTGTTTAATAGCCAGCCGAATTCTGTCAGGGTAGAGATGACTTGCTCCCGGTGCAGCAATAATTGTTCTCTGCCTTGAGACAGTAGGAGTAGATCGTCGAGATAGTGATGTAACCGAATACCTCTGACTCTGATCAAGGCGACCACCGCCAGTAAGAGCTTGGAACACACCCACGGCGATGTCATAAGCCCTAACGGGAGACATATGAACTGGAGATGTTTTTGGTCCACTGAAAATCTGAGATATTTTTGGAAGTCCTTCGCGATTGGTACATGAAAGTACGCATCTTTCAGGTCTATTGAAACTAACCAATCGCCTGGTTGAATTGTCTGGCGTATGGTCAATAATGTTTCCATCTTGAATTTCTCCTTTCTTATAAAGGAGTTCAGGTAAGTCAGGCCGATAACCGGCCTCCAAGAACCGCTCTTTATGAGAACCATAAAGAGGGGGGAATAGATCCCTTGAAACTTTTCCTCGGACGGAACTGGAATGGCGGCAGCTTGGGTGATAAGGGTCAACAGAACCTCCCTCTTCTTCTTCCGACAATAGAAGACTTGTGGGAACGAAGCGATGTATGGGTGGACTGCTGAACACCCAGGCATGACCTAGGGAAACTGTTTTTATAGCCCAATAATCTTGTATCGAGGCTGCCCAGACGTGGCAGAAGCGGAATAAACGAGCCCCTACTTGCTCTGCCTGGACAGGCACTATATCAAAAAGACTTTGCAGCTTCGCATCCCCCAGAATATGTAGACTTTGAAGGCTTCTGACCAGAAGACTGGTTTCTCCTTCAATTTTTCCTAAATTCCCGACCTGGCCTGTAACGGCGTGCATCCCTGTTTAGAGGCCGGATCCGCCACCCAAGGGCGTAGCCATAAAGCTTGTTTAGCTGTAATGGAAGACAGCATGACACGTGCTACCAGACGAATAATATCCAGAAACGCTAATGCCATCTTCATCTCATGTGTTGGAAAATTCTTGAGAGCTTCTTCAGAAATACTTCCCAAAGTGGCACCCATATCATTCGTCCAACACTCCATTGCTTTGGATAATGCTGCCAAGGCCAATGCTGGCTCACAGGCCATCCCAGCCGTGATGTAGATACGTTTCAAATCCGTATCGATTTTCCTCTCAAGACCATCCTTGAAAGAGACGGTGTCTTCCAGAGGGAGCGGGACGTGTCTCACCAGCCTCATCAAGACCGCCTCAATGAGAGGAGCAGACTCCAGGTGCTTAACTTCTTCACCTTTGAATGGATACATTCTCGCCACTTTTAGAGATAAGAGAATTCTTACTCTCCACTTTACTCCACTCATCCGAGATAATTTCCCATAGTTCACCCAGGAAGGGAACATTTGAGCGCTCTTTTTGAAGACCCTTAAAATACTTCCTCTATTTAGAGGGTGCTTCTACCGGTACCTCCCACCTCAGTGCGTCCTTCACTGCTCTGACCAGATGAGGGACCTGGGAAAAATCAAATCCTGCACTGGAATCCTCCACTTCAGCTTCGCTGTCCGAAGATCCGCTGAAAGAGAAATTGTCACGGGAGGGACCTGGAACTTCATGGTCTTCCACCTCAACCACTGAAGTTGGTACAGAGGGAGGTATAGCTGCATGGGCGGAATCTGATTTATTCAAGGATTCCTGAACAACCTTCCTGACCAAGGCCTCCACTTGCCGGTCTTTAGCATTCCTTTCTTTTGCAGCTCGGGAAAAACATAAAAATCGCACAGCGATTTATCTCCTGGCACTTTCGCTCTACATCCCCAACAGGATCTTTCTTCCGAGCGGCCAGAATGGTAGTGGGAATAGTGCAGAGACCCAGACCTTGATTTTTCAGAGCGGTGTCTGGAAGAGGACTTAGGACGTCCAGAACTTGATCTTGAATGGTCACGTCGTGACCCAGACTGTACATTATCTTTGCGTGCTGACGAACGAAAATTGAAAAAAAACAACGGCTGTTTTTTTCTTTATTTTTTAAAATAGCCGGGTGCCGGCTATTGCAACTGCGAGTCATTTTTAAAATTTGATTTGACTAATTTTTGCTGCAGCAGGTTCTATACATGGTACAGATGCGCCACTTTACAGGCAGACTAAGGGGACACATTTTTGAGCTTCAGGCGACTTTTAGTGGGGATGTGAACCGTCTCCATAGAGAATAATAGATTTTTTCTTCTCCTCCCACGTTTTGGAGCTTCGAGCTACCAAACCCTGAGGTGTGAATGGGGCCTGAGTGCCCAGATCCTGGAGAAAAAAAAGATGTGAGGTTGTGGAGACCTGGATGGAGACGACATCAGATCTCAGGTTACAATCCATCCATTCACTGATTGAGAACATTAAATCTGGTGATAATGTAACATTATATAGTATTCTTTGTGAAGATCCAAAACCTGAAAAGGGTCCTGGAGAGACACCTGGAGAGAGACATGGAGAGGGACCTAAAGAGAGACCTGTAGAGGGACCCGAACAGAGACCTGGAGAGGGTCCTGGAGAGAGACCTGGAGAGAGACCTGGAGAGGGACCTTGAGAGAGACCTGGAGAGAGACCTGGAAAGGGTCCTGGAGAGGGACCTAGAGAGAGACCTGGAGAGGGACCTGAACAGAGACCAGGAGAGGGTCCTGGAGAGAGACCTAGAGAGAGACCTGTAGAGACCTGGAGAGGGACCTGAACAGAGACCTGGAGAGGCACCTGGAGAGAGACCTGGAGATACACCTTGAGAGAGAAATGGAGAGGGACCTAGAGAGAGACCTGGAGAGGGACCCGAACAGAGACCTGGAGAGGGTCCTGGAGAGGGACCTGGAGAGAGACCTGGAGAGGGACCTTGAGAGAGACCTGGAGTGAGACATGGAGAGGGACCTAGAGAGAGACCTGGGGAGAGACCTGGAAAGGGTCCTGGAGAGGGACCTAGAGAGAGACCTGGAGAGACCTGGAGAGGGACCTGAACAGAGACCTGGAGAGGGTCCTGGAGAGGGACCTTGAGAGAGACCTGGAGAGAGACCTGGATAGGGACCCGGAAAGGGACCTGGATGTAGAGAGCCCTGGAGAGGGACCTGAAGAGAAACCTGGAGAGGGATCTTGAGAGGGACCTGGAGAGAGACCTGGAGGAAGACCTGGAGAGAGACCTGGAGGAAGACCTGGAGAGAGACCTAGAGGGAAGCTGGAGATGGACCTGGAGGAAGACCTGGAGAGAGACCTAGAGGGAAGCTGGAGAGAGACCTGGGGGAGACCTGGAGGAAGACCTGAAGGAAGACCTGGAGATGGACCTGGAGGAAGACCTGGAGAGGGACCTGGAGATGGACCTGGATGAAGGTCAGCATGCTGTTAACAATGATTTTGATAAGTTGGCTGAAGTATCAAATCTCAGCCATCCACATGACAATTCTAAAGAGAAAATGAATACCAAAGACTAAAGCTCCCAGCATACCAGCAGCTCCCACCACTTCCAGGGAGGTCCAATCGGCTATGACATATAGGGATGGGCAGACGGTTGGGTCCAAACCTAGGAAGAATGCCCAAACTTTTACCCCGCTGACCCCCCTGTTTGGGCATCATTCCCCACCTTCTATATATGACTGCTTCCACCTTGCGGGAACCCGCTGCACCTCTACCAACTGGTGATGTCATGGCACATTGGACAGTAGAAGATTGGAGAAACTTTATCTGGTCTCATAGTTAGTAAGGTTGAATAAAGACATCAGTCCATCCAGTTCAACCTGAGTGAGTGTCTACAATTGTCCCTATCCCTGTACCTTGCACACTCACATCGGTCCCTACCCTCAAGGAGCCCACAATCCAATGTCCCCATTCATATACTAGGGCCAATTTTTTTTTTTATTTTTTTTTTATTTTTATTTTTTTTATTTTTTTTGGTCTGATGAGTCTGGATTTCAGCTCCGGCATTCAGATGGTGGGGTCAGAATTTGGCACATGGATCCATCCTGTCTTGTATCACCGGTTCAGGCTGGTGGTGGGGGTGTAATGGTGAGGGGGATGGGATATCACCGGTTCAGGCTGGTGGTGGGGTGTAATGGTGAGGGGGATGGGATATCACCGGTTCAGGCTGGTGGTGGGGTGTAATGGTGTGGGGGGATGGGATATCACCGGTTCAGGCTGGTGGTGGGGGTGTAATGGTGTGGGGGATGGGATATCACCGGTTCAGGCTGGTGGTGGGGGTGTAATGGTGAGGGGGATGGGATATCACCGGTTCAGGCTGGTGGTGGGGTGTAATGGTGTGGGGGATGGGATATCACCGGTTCAGGCTGGTGGTGGGGGTGTAATGGTGTGGGGGATGGGATATCACCGGTTCAGGCTGGTGGTGGGGGGTGTAATGGTGTGGGGGATGGGGTATCACCGGTTCAGGCTGGTGGTGGGGGGGTGTAATGGTGAGGGGGATGGGGTATCACCGGTTCAGGCTGGTGGTGGGGGTGTAATGGTGTGGGGGATGGGGTATCACCGGTTCAGGCTGGTGGTGGGGGGGTGTAATGGTGAGGGGGATGGGGTATCACCGGTTCAGGCTGGTGGTGGGGGTGTAATGGTGAGGGGGATGGGATATCACCAGTTCAGGCTGGTGGTGGGGGTGTAATGGTGAGGGGGATGGGATATCACCGGTTCAGGCTGGTGGTGGGGTGTAATGGTGTGGGGGATGGGATATCACCGGTTCAGGCTGGTGGTGGGGGTGTAATGGTGTGGGGGATGGGGTATCACCGGTTCAGGCTGGTGGTGGGGGGGTGTAATGGTGAGGGGGATGGGGTATCACCGGTTCAGGCTGGTGGTGGGGGGTGTAATGGTGTGGGGGATGGGATATCACCGGTTCAGGCTGGTGGTGGGGGTGTAATGGTGTGGGGGATGGGATATCACCGGTTCAGGCTGGTGGTGGGGGTGTAATGGTGTGGGGGATGGGGTATCACCGGTTCAGGCTGGTGGTGGGGGGGTGTAATGGTGAGGGGGATGGGGTATCACCGGTTCAGGCTGGTGGTGGGGGTGTAATGGTGTGGGGGATGGGGTATCACCGGTTCAGGCTGGTGGTGGGGGGGTGTAATGGTGAGGAGGATGGGGTATCACCGGTTCAGGCTGGTGGTGGGGGTGTAATGGTGTGGGGGATGGGATATCACTGGTTCAGGCTGGTGGCGGGGGTGTAATGGTGTGGGGGATGGGGTATCACCGGTTCAGGCTGGTGGTGGGGGTGTAATGGTGTGGGGGATGGGGTATCACCGGTTCAGGCTGGTGGTGGGGGTGTATGGTGTGGGGGATGGGATATCACCGGTTCAGGCTGGTGGTGGGGGTGTAATGGTGAGGGGGATGGGGTATCACCGGTTCAGGCTGGTGGTGGGGGTGTAATGGTGTGGGGGATGGGATATCACCGGTTCAGACTGGTGGTGGGGGTGTAATGGTGTGGGGGATGGGATATCGCCGGTTCAGGCTGGTGGTGGGGGTGTAATGGTGTGGGGGATGGGGTATCACCGGTTCAGGCTGGTGGTGGGGGTGTAATGGTGAGGGGATATCACCGGTTCAGGCTGGTGGTGGGGGTGTAATGGTTTGGGGGATGGGGTATCACCGGTTCAGGCTGGTGGCGGGGGTGTAATGGTGTGGGGGATGGGGTATCACCGGTTCAGGCTGGTGGTGGGGGGTGTAATGGTGCGGGGGATGGGGTATCACTGGTTCAGGCTGGTGGTGGGGGGTATGGGTGGTGGGGGGTGTAACCGGGGTGGGGGGTGGGGGTTGTGGTGAGGGGGATGGGATATCACCGGTTCAGGCTGGTGGGTGGGGGGGGGGTGTAATGGTGTGGTGGATGGGATATCCCCGGTTCAGGCTGGTGGTGGGGGGGTGTAATGGTGTGGGGGATGGATATCACCGGTTCAGGCTGGTGGTGGGGGTGTAATGTTGTGGGGGATGGGGTGTACCCATCTTCTGATGGCTCCTCCCAGCAGGAGGATTATATATACTTTTTTTTTAAAGCAGAGGCCCTAGAGAATAAATTGGTGGGTTTTGCAATTTTTTTTATGTCACGCAGTGTTTGCGCAGCGGTTTTTCAAGCGCAATTTTATGGGGAAAAAAAACACTTCACTGAATTTTAATGTAAAAAAAAAACAATATAAAAACAATAAAAACTATAAAAAAGATGGTGTGACACTGAGTAAATAGAGACCTAACATGTCACGCTTTAAAACTGCGTGCGCTTGCGGAAGTGGCGCAAGACTGCAAATCTTAAAAATCTCCATAGGCGTTAAACGTTTTAAAATTTGTTAGAACCCACAAACATTATATATATATATATATTTTTTTTTTTTTAAATGCAGAGGCCCTAGAGAATAAATTGGTGGGTTTTTCTATTTTTTTTATGTCATATGCTTTTTGTGCAGCGGTTTTTCAAGCGCAGTTTTTTTTTTGGGGAAGAAAAACACTTTAATACATTCTAATGTAAAAAAAAAAACACAATATATAACTCTATTTTATGGTGAAATATAAAAGATGACGTCACGCAGAGTAAATTGATAGAGAACATGTCACGCTTTAAAATTGCGCATGCTTGTGGAAATGGCGACAAATATAACATTTGCGGCGATACCTCACATGTGTGGTGCAAGCACCGTTTACATGCGTGCACGACTTGCGTATGCGTTCGTTTCTGCGTGTGAGCACGGAGGAATAGGGGGCACTTTATTTTTATTTTATTTTTTACACTATCTATCCCTTAAATTTTTTTATATATATATTTTTTTACACTATCCCTTTAATTGTTTTATATATTTTATTTTTACATTATCCCTTTAATTTTTATATATATATTTTTTTTTTTTTACACTATCCCTTTATATTTGTTTAATCACTTTTATTCCTATTGCAAGGAATGTAAACATCTCTTGTAATAGAAATAGGGCATGACAGGTCCTCTTTATGGAGAGATCCGGGATCTATAAGACCCCTAAATCTCTTCTTTACCTTTGAAAGCAAAAGAAGAAAAAAAAGAAAAAATCTGATATATGCTTTAAAAAAAAAAAAATAGTTTACTTCTGCCCTAGACAGGAAGTGACATCATGACGTCTCTCTGGTCCTCCTAGATCATAGAGGTGATTAGAGACGATCTGGTCTTTCCTCACCTCTATGGTCGGATTGTTTCTCGGATTAGCCGGTAAAAAGGGGAAATGGAATTTCTTTTACAAGAAAGAGAATTTGCCGGCTTTAAAAAAAAAAAACACCGGGGGGTTATGACTGATTAGCCGGAAAACCACTTCAAAGCCGCAACGTGTATATACAGGGCCCGGAAAAAGTATTCATACCCCTGGAAATTCCCCACATTTTCTCATGTTACACCCAGAAACATAAACGGATTTTATTGGGATTTTATGTGATAGACCAACACAAAGTGGCACATAATTGTGAAGTGGAAGGAAAATGATAAATGATACAAATAAATATGTGAAAAGTGTGTGGGGGGGAGGGGCATCTGTATGGCGCCCCCCGGAGTCAATACTTTGTAGAACCCCCTTTTCTCTACAAGTCTTTTTGGGGATGTCTCTACCAGCTTTGCCCATCTAGAGAGGACATTTCTGCCCATTCTTCTTCTTTGTAAAACATCTCAAGCTCTGTCAGATTGGATGGAGAGCGTCTGTGATCAGCAATTTTCAAGTCTTGCCACAGATTCTCAATGTGATTTAGGTCTGGACTGTGACTGGGCCATTCTAACACATGAATATGCTTTGATCTAAACCATTCCATTGTAGCTCTGGCTGTATGTTTCGGGTCGTTGTCCTGCTGGAAGGTGACCCCCCCCCTCCCCCCCCAGTCTCAAGTCTTTTGTAGACTCTGACAGGTTTTCTTCTAATATTGTCCTGTATTTGTCTCCATATATCTTCCCATCAACTCTGACCAGCTTCCCTGTCCCTGCTGAAGAAAACCATCCCCACCACATGATGCTGCCACCACCATGTTTCACAGTGGGGATGGTGTGTTCAGGGGGATGGGCAGTGTTAGTTTTCCCCCACACATAGCGTTTTGTTTTTAGGCCACAAAGTAGAATTTTGGTCTCATGTGAGCAGATCACCTTCTTCCACATGTTTGCTCCCCTCCCCCACATGGCTTCTCACAAACTACAAACAGGACTTCTTATGACTTTCTTTCTCCAATGTCTTTCTTCTTGTCACTCTTCCATAAAGGGCAGATTTGTGGAGAACACGACTAATAGTTGTCCTGTGGACAGACTCTCCCCCCTGAGCTGTGGATCTCTGCAGCTCCTCCAGAGTTACCATGGACCTCTTGGCTCTTCTCTGATGAATGCTCTCCTTGCCCGGCCCGGTCAGTTTAGGTGGACGGCCATGTCTTGGTAGGTTTGCAGTTGTGCCATACTCTTTCCATTTTCCGATGATGGATTGAACAGAGCTCCGTGAGATGGTCAAAGCTTGGGAGATTTTTTTTATAACCTAACCCTGCTTTATACTTCTCCACAACTTTATCCCTGACCTGTCTGGTGTGTTCCTTGGCCTTCATGATGCTGTTTGTTCACTAAGGCTCTCTAACAAACCTCTGAGGGCTTCACAGAACAGCTTTATCTTTCCTGAGATTAAATGACACACAGGTGGACTAACTAGGTGACTTCTGAAGGCAATTGGTTCCACTAGATTTTAGTTAGGGGTATCAGAGTAAAGGGGGCTGAATACAAATGCCCCCCCCCCCACACACTTTTCACATAATTATTTGTATCATTTTCCTTCCACTTCACAATTATGTGACACTTTGTGTTGGTCCATCACATAAAATCCCAATAAAATACATTTATGTTTTTGGATGTGACATGACAAAATGAGGACCATTTCAAGGGGGTATGAATACTTTTTCCAGGCACTGTAGGTATATATAAATATATATGTATTGCGGTGGTGAAGTGGGTGGGGTAGTCTCTCGGCAGTAATGGAGAAGCTCCAATCACAGAAGGCGGGGGTGTGTCCACGCATGCTAATTCTATAAAAAAAAAGGAACTGACCACTTCCAATTTTCGCTAGAAAGTGACTCCCCCAAAACATTGTCTATTATAGCAGAGACCCCGGAGAATAAATTGGTGGATTTTGCTATTTTTTATGTCTCGCGGTATAGGCGCAACGTTTTTTTTTTTTTTTTTGGGGGGGGAGGGAAAATACACTTTTTTTTTTAAACTTTAATTAAAAAATAAAAATAAAAAGACACAAAACACAATGAGTAACCCAATTTTATTATAAAGTATAAAAGATGATGTCACAGCGAGCAGATAGATACCGAACATTATTGTCGTCACTCATCTCACATGTGTGGTGCAATGACACACGGGCACACTGGGGGGGGGGGGGGGTCCAAATTCTTTTTTTAGCTTAGCTTTATAGCGATCGCAAGGAGTGAACAGCGCCCCTTGTGGTAGCTTTGGGCAGTGACAGGTCCTCTTTATATAGAGATCAGAGGAGACGTTCCCAACAGAAACATTCCTTTCATTTCCTTTTTATATTCGTTATGTTAGAATCATTCGATCTCCCCAATTCGTTTGGATATTTGTTATTTTCAAATCCAATCGAATTCGAAATGGAAACATATTGCAAAAAAAAGGTATAAAGGGTGAAACAAGATGATGATTCCCCTACCTTATAGAATAGAATAAAATAAAACAGAATTGAATAGAATAGAAAAGAAAATAATAGAATGGAATAGAAAATACATGAATAGAATAGAATTGAATAAAACATAATAGAATAGAAATAAAGTAATATACAGTAAGGTTATAATAGTGAAAGAAGATGATGATTCCCCTACTTAGGCTGCTTTATAGAATTAAATAAAACAGAATTTAATAGAATAGAACTGTATAGAGTAGAGTAGAATAGAATAGAAAATAATAGAAATAAATAGAAAATACAGGAATAGAATAGAATTTAATAGAATTGAATAAAACATAGTAGAATAGAAATAAGGTAATATACAGTAAGGTATAAAAGTGAAACAAGATGATGAGATTCCTACTTAGGCTGCTTTATAGAATAGAATAGAATCAAACAGAATTGAATAGAATAGAGTTAAATAGAACAGAATAGAAAAGAAAATAAAGGAATATAATAGCATAGAATAGACTAGAAGTCAGTTGATAAACTATAAGGTATAAAAGCGAAATAAGGCGATCATTCCTTTACTTAGGCTGCTTTATAGAATAGAATATAAAATAATAAAATATAAAATAAAAGAATAGAATAACATAGACCAGAAAAGAATATAATAGCATAGACTAGAAAACAGTTGCTATACTGTAAGATATAAAAGTGAAATAAGATGATGATTCATCTACTTAGGCTGCTTTTATAGAATAGAAAAAAATAAAATAGAAAATAAAAGAATAGAATATAATAGAATAGGATAGAATAGACTAGAAATAAGGTGATATACAGTAAGGTATAAAAGTGAAACAAGATGATGAGATTCCTACTTAGGCTGCTTTATAGAATAGAATAGAATCAAACAGAATTGAATAGAATAGAGTAAAATAGAACAGAATAGAAAAGAAAATAAAGGAATATAATAGCATAGAATAGACTAGAAGTCAGTTGATAAACTATAAGGTATAAAAGCGAAATAAGGCGATCATTCCTTTACTTAGGCTGCTTTATAGAATAGAATAGAAAATAATAAAATATAAAATAAAAGAATAGAATAGAATAACATAGACCAGAAAAGAATATAATAGCATAGACTAGAAAACAGTTGCTATACTGTAAGATATAAAAGTGAAATAAGATGATGATTCATCTACTTAGGCTGCTTTTATAGAATAGAAAAAAATAAAATAGAAAATAAAAGAATAGAATATAATAGAATAGGATAGAATAGACTAGAAATAAGGTGATACACAGTAAGGTATAAAAGTGAAATAACATGAACACTTCCTCTTAGACATGTGCAAAAGGAAAACATTTATTTCGTTTAGTTTCGTTTTAATTTCGTTAATTAATTAATTTCGTTTAGTTAGATTCGTTAAATTCGTTTTCGGATTTCGTTTAGTTTTCGACCGAATTCGAAATTATTTCAACCGGATTCGAAAATATTTTGCGACCCGACTTTGGGTCCACCTATCTCAGGGTCACTTAGTGATAGAAACCCCAAATTTTCATATGTTGTAGTGCTAGTCTACTGTGTTTGCATACCTAATTTTTTCTAGCTACAAGTGGCCCCGAGATATGTGGCCCCAAAGTCGGGTCGCAAAATGTCATTCTCTGCTGCAGAAAAGTGCTTGACATTTTGCGACCCGACTTTGGGGCCACGTATCTCGGGGTCACCATATTTCCCTTTTATACCTTTCTGTATTTATTGCAATATGTTTCCTTTTTGAATCTGTTTTCGTTTTCAAATTCAGTTCATTTGTTTCGTTATCATTTATTTTGGAGTTGTTGAAATTTGTTACTATTGTGATCTGGAAATTTGGATACATTCTGAATCTTCTGAATAACGAAGATTCCGTGTGAATTTCTATTGGTAATGAAATGAATGTCTATTGGACCCGCGATCTCTCCTCTGTCCTCCGAGGCAGCCAATCATAGAGATCTGTTGCGATCGGCCGATTCCCGGACCGCGACGGCCGATTCCCGGACCGCGACGGCCGATTCCTGGACCGCGACGGACGATTCGAGGACCATGCCGGCCGATTCACGGACCGTGCCGGCCGATTCGAGGACCGTGCCGGCCGATTCCCGGACTGTGCCGGCCGATTCGAGGACCGTGCCGGCTGATTCCCGGACCGTGACGGCCGATTCCCGGAACTGTGCCGACCGATTCGAGGACCGTGCCGGCCTATTCCCGGACCGTGCCGGCCGATTCCAGGACCGCGACGGCCGATTCCCGGACCGCGACGGCCGATTCCCGGACCGCGACGGCCGATTCCCGGACCGCGACGGCCGATTCCTGGACCGCGACGGCCGATTCCCGGACCGCGACGGCCGATTCCTGGACCGCGACGGCCGATTCGAGGACCATGCCCTTCCGATTCCCGGACCATGCCGGCCAATTCGAGGACCGTGCCGGCCGATTCCCGGACTGTGCCGGCCGATTCGAGGACCGTGCCGGCCGATTCCCGGACCACGACGGCCGATTCCCGGACCGCGACGGCCGATTCCTGGACCGCGACGGCCGATTCGAGGACCATGCCCGCCGATTCCCGGACCGTGCCGGCCAATTCGAGGACCATGCCCGCCGATTCCCGGACCGTGACGGCCGATTCGAGGACCGTGCCGGCCGATTCCCGGACCGTGCCGGCCGATTCGAGGACCGTGCCGGCCGATTCCCGGACCGTGCCGGCCGATTCGAGGACCGTGCCGGCCGATTCCCGGACCGTGACGGCCGATTCGAGGACCGTGCCGGCTGATTCCCGGACCGTGACGGCCGATTTCCGGAACTGTGCCGACCGATTCGAGGACCGTGCCGGCCAATTCCCGGACCGCGCCGGCCGATTCCCGGACCGTGCCGGCCGATTCCAGGACCGCGACGGCCGATTCCCGGACCGCAACGGCCGATTCCCGGACCGCGACGGCCGATTCCTGGACCGCGACGGCCGATTCCATGACCGTGCCAGCCGGGACAACACAGAACTGAACCCGGAAGTGAGGAGATTTTCTCCCTGGCTTCGTTCATCATAGAAGGGTTTGTAGAATGGATGTTCCTCCATCTCCTCTGTGGGCAGCCGACCGTTTCCAGCAGTCCCCGGGGGCTCCTTGGTGGAAGAGGAGAACCTGTGAACGGAGGCCGGTGGAGGTCGTACGTATACGGCCTAAGGACGGGAAGTGTTTAATCCCCCCCCTCCCCCCACCAGTTTTGCACCTCTTGGAGTATCAAAAAGAACTCTGGACAGCCGCACACCGGAGGAAGATAAAAACTTTGATGATTTATTTAAAAAACAGGAATCACATCAATCCACAGCACAGCAAAGCAAAAAGGGGGGCACAAAGCTGACGCGTTTCGCACTATATGTAGTGCTTACTCATAGCCGACTATCCCTCAAATGAACATCAAATATATAGTTGTAAAATATATGTCACATGGTGAAGTAATTAGAAGGCGCTGTTGCAAACAGCCGAAACACAATGGTGATTGGATCCCAACAGGTGCTGCTGGACAGCCCGATTAAGCAGAGAGTTGCCAATTGAAAAAACCCAAAGCCAAGATAAATTGTGTATATTCTATTCAAAGAGATGTGTGCATGCAAAGCCGTGTGTGTACATGTATGCACGCACCCCTATATCTCAATGGACATCAAACATCAAAAACATTAACCACTTCCCGACCGGCGCACACAGATATACGTCGGCAGAATGGCACGTACAGGCAGGAGGGTGTATATATAAGTCCCTCCTTTCTGCCTGTCCGTGCCATCGGGAGCGCGCCGGGAGCGGCGCGCTCCGGCGCCTGCCGGGACCCCCGTGAGTCCGATCGCGGACCCCGCGGACCCGATCGTGTCAAAAATGTCCGATGTGTCCGCCATTAATGTCGCAGTCACAAAAAAAATCGCTGATCGCCGCCATTACTAATAAAAAAAAAATATTCAATAAAAATGCTATAAAACTATCCCCATATCTTGTAAACGCTATAACTTCTGCGCAAACCAATCAATAATCGCTTATTGCGATTTTTTTACCAAAAATATGTAGAAGAATACGTATCGGCCTAAACTGAGGAAAAAAAAAAAATGTTTTTTTATATATTTTTTTGGGGATATTTATTATAGCAAAAAGTAAAAAATAATGCATTTTTTTCAAAATTGTCGCTCTATTTTTGTTTATAGCGCAAAAAATTAAAACCGCAGGGGCGATCAAATACCACCAAAAGAAAGCTCTATTTGTGGGAAAAAAAGGACGTCAATTTTGTTTGGGAGCCACGTCGCACGACCGCGCAATTGTCAGTTAAAGCGACGCAGTGCCGAATCGCAAAAAGGGGCCTGGTCCTTTGGCTGGAAATTGGTCCGGGGCTGAAGTGGTTAAAGGTTCAAAAAATGTGCAATAATGATGGTAATGTGAAAGTAAATAAATAAATAAAATGTGAACATGAAATGTATATATATATATATATATGTGTGTATCAACTATATATTAATCCAATTATGACGGTATAGACCTATCTCAAGTCAAACGGTGGTAGACATTAACCACTTCAGCCCCGGACCAATTGGCAGCCAAAGGACCAGGCCCCTTTTGGCGATTCGGCACTGCGTCGCTTTAACTGACAATTGCGCGGTCGTGCGGCGCGGCTCCCAAACATAATTGACGTCCTTTTTTTCCCACAAATAGAGCTTTCTTTTGGTGGTATTTGATCACCTCTGCGGTTTTTACTTTTTGCGCTATAAACAAAAATAGAGCGACAATTTTGAAAACAATGCAATATTTTTTGCTTTTTGCTATAATAAATATCCCCCAAAAATATATAAAAAAAACATTTTTTTTCCTCAGTTTCGGCCGATACGTATTCTTCTACATATTTTTGGTAAAAAAAATCGCAATTAGCGATTATTGATTGGTTTGTGCAAAAGTTATAGCGTTTACAAAATAGGGGATAGTTTTATAGCATTTTTATTAATTTTTTTTTTTTACTAGTAATGGCGGCGATCAGCGATTTTTTTTTGTGACTGCGACATTATGGCGGACACATCGGACATTTTTGACACATTTTTGGGACCATTGTCATTTATACAGCAATCAGTGCTATACAAATGCATTGGTTCCTGTATAAATGACACTGGCAGTGAAAGAGTTAACCACTAGGGGAGGGGAGGGGTTATGGGCTGTGACGTGTGTGTGTTTTTTTTTTTTATTAGGGGGCGGGGCTGACGTCTGACGTCACTGATCGGCTTTCCCGATGACAGGGAACAGCCGATCAATGACAGTCAGTGTAGGAAGCGCGGGGAGAGGTTTGTTTACACAGACCTCTCCCCGTTCTTCAGCTCCGTGACCCGATCGCGGGACACCAGCGGCGATCGGGTCCGCTGGTCCCGCGGCCGGGGTCACGGAGCTCCCGACCGGGTCGCGAGTGCGACCCAGGCTAGACTTTTAAAGGACCACGTACCGGTACGTAGTTTTGCCTAGCCGTGCCATTCTGCCGACGTACATCGGCGTGAGGCAGTCAGGAAGCGGTTAAACTAAAAAAAGTAAAAGTGGAGAAAAACACTATGGAAAAATAAAAAATAATAAAAAAAAATATATATATATACACATATTGTGTTTTGTAATATATTTGTGTTTGTTAAATGACATGAACAGTGTGAATGACACTTCAAAAAGAAAAAAGTGAATTAATAAATGTGAACTCATTATGACCGACTCAAGTGTCATATGCTATGGCATTTAACCCCCTCAGTACAGGGCATTTTCACCCCCTTCCTGCCCAGGCCATTTTTCAGCTTTCAGCGCTGCCGCACTTTGAATGAAAATTGCGCGGTCATACGACACTGTACCCAAATGAAATTGTTATCATTTTTTCCCCACAAATAGAGCTTTCTTTTGGTGGTATTTGATCACCTCTGCGTTTTTTTATTTTATAAGAGCGACAAATTAAAAAAAAAAAACAATATTTTTTACTTTTTGCTATACTAAATATCCCCCCAAAAAATATATATAAAAAAAAAAATTTTTTTTCCTCAGTTTAGGCCGATACGTATTTCTTCTACATATTTTTGGTAAAAAAAAAAAATCGCAATTAGCGATTATTGATTGGTTTGCGCAAAAGTTATAGCGTTTACAAAATAGGGGATAGTTTTATAGCATTTTTATTAATATTTTTTTTTTTTACTAGTAATGGCGGCGATCAGCAAATTTTTATTGTGACATTATGGCGGACATATCGGACATTTTTGACACATTTTTGGCACCATTGTCATTTATACAGAAATCAGTGCTATTTAAATGCACTGATTCCTGTATAAATGACACTGGCAGTGAAGGGGTTAACCACTAGGGGGCGGGGAGGGTTAATTATGTTCCCTAAGAGTGATTCTTACTGTGGGGGGGAGGGGACTCACAAGGGGAGGAGACTAGACATGTGCACACTGAAATATTTCGTTTTGGAATTTCGTTTTCGTCCGAAAAATAAATGTATTTAGTTACTCCCGAAATTCGTTTTTATTTATTTCGTTTTTCGTTAAAAATTGCAATCGTCTGAAAATCCAAATGAATTAAGGTCGAATCTGTCATTGAGGGCTTATGGTGTCTGTCGAATGTTCAAAGAAGATTCGACGGAGCAGCTAAACTGTATGACTCTCTATAGTTTAGCTGCAATTCCACCCAATTCCAGCAGCAATCTTTCCTCTCTACGTCGAATCTTTCCTCTCTACGTCGAATCTTTCCTCTCTACGTCGAAATCTTTCCTCTCTACGTCGAATCTTTCCTCTCTGCGTCTAATCTGTTCTCTCTACGTCGAATCTTTCCTTTCTACGTCGAATCTTTCCTCTCTACGTCGAATCTTTCCTTTCTACGTCGAATCTTTCCTCTCTACGTCGAATCTTTCCTCTCTACGTCGAATCTTTCCTCTCTACGTCGAATCTTTCCTTTCTACGTCGAATCTTTCCTTTCTACGTCGAATCTTTCCTCTCTACGTCGAATCTTTCCTCTCTACGTCAAATCTTTCCTTTCTACGTCGAATCTTTCCTTTCTACGTCGAATCTTTCCTCTCTACGTCGAATCTTTCCTCTCTACGTCGAATCTTTCCTCTCTACGTCGAATCTTTCCTCTCTACGTCGAATCTTTCCTTTCTACGTCGAATCTTTCCTTTCTACGTCGAATCTTTCCTCTCTACGTCGAATCTTTCCTCTCTACGTCGAATCTTTCCTCTCTACGTCGAATCTTTCCTCTCTACGTCGAATCTTTCCTCTCTACGTCGAATCTTTCCTCTCTACGTCGAATCTTTCCTCTCTACGTCGAATCTTTCCTCTCTACGTCGAATCTTTCCTCTCTACGTCGAATCTTTCCTCTCTACGTCAAATCTTTCCTTTCTACGTCGAATCTTTCCTTTCTACGTCGAATCTTTCCTCTCTACGTCGAATCTTTCCTCTCTACGTCGAATCTTTCCTCTCTACGTCGAATCTTTCCTCTCTACGTCGAATCTTTCCTTTCTACGTCGAATCTTTCCTTTCTACGTCGAATCTTTCCTCTCTACGTCGAATCTTTCCTCTCTACGTCGAATCTTTCCTCTCTACGTCGAATCTTTCCTTTCTACGTCGAATCTTTCCTCTCTACGTCGAATCTTTCCTCTCTACGTCGAATCTTTCCTCTCTACGTCGAATCTTTTCTCTCTACGTCGAATCTTTCCTCTCTACGTCGAATCTTTCCTCTCTACGTCGAATCTTTCCTTTCTACGTCGAATCTTTCCTTTCTACGTCGAATCTTTCCTCTCTACGTCGAATCTTTCCTCTCTACGTCGAATCTTTCCTCTCTACGTCGAATCTTTCCTTTCTACGTCGAATCTTTCCTCTCTACGTCGAATCTTTCCTCTCTACGTCGAATCTTTCCTCTCTACGTCGAATCTTTACTCTCTACGTCGAATCTTTCCTCTCTACGTCGAATCTTTCCTCTCTACGTCGAATCTTTCCTCTCTACGTCGAATCTTTCCTCTCTACGTCGAATCTTTCCTCTCTACGTCGAATCTTTCCTCTCTACGTCGAATCTTTCCTCTCTACGTCGAATCTTTCCTCTCTACGTCGAATCTTTCCTCTCTACGTCGAATCTTTTCTCTCTACGTCGAATCTTTTCTCTCTACGTCGAATCTTTCCTCTCTACGTCGAATCTTTCCTCTCTACGTCGAATCTTTCCTCTCTACGTCGAATCTTTCTTCTCTACGTCGAATCTTTCCTCTCTACGTCGAATCTTTCCTCTCTACGTCGAATCTTTCCTCTCTACGTCGAATCTTTCCTCTCTACGTCGAATCTTTCCTCTCTACGTCGAATCTTTCCTTTCTACGTCGAATCTTTCCTTTCTACGTCGAATCTTTCCTCTCTACATCGAATCTTTCCTCTCTACGTCAAATCTTTCCTCTCTACGTCGAATCTTTCCTCTCTACGTCGAATCTTTCCTCTCTATGTAGAATAATCTTGGACTAATAGAGTTAAGGTTAGGCACATTCGACCACAGGTTCAATGGACACAGATTGTTATTGTCAGCGTTGAATCTCCTATCTATATCCAACTGTTGTCACAACGAAAATAAAGCATTTGTTTATGTCGGATCTTTCGTTTTTCGGATTCTGCACTTTCAAAAATACCTGAAATTCGGACGAAAATGCATTCGGACGAAAACGAATGCACATGTCTAGAGGAGACCGATCGGTGTTTCTCTGTACAGAGAACACACCATCGGCTCCTCTCCTCTGTAGTGATGGGAAGTCCGGATCTTTTAACTGAATCGGTTCATTTCGAACTACTCACTGAAATGAAGCGATTCAATGAATCGATTCTTCGGTTCTTCGGTTCACTTGCTGAGTCTACTGACAAGCAAGTGAAGCACGGCTCTGACTCAACCTTCTTAAATGATTAGAATCAAAAGAATGATTCTTCACAGAAGGTTGGCGGGTCCTGGGGAGGTTTTTTCTTGTATTTTCCTTTCTCAGAGCCCAATCCTATTGTTGTTGTGTCAGACTGTCAGACCACAATTTGTCAGATCAGCCGGCATCATCAATTTTGGTGACCCACAAAAAGCTGTGTAAATGAAAAGCGGATTTTTGTGAACCTCATTCTGATGGGGCAACTTCACAGTTAACATCGCTAGCCATCAGATTTTTCCGTTGTCTTTACAGCGCATGCACAGGAAAAAATTGGATTTTACTACAGCGGGCGAAGTACCCACGATAGTAAAATCCAATCGTTAGGCTCCTTTCACACTAATGCAAACTTGAAAGTCATGCAATTTTTGCCACAATTTTTACTGTGACTTTGATGCGACTTAAAGAAATACTTATGTAATCTTGAGGTCTCTGCCTCAAGTCGCATCAAAATCAGACCAAAGTAGTGCAGTGACTACTTTGAGGTCGCTGTGACTGGAAGACGCACAGATATGAATGGCACTCATTGGAAATCGTGGGGGTACAACTTGTCATGCGACTTTGTAGTCCCAAGTCGCAGGACAAGTCACACAAGTGTAAAAGGGGCCTCTTTATGCACTGTAAAGACTACGGACAAATCTGATGGCTATCAATCTTAGCTGTGAAGTTGGCCCATCAGAATGCAATTCACACGCACAAAAACACGCTTTTCGTTTACACAACTGTTTGTGCGTCACCATAAGTGACAATATTGGCTGCTCCTATAGGTTGCTTTATCTGACAGAACACCTGCTACCCAGGTTACTGAGCGCAATCCTATACTCATATGATCGTATAACAGACCCCAGATGCAATAAAGAGAACCTGTCACTTCAGCAAACTATCACATAGGAGATTGTTAAGTGAAAAGATAAATAAATTAAAAACTAAAACGATCCCCATTGACCCTGATATCTGCATGTGAATAAATGTGCGTAGGGCATGCACTAGACATGTGCACAACCAAAAAATTCGTTTATTTTCGTTTCGTTTTTTTCGTTTCCGAAAAAAAATCGTTTTTTCGTTTCGTTTTTTTCGTTTCCGTCGATTCGTAACGATTCGTACATTCGTAAGTGGTCGTTGTTCGGATTCGTAACGATTCGTACATTCGTAAGTCGTCGTTGTTCGGATTCGTAACGATTCGTACATTCGTAAGTCGTCGTTGTTCGGATTCGTAACGATTCGTACATTCGTAAGAGTTATTTTTTCGTTAATTCGTTTTTTCGTTAGTTTAATTTTCGGACACATTCGTATTTATTCGTACATTCGTAACATTCGTAGATTCGTAATCGGAGCATAATTCATAATTTGATGTAATGTGTACGCTATTATTACATTTTAATAATTTACAAATCGAAAAAAAAAGTTACGAATCGAAAAAAAAAGTTACGAATCGAAAAAAAAGTTACACATTTTTTTGTTCAATAGAGACACGGAAAATTACAAATCGAAAAAAAAAAAAAAAATCGAAAAAAAAAGTTACGAATCGAAAAAAAAAAGTTACGAATCGAAAAAAAAAGTTACGAATCGAAAAAAAAAAAGTTACGAATCGAAAAAAAGTTACGAATGTACGAATTTTTTGGTTCAATAGAGACACGGAAAATTACAAATCGAAAAAAAAAAAATAAAAGTTATGAATTGAAAAAAAAAGTTACGAATTGGAAAAAAAAGTTACGAATCGAAAAAAAAAAAGTTACGAATCGAAAAAAAAAGTTAGGAATCGAAAAAATAATAAAATTACGAATCGAAAAAAAAAAAAGTTACGAATCGAAAAAAAAAAAAGTTAGGAATCGAAAAATAAGTTATGAATGTACGAATTTTTTTTGTTCAATAGAGATATGGAAATTACGAATCGAAAAAAAAAAAAAAAAAATGTTACGAATGGAAAAAAAAAAGTTACGAATCGAAAAAAAAAGTTACGAAAAAAAAAAAGTTACGAATGTACGAATTTTTTGGTTCAATAGAGACACGGAAAATTACAAATCGAAAAAAAAAAGTTACAAATTGAAAAAAAAGTTACGAATCGAAAAAAAAAAGTTACGAATCGAAAAAAAAGTTACACATTTTTTTGTTCAATAGAGACACGGAAAATTACAAATCGAAAAAAAAAAAAAAAGTTACGAATCGAAAAAAAAAAAGTTATGAATCGAAAAAAAAAGTTACGAATGTACGAATTTTTTTAGAGACACGGAAAATTACAAATAGAAAAAAAAAAAAAAAAATTAACGAATCGAAAAAAAAGTTACGAATCGAAAAAAAAAAGTTACGAATCGAAAAAAAAAAAGTTATGAATCGAAAAAAAAGTTACGAATGTACGAATTTTTTGGTTCAATAGAGACACGGAAAATTACAAATTGAAAAAAATAAATAAAAAGTTATGAATTGAAAAAAAAAGTTACGAATCGGAAAAAAAAGTTACGAATCGAAAAAAAAGTTACGAATGTACGAATTTTTTTGTTCAATCCATTCGAAGCACGTTTAGCAGCACCATTGTAAGGGACACGGAAAATGACCAATTCAACAAAAAAAAAAAAGTTACGAATTTGTTCGTTTTCGTTTTTTTTTTTCGGATTTTCGTCATTAGTACATTCGTTGTTTCTAATTAGTTTTTTTTTTTCGGATTTTCGTTGTTTTTTTTCGGATTCGAATGATTCGTTATTCGGATTCGTACGATTCGAACGATTCGTTACGATTCGTTATTCGTATTCGTACGATTCGAACGATTCGTTCATTCGTACGAAAACGAAAATAACGAAAAAAAAAAAAAAAAAAAAACGAAAAAAAACGAAACGAATTGCACATGTCTAGCATGCACATAAACAATGATTTATTCACACGTTAGCTGTCACTACAAACGTCAGAGTGAGAGCAATAATTCTAGAAATATAATTCATGGTTAATGAATGTCCTGTACAGGCTTTTAAATTGTCACCCATTGAGTATTTAACACTTTCCTTCCTTTTTTATCGTTCTAATCAATTGGATCATCGTGTCCTGTGATAACTACCTGTATTACAAAGTGCCCCAAAAGGGGTTTCTTTATTTTTTAATAAAAAAAAAAAAAATCCAAGGGGCACGGAAATCTCAGGACCAGAACGCAGAACAATATTACGCAGACGGCAGAAAAATATTACTATAAAGCCGGATAAAATGTATTTGTGTGTAATAAAAATGAGACTGCTCTCTCATTCAGTTATATAGCTACTAAATTAGACACATGTCCCAGAAGGGATATTTTTCCCTTTTAACATGAATATTTCCTTTAGGATTAGCCAACTAAATACTAAAGGGTTAAATAATCAATCTGAATGAGGATATCTTCTTATCATGACTCTGTCCTCTCTGTCTCTAAAGCAGTCTGTAATGTAATACTGATCACTGATCACTGAGTGTGTTCTACATCTTGTTCTGGTGGGGACTCATGGTTCTTTCTAGACATGTGCACAACAAAAAAATTCGTTTTTTTTCGTTTCGTTTTTTTCGTTTCCGTTGATTCGTAACGATTCGTACATTCGTAAGTCGTCGGTGTTCGGATTCGTAACGATTCGTACATTCGTAAGTCGTCGGTGTTCGGATTCGTAACGATTCGTACATTCGTAAGTCGTCGGTGTTCGGATTCGTAACGATTCGTACATTCGTAAGTCGTCGGTGTTCGGATTCGTAACGATTCGTACATTCGTAAGTCGTCGGTGTTCGGATTCGTAACGATTCGTACATTCGTAAGTCGTCGGTGTTCGGATTCGTAACGATTCGTACATTCGTAAGTCGTCGGTGTTCGGATTCGTAACGATTCGTACATTCGTAAGTCGTCGGTGTTCGGATTCGTAACGATTCGTACATTCGTAAGTCGTCGTTGTTCGGATTCGTAACGACTCGTACATTCGTAAGAGTTATTTTTTTCGTTAATTCGTTTTTTCGTTAGTTTAATTTTCGGACACATTCGTATTTATTCGTACATTCGTAACATTCGTAGATTCGTAATCGGAGCATAATTCATAATTTGATGTAATGTGTATGCTATTATTACATTTAAAAAATTTACGAATCGAAAAAAAAAAGTTCCGAATCGAAAAAAAAAGTTCAGAATCGAAAAAAAAAAAAAATTACGAATCGAAAAAAAAAAAAGTTAGGAATCGAAAAAAAAAAAAAAAGTTAGGAATCGAAAAAAAGTTACGAATGTACGAATTTTTTTGTTCAATAGAGATACGGAAATTACCAATCGAAAAAAAAAAAAAAAAAAAGTTACGAATGGAAAAAAAAAAGTTACGAATGGAAAAAAAAAGTTACGAATGTACGAATTTTTTTGTTCAATAGAGATACGTAAATTACAAATCGAAAAAAAAAAAAAAAAAAAAGTTACGAATGGAAAAAAAAAAGTTACGAATCGAAAAAAAAAGTTACGAATCGAAAAAAAAAGTTACGAATGTACAAATTTTTTTTGTTCAATAGAGATACGGAAATTACAAATCGAAAAAAAAAAAAGTTACGAATGGAAAAAAAAGTTACGAATGGAAAAAAAAAAAGTTACGAATGTACGAATTTTTTTGTTCAATAGAGATACGGAAATTACAAATCGAATCGAAAAAAAAAAGTTACGAATCGTAAAAAAAAAGTTACGAATCGAAAAAAAAAGTTACGAATCGAAAAAAAAGTTACGAATGTACGAATTTTTTTGTTCAATCCATTCGAGGCACGTTTAGCAGCACCATTGTAAGGGACACGGAAAATTACCAATTCAACAAAAAAAAAAGTTACGAATTTGTTCGTTTTCGTTTTTCGGATTTTCTTCATTAGTACATTCGTTGTTTCTAATTTGTTTTTTTCGGATTTTCGTTGTTTTTCGGATTCGTTCGATTCGAATGATTCGTTAATCGGATTCGTTACGATTCGAACGATTCGTTCATTCGTACGAAAACGAACGAACGAAAATAACGGAAAAAAACGAAAAACGAAAAAAAAAAAAAAAAAAAAAAAACGAAAGGAATTGCACATGTCTAGTTCTTTCAGTGTACTGAGTTCTAATAACTTGTATGATTCTTTAACTTGGTTTAGTGTGTACTCCTGACTCTTGTCGCTGATTGGTTGCAGGGAGGGGCCGAGCTCTCTCACTCTAGGATCATATTACCATATGACGCCCTCGTGCGCTGAGAGCTGCGCCGCCTGGACGTCATTTGACAGCCGGCGGTCGCAAGGAGGTTAAAGAAAGCGGCCAAAAGGCTGTATCGCCTCCTGTTCGCGAGTGTGTAATATCACCATATATATATGTGTTAGAGTAAATAATGAAAGAAAAATTGAGTGTATATGTATACTATATGTGTGTACATCAATCCGCGCACATATACGTCACCTGTCACCTGTATATTGTATACGGCAGAACTAAACCATTAGAGAAGGTCCGCTGGACAACACATGTGAAGGTGCAATAAATCTACAATAAAGATCGATTACATTGTGATCACAATGAAAAAGCATCTACACACCGTGTCATAGGCCATTATTATTATTTATTTTTTTTGGTTTAATAATTTTTTATTGAAGAAAAGAAAATAACAGTGTACAAGGGATACAGTAATTCCACACATATACAGTTTGTACAACATACCCTGTTTCCCCGAAAATAAGACCTAGCGTGATGGTCGGTGATGGCTGCCATATAAGCCCTACCCCCCCAAATAAGCCCTAGTTAAAGTCCTTGTAGGTCTTATTTTCAGGGTAGGGCTTATTTTGGGGGGTAGGGCTTATATGGCAGCCATCACCAACAATCACGCTAGGTCTTATTTTCGGGGGAAACAGGGTAGAACCTCGGTATATCAACACAGCACACAACTATTGTGCAAATCACGTACGCGCTCTCTTTACTTAAAGGCGTGTCTCCGCGTGCGTCATAAAACTGGCGCAAAGTACAGGTCACCTATAAGGTTTGTTAAAACAAGTTCCTTTCAGGAATAGACAAATAGGCCATTATTACATCCATTGGGGGGCACCCCATAGAACACACAATGCATGAAAAATGGAATAAAGTTGTTAATACAATTATTCTTCATTATGTTGTTTCACTTTGTTGAATGACATTGTAAATGTATAAATGATGTTTCAACCCCATTCAGAGACAAAACCACAAACAATTAATAAAAATTAGACATGTGCACAACTAAAAAATTTGTTTTTTTTCGTTTTGTTTTTTTCGTTTCCGTCGATTCGTAACGATTCGTACATTCGTAAGTCGTCGTTGTTCGGATTCGTAGCGATTCGTACATTCGTGAGAGTTATTTTTTCGTTGATTCGTTTTTTCGTTAGTTGAATTTTCGGACGCATTCGTATTTATTCGTACATTCGTAACATTCGTAACATTCGTAGATTCGTAATCGGAGCATAATTCATAATTTGATGTAATGTGTATACTATTATTACATTTTAATAATTTACGAATCGACAAAAAAAAAAGTTACGAATTGAAAAAAAAAAAAAGTTACGAATCGAAAAAAAAGTTACGAATGTACGAATCTTTTGGTTCAATAGAGACACGGAAAATTACAAATCGAAAAAAAAAAGTTACGAATTGAAAAAAAAGTTACGAATCGAAAAAAAAAAGTTACGAATGTACGAATCTTTTGGTTCAATAGAGACACGGAAAATTACAAATCGAAAAAAAAAAAAAAACAAAGTTACGAATCGATGAAAAAAAAGTTACGAATGTACGAATTTTTTGGTTCAATAGAGACACGGAAAATTACAAATCGAAAAAAAAAAGTTACGAATTGAAAAAAAAGTTACGAATCGAAAAAAAAAGTTACGAATGTACGAATCTTTTGGTTCAATAGAGACACGGAAAATTACAAATCGAAAAAAAAAAAAAACAAAGTTACGAATCGAAGAAAAAAAAAAAAGTTACGAATGTACGAATTTTTTGGTTCAATAGAGACACGGAAAATTACAAATCGAAAAAAAAAAAGTTACGAATTGAAAAAAAAGTTACAATCGAAAAAAAAGTTACGAATGTACGAATTTTTTAGTTCAATCCATTCGAAGCACGTTTAGCAGCACCATTGTAAGGGACCAATTCAACAAAAAAAAAGTTACGAATGTACGAATTTTTTTGTTCAATAAACACGGAAAATTACAAATCGAAAAAAAAAAAAAAAAGTTACGAATCGAAAAAAAAAAAGTTACGAATCGAAAAAAAAGTTACGAATGTACGATTTTTTTTGTTCAATAGAGACACAGAAAATTACAAATCTAAAAAAAAAAAAGTTACGAATCGAAAAAAAAAAAAGTTACGAATTGAAAAAAAAAGTTACGAATAGAAAAAAAAGTTACGAATGTACGAATTTTTTGGTTCAATAGAGACAATCGAAAAAAAAAAAAAAAAAAGTTACGAATTGAAAAAAAAAGTTACGAATAGAAAAAAAAGTTACGAATGTACGAATTTTTTGGTTCAATAGAGACACGGAAAATTACAAATCGAAAAAAAAAAAGTTACGAATTGAAAAAAAAAGTTACGAATCGAAAAAAAAGTTACGAATCGAAAAAAAAGTTACGAATGTACGAATTTTTTGGTTCAATAGAGACACGGAAAATTACAAATCGAAAAAAAAAAAAAGTTACGAATTGAAAAAAAAGTTACGAATCGAAAAAAAAAAGTTACGAATCGAAAAAAAAAAAAGTTACGAATCGAAAAAAAGTTACGAATCGAAAAAAAAAAAAAGTTACGAATTGAAAAAAAAAGTTACGAATAGAAAAAAAAGTTACGAATGTACGAATTTTTTGGTTCAATAGAGACACGGAAAATTACAAATCGAAAAAAAAAAAAGTTACGAATTGAAAAAAAAGTTACGAATCGAAAAAAAAAAAAAGTTACGAATCGAAAAAAAAGTTTACGAATGTACGAATTTTTTGGTTCAATAGAGACACGGAAAATTACAAATCGAAAAAAAAAAAGTTACGAATTGAAAAAAAAGTTACGAATCGAAAAAAAAAGTTACGAATCGAAAAAAAAAAGTTACGAATCGAAAAAAAAGTTACGAATCGAAAAAAAAAAGTTACGAATCGAAAAAAAGTTACGAATCGAAAAAAAAGTTACGAATGTACGAATTTTTTTGTTCAATATAGACACGGAAAATGACAAATCGAAAAAAAAAATAAAAAAGTTACGAATCGAAAAAAAAAAAGTTACGAATCGAAAAAAAGTTACGAATCGAAAAAAAAGTTACGAATGTACGAATTTTTTTAGTTCAATCCATTCGAAGCGCGTTTAGCAGCACCATTGTAAGAGACACGGAAAATTACCAATCAACAAAAAAAAAAACGAATGTACGAATCTTTTGGTTCAAAAGAGACACGGAAAATTACAAATCGAAAAAAAAAAAAAAAAAAAAGTTACGAATCGAAGAAAAAAAAGTTACGAATGTACGAATTTTTTGGTTCAATAGAGACACGGAAAATTACAAATCGAAAAAAAAAAAAGTTACGAATTGAAAAAAAAAGTTACGAATCGAAAAAAAAAGTTACGAATGTACGAATTTTTTAGTTCAATCCATTCGAAGCACGTTTAGCAGCACCATTGTAAGGGACCAATTCAAAAAAAAAAAGTTACGAATGTACGAATTTTTTTGTTCAATAGAGACACGGAAAATTACAAATCGAAAAAAAAAAAAAAAAAGTTACGAATCGAAAAAAAAAAAAAGTTACGAATCGAAAAAAAAGTTACGAATGTACGATTTTTTTTGTTCAATAGAGACACAGAAAATTACAAATCTAAAAAAAAAAAAGTTACGAAGCGAAAAAAAAAGTTACGAATTGAAAAAAAAAGTTACGAATAGAAAAAAAAGTTACGAATGTACGAATTTTTTGGTTCAATAGAGACAATCGAAAAAAAAAAAAAAAAAGTTACGAATTGAAAAAAAAAGTTACGAATAGAAAAAAAAGTTACGAATGTACGAATTTTTTGGTTCAATAGAGACACGGAAAATTACAAATCGAAAAAAAAAAAGTTACGAATTGAAAAAAAAGTTACGAATCGAAAAAAAAAGTTACGAATCGAAAAAAAAGTTACGAATGTACGAATTTTTTGGTTCAATAGAGACACGGAAAATTACAAATCTAAAAAAAAAAAGTTACGAATTGAAAAAAAAGTTACGAATCGAAAAAAAAAGTTACGAATCGAAAAAAAAAAGTTACGAATCGAAAAAAAGTTACGAATCGAAAAAAAAAAAGTTACGAATCGAAAAAAAGTTACGAATCGAAAAAAAAGTTACGAATGTACGAATTTTTTTGTTCAATATAGACACGGAAAATGACAAATCGAAAAAAAAAAAAAAAAAAGTTACGAATCGAAAAAAAAAAGTTACGAATCGAAAAAAAGTTACGAATCGAAAAAAAAGTTACGAATGTACGAATTTTTTTGTTCAATCCATTCGAAGCGCGTTTAGCAGCACCATTGTAAGAGACACGGAAAATTACCAATTCAACAAAAAAAAAAGTTACGAATGTACGAATCTTTTGGTTCAATAGAGACACGGAAAATTACAAATCGAAAAAAAAAAAAAAAAGTTACGAATCGAAGAAAAAAAAAGTTACGAATGTACGAATTTTTGGGTTCAATAGAGACACGGAAAATTACAAATCGAAAAAAAAAAACGTTACGAATTGAAAAAAAAAAGTTACGAATCGAAAAAAAAGTTACGAATGTACGAATTTTTTAGTTCAATCCATTCGAAGCACGTTTAGCAGCACCATTGTAAGGGACCAATTCAACAAAAAAAAAAAAAAGTTACGAATGTACGAATTTTTTTGTTCAATAGAGACACGGAAAATTACAAATCGAAAAAAAAAAAAAAAAAAAAAAAAGTTACAATCGAAAAAAAAAAAAAAACAAGTTACGAATCGAAAAAAAAGTTACGAATGTACGATTTTTTTTGTTAAATAGAGACACAGAAAATTACAAATCTAAAAAAAAAAAAGTTACGAATCGAAAAAAAAAAAGTTACGAATTGAAAAAAAAAGTTACGAATAGAAAAAAAAGTTACGAATGTACGAATTTTTTGGTTCAATAGAGACAATCGAAAAAAAAAAAAAAAAAAAAAGTTACGAATTGAAAAAAAAAGTTACGAATCGAAAAAAAAGTTACTAATGTACGAATTTTTTGGTTCAATAGAGACACGGAAAATTACAAATCGAAAAAAAAAAAAAAAAGTTACGAATTGAAAAAAAAGTTACGAATCGAAAAAAAAAGTTACGAATCGAAAAAAAAGTTACGAATCGAAAAAAAAAAAAGTTACGAATCGAAAAAAAGTTACGAATCGAAAAAAAAAAGTTACGAATGTACGAATTTTTTTGTTCAATATAGACACGGAAAATTACAAATCGAAAAAAAATATAAAAAAGTTACGAATCGAAAAAAAAAAAGTTACGAATCGAAAAAAAAAAGTTACGAATCGAAAAAAAAAGTTACGAATGTACGAATTTTTTTGTTCAATCCATTCGAAGCACGTTTAGCAGCACCATTGTAAGGGACACGGAAAATTACCAATTCAACAAAAAAAAAAAGTTACGAATGTACGAATTTTTTCGTTCGTTTTCGTTTTTCGGGTTTTCTTCATTAGTACATTCGTTGTTTCTAATTAGTTTTTTTTCGGATTTTCTTTGTTTTTCGGATTCGTACGATTCGAAGGATTCGTTATTCGGATTCGTACGATTCGAAGGATTCGTTATTCGGATTCGTACGATTCAAATGATTCGTTCATTCGTACGAAAACGAACGAACGAAAATAACGAAAAAAACCGAAAAAAAACGAAACGAATTGCACATGTCTATTCTTCATTATGTTGTTTCATTTCGTTGAATGACATTGTAAATGTATAAATGATGTTTCAACCCCATTCAGAGACAAAACCACCAACAATTAATAAAAATAATGATTAGCGATATGAAAACCATTAACCACTTTCCGACCGGCGCACGACGATGTTACAGTCCCTTTTTTGAAGAGGGATATCTCGGTAACGGCAGCAGCTGCCACAACCGAGATATCCATCTCTTCAGGCGCCGGTTGGCATTCCGATAATGGTGGTCATCGCGGCAGATTCACCGCAAGATCACCGTTATCGGCGGCGGTATTGACCAGCGCTTCACTACACATCCCCTCCGCGGTCCGCTTACCCCCCCGTACCGTCGGCAGCGGCGGAGGCGGCGTCGGACGTGACCTTTGTCCCTGTGATGCTGCATTTGAGATGAGTGGTGACGCTGTTTACCGTAAGATGGCCGCCACTCATCTCTATACCATAGGAGGGCGGGGAGCAAGTTTCTGAGGGACGTCGACGTCCACTCAAAACCCGACACGCTTCCGCCGCGGTACCTCTTAAAGAGGAATTGACAAATGTCATTTTTTTAAATGACATTTTTTTTTTCATTGAAGTCCAAATATGAGATCTGAGGACTTTTTGACCCCCGATCTCATATATAAGAGGACCTGTCATGCTTTTTTTCTATTACAAGGGATGTTTACATTCCTTGTAATAGGAATAAAAGTGAGCCAATTAATTTTTTTTTAAAAAAACAGTGTAAAAATAAATAAAATCAAGAAAAATAAATAAGAAAAAACAAAAAAATTTTTTTTTTTAAAGCGCCCCGTCCCGACGAGCTCGTGCGCAGAAGCGAACGCATACGTGAGTAGCGCCCGCATATGAAAACGGTGGTCAAACCACACATGTGATGTATCGCCGCGATCGGTAGAGCGAGAGCAATAATTATAGCCTCTGTAACGCAAAATATGCAAGCTGTAGAATTTTTTAAATGTCGCCTATGGAGATTTTTGAGGGTAAAAGTTTGATGCCATTCGACGAGCGGGGGCGCAATTTTGAAGCGCGACATGTTAGGTATCAATTTACTCGGCGTAACATTATCTTTCACAATATATAAAAAAAAAATTGGACTAACTTTACTGTTGTCTTATTTTTTTATTCAAAAAAGTGAATTTTTTACAAACATAAAGTACGCTTGTAAGACCGCTGCGCAAATACGTCGCGAAAAAAAGTATTGCAACGACCGCCATTTTATTCTCTAGGGTGTTAGAAAAAAAAAGAGACATGTGCACAACAAAAAAATTTGTTTATTTTCGTTTCGTTTTTTTCGTTTTCGAAAAAAAATTGTCTTTTTTCGTTTCGTTTTTTTCGTTTCCACTGATCCGTAACTATTCGTACATTCATAAGTCGTCGGTGTTCGGATTCGTAACGATTCATACATTCGTAAGAGTTATTTTTTCGTTGATTCGTTTTTTTGTTAGTTTAATTTTCGTTTATTCGAAATTCGGACGCATTCCTATTTATTCGTACATTCGTAACATTCGTAGATTCGTAGCATAATTCATAATTTTATGTAATGTGTATGCTATTATTACATTTTAATAATTTACGAATCGAAAAAAAGAATTTTTTTGTTCAATAGAGATTACAAATCGAAAAAAAAAATAAAAAAAGTTACGAATCGAAAAAAAAAGTTACGAATCGAAAAAAAAAAGAATCGAAAAAAAAAGTACGAATCGAAAAAAAAAGTTACGAATGTCCGATTTTTTTTGTTCAATAGACACGGAAAATTACAAATCGAAAAAAATAAATAAAAGTTACGAATCGAAAAAAAATTACGAATGTACGAATTTTTTCGTTCGTTTTCGTTTTCAGATTTTCTTCATTAGTACATTCGTTGTTTCTAATTATTTTTTTTCGTATTTTCATTGTTTTTCGGATTCGTTCGATTCGAATGATTCGTTAATCTGATTCGTACGTTTCGAACGATTCGTTACGATTCGTTATTCGGATTCGTAACGATTCATACATTCGTAAGAGTTATTTTTTCTTTGATTCGTTTTTTTGTTAGTTTAATTTTCGTTTATTCGAAATTCGGACGCATTCCTATTTATTCGTACATTCGTAACATTCGTAGATTCGTAATCGGAGCATAATTCATAATTTTATGTAATGTGTATGCTATTATTACATTTTAATAATTTACGAATCGAAAAAAAGAATTTTTTTGTTCAATAGAGACACGGAAAATTACAAATCGAAAAAAAAAAAAAAAAAGTTACGAATCGAAAAAAAAAGTTACAATCGAAAAAAAAAGTTACGAATCGAAAAAAAAGTTACGAATGTACGAATTTTTTTGTTCAATAGACACGGAAAATTACAAATCGAAAAAAATAAATAAAAGTTACGAATCGAAAAAAAAGTTACGAATCGAAAAAAAAGTTACGAATGTACGAATTTTTTCGTTCGTTTTCGTTTTTCGGATTTTCTTCATTAGTACATTCGTTGTTTCTAATTAGTTTTTTTCGGATTTTCATTGTTTTTCGGATTCGTTCGATTCGAATGATTCGTTATTCGGATTCGTACGTTTCGAACGATTCGTTACGATTCGTTATTCGGATTCGTACGATTCGTACGATTCGTTCATTCGTACGAAAATGAACGAACGAAAATAACGAAAAAAAAAAAACGAAAAACGAAAAAAAACTAAACGAATTGCACATGTCTACAATATATAATGTTTGGGGGGTTCTAAGTTTTTTTTTTCTAGCAAAAAAAAAAACTGTTTTAAAACATTTAAACACCTAAAATCCAAAACGAGGCTGGTCTGGAAGTGGTTAGTGTAGTTCTACCTTTTTACCTTTTGGTAGTCTGCGCAGAACACAAATGGCTGAGTCTTTTTCTTAGTCACTGTTCCTATTCTATACCATTATGGCAATAATGCGACTTAATCTTAGGGGAAGTAGTAAGATATAATAAAATAAACATTTAGTTCTATCTATAAACAACAGTCAGGCAGACATGATATTGTATTATACATTGTACAGGGACAGTGACCATATAAAAACAGAAACCTCATTTTCAGGCTACACAAAAAAACCTAGAAATAACCGGATCGTGGTGGTGCCATTCTAAACTTAATGGCAAGCATTGTGTTTCTAATACCCTGTTTCCCCGAAAATAAGACCTAGCGTGATGGTCGGTGATGGCTGCAATATAAGCCCTACCCCCCAAATAAGCCCTAGTTAAAGTCCTTGTAGGTCTTATTTTCAGGGTAGGGCTTATTTTCAGGTTAACGGGGTAGGGCTTATTTTGGGGGGTAGGGCTTATTTTGGGGGGGTAGGGCTTATATTGCAGCCATCACCAACAATCACGCTAGGTCTTATTTTCGGGGAAACAGGGTAATTACATAACCATTCATTTGTGTAGATATTTATAGGGGCGTAAATGGTTGATAAGTAACCAGTGATAGCGGCTCGTTCCTCTAATGCCCCGCACACACGGTCGGAATTTCCGACGGAAAATGTCCTATCGGACCATGCTGTCGGAGAATCCGATCGTGTGTGGGCTCCATCGGACATTTTCCCGTTCGGAAAAAAAATTTGAGACCCTGCTCTCAAATTTTCCGACGACTTGGACTTTTTCCGATCGTGTGTAGCGAATTCCGACGGACAAAGTGCCGCGCATGCTCAGATCAAATTACAAGACCAAAGTTATTGGCTACCAGCCTCTACGTAGTCCCGTCATACGCAACGAACGTCACCAACGTTCAGGATGATCGGATTTTTCCACAACTTTGTCCGGCCGTGTGTGTGCAACACCAGTGTCGGACGAAATCCGTCGGAAAAAATCCGAGGGATTTTGTGGTCGGAATTTCCTACCGTGTGTACGGGGGCATAATACTGCTTTAACCTCTTCCCGACCGCCTAACGGCGATATACGTCGGCAAAATGGCACGGGCAGGGAAAATCACGTACCTGTACGTGATCGTGCATGTGCCTGCCTGTGGGTCGCGCGCGCGCCGCCAGCGGCGCGCTTGCAACCCGGTCGGGAGCTCCGTGACCCCGGCCGCAGGACCAGCGGACCCGATCGCCGCTGGTATCCCGCGATCGGGTTACGGAGCTGAAGAACGGGGAGAGGTCTATGTAAACAAACCTCTCCCCGCGCTTCCTACTCTGCCTGTCATTGATTGGCTGTTCCCTGTCATCGGGAACGCCGATCAATGACGTCAGACGTACAGCCACGCCCCCTACTGTGAAAAAAAAACACAACACGTCACACTGACTCCTCCCCGCCCCCTAGTGGTTAACTTCTTCACTGCCACTGTCATTTACATAGGAATCAGTGCTATTTAAATAGCACTGATTTCTGTATAAATGACAAATGTCCCAAAAATGTGTCAAAAATGTCCGATGTGTCCGCCATAATGTCGCAGTCACAATAAAAATCGCTGATCGCCGCCATTACTAGTAAAAAAAAAAATATTAATAAAAATGCTATAAAACTATCCCCTATTTTGTAAACGCTATAACTTTTGCGCAAACTAATCAATAATCGCTAATTGCGATTTTTTTTTTACAAAAATATGTAGAAGAATACGTATCGGCCTAAACTGAGGAAAAAAAAATGTTTTTTTTATATATTTTTTGGGGATATTTATTATAGCAAAAAGTTAAAAATATTGCATTTTTTTCAAAATTGTCGCTCTATTTTTGTTTATAGCGCAAAAAATAAAAACCGCAGGGGCGATCAAATACCACCAAAAGAAAGCTCTATTTGTGGGAAAAAAAGGACGCCAATTTTGCTTGGGAGCCACGTCGCACGACCGCGCAATTGTCAGTTAAAGCGACGCAGTGCCGGATCGCCAAAAGGGGCCTGGTCCTTTGGCTGCCAATTGGTCCGGGGCTGAAGTGGTTAATTAGTGTGAATTCAGGAGATGGAAATTCTAACAGTTTAATTTGCTTGTAATTCTTGTTTATTGTCCTGGTGCTCGTTCAAATTTTACATCTAGTATTTGTTTTATTTTTTATTTTCACGATGTTTATTCTTGTTTTTATTTATTTTTATTATTATTTTCAAGCATGTTTTTATTGCCTCTGTTTCTGTCTCTTTTAAAGTCTGTGGCGCATATCTACAACAAAGATCCCTATTAATGATGGCACTTTATTAATGATGGCAGCCGGCCGTTTCCAGCAGTCCCCGGGGGCTCCTTGGTGGAAGAGGAGAACCTGGGGACGGAGGTCGGTGGAGGTCGTACGTATACGGCCTAAGGACGGGAAGTGGTTAATCCCCCCCTCCCCCCACCAGTTTTGCACCTCTGTCTGTCTGACGAGCACTAGAGATGGAAGCTAGAAGCAGAATTCAGGACCAACTGTTCATACTGTCCATGTCCATAATGAAGGTCTTGTTGTCCACCAATTCATCACACGGATCTTCTTAGCAACATTTCCCACCAAGAAACGTTCAATGTTCTGTTTTCAGTCACGTCCCGGTCTTTGCATTTCAGAATAGTTGGGGGGGATCTTTTACTGAGGGGAAAAGTCTCTGAATCACCTTATCGACGTTGGGCACTAAAGACATGTTGTATCTTCTCAATATATCATCGGGAATGAGGTCTTCTGAGGCGATGTCCTTCCTCACATTGTGTCTACAGTGGAAGGTGATGGCCATACCCGGTTCCAGATTCACCCAATTTCTGTTGTGTTTCAGAGCTGAGTGGATGGAGGTCTGAAATACATCTCGGGGGTTCACAATCATTTTGCGATCATTAAAGAGCTTCCAGTTTATAGGTTCCCGGACAGAATGACGGAGAATGTTGACCCCGGGAACGTGAGACCACAAGTCAAATCCAGAGATTTTCTCTGAGTTCGGGAAGACGTGATTCTCAATGCAGAAGACACTTGTATCTGGGTGTTTGTTCTGGAGATTCTCCATCATTGATGACCAGTCCCAGTCCTTGACGGGAAGAATAATTTCATCAATGTCATTGAAGAGAACAAACTTACTTTTGTACATGTTCCTGTATAGACAATCATTTAGGGCTGCAGTTTGTCCAAAATATCCAATCTCAGCATTGAGTCCTTCGGAATATTGCCATTCTATTGTTGTTCGAAGATGGCGGTCTATTGGCCATGGCACCACCTCTACAGTTCCTTCATCAATGTAATGACGTAACACCTTATCTACATCCTGGGAACAGCTGGTGTTATAGATGGTGACTCTAGAGGCCCCCAGAATCTTGTACATCTCAATACTCTGGATCATCTGGAGGGCATTGCTGTAGTTTCCAAACAAAGCAGAAATACAGACGGTGAAATTGGAGGAGATTGGTGGTGGTGGACGGTTCTTGACTTCAAACAGAAGATTCTGACCTGTTTTTGTGGAATCGGTTGAAGAGAAAGACATATAAGTGTAATCACACCCAGAAGGTTCTGTACATAGAAGATCTGCTGTTCCATACGGGAACCCAAATCTGTCGCTGTGAAGATCTATTTGTGCCCTGACAGAGATGTTCTGATTGGAGGAACAATGGAAGATACAGTAGAGCTCTGTCACAGATACATGGATGATGGCGATGACCCGGACTGATTGGCCAAGTCTAGGCTCATAATACGGGGAGATGATAAATGTTCGATTATCCAGAGATGTAATGGTGTCTGTGGCAATGGGAAGTCCATGAGATCTCATCTTCGGATGTCTGATCTGTACATTGTAGGAGAAAGAAATGACCGCAGCGCACATAAATACGGACATTGCGTAGAATATGACTCTTTTATAGCTCCACATTCTGGTCTCCTCAGGTGATCACAGCTGTAGGAAGATAAGAAAGAAAGAAAGTAAGAGCATAAAATAAGTTCAGTGAAGGTTTAACCACTTACCGCGCCTATTCTGGCACTCCTCTCCTACATGTAAAAATCATATTTTTTTTGCTAGAAAACTACCCAGAAACCACAAACATTATATATATATATATATTTTTTTTTTTAGCAGACTCCCTAGGGAACAAAATGGCGGTCATTGCAACAATTTTTCAAATGCCTTTTTTTTGGTTTCATGATTTAAAAAATAACAAAACTGTAAATTTAGCCCATTTTTTTGTATAATATGAAAGATGATGTTACGCTGAGTAAATAGATAACTAACATGTCACGCTTTATAATTATAATAAATTCAGTACTTAAAAATCTCCATAGGCAACGCTTAATTTTTTTTTACAGGTTACACGTTCAGAGTTACAGAGGAGGTCTAGTGCTAGAATTGTTGCTCGCGCTCTAACGCACGTGGCGATACCTCATGTGTAGTTTGAGCGGCGTTTACATATGTGGGTGGGACTAACGTGTGCGTTCGCTTCTGAGCGCGGGCTACCGGGGACAGGCGCGTTTTAAAATGTACTTTTTTTTTTTTTTTTTTTTATTTTTACTTTCTTTTACAACATTTTTTTTTTGATCACTTTTATTAAAAAAATGACATGTTCTAAAGACTCGATATGCCTCATAGATTATACGTTGGGGTGTATTCTTTCCAAAATGGGGTCATTTTTGGGGCGTTTCCATTGTCCTGGTTCTCCGGGGCCTTCAAAATTGTAATAAGTAGTTAAGAAATTATTTGTGTAATTTATGCTCCTAGAACGCCTGAAGGTGCTCCCTGCATGTTGGGCCTCTGTATGTGGCCAGGCTGTGTAAAAGTCTCACACATGTGGTATCGCCGTACTCAGGAGGAATAGTAGAATGTGTTTTGGGGTGTAATTTGTGCTATGCATATGCTGTGTGTGAGAAATAACCTGCTAATATAACAATTATGTGAAAAAATAAAAATAAATAAATCTTGATTTTGCAAAGATTTGTGGGAAAAAATGACAACTTCAAAAAACTGACCATGCCTCTTACTAAATACCTCGGAATGTCTACTTTCCAAAAAGGGGTAATTTGGGGGGTATTTGTACTTTCCTGGCTTGTTAGGGACTCAAGAAATGAGATCGGCCACCAGTGAATCAGGTGTGATCAATTTTCAGAGATTGGCACCATAGCTTGTGGACTCTATAACTTTCACAAAGACCAAATAATATACACCGATTTGGGGTATTTTTACCAAATAAATTTAGCAGTATAAATTTTGGCCAAAATTTTTGAAGAAAAATTACTATTACTAAAAAATTTTATAACGGAAACTAAGAAAAATGCATTTTTTTTTTTTTACAGAATTTTTTTTCTTTTTCTTTTATAGCACAAAAAATAAAAAAAACAGCAGTGATTAAATACCACCAAAAGAAAGCTCTATTTGTGTGGAAAAAAAAGGAGAAAAATCATATGGGTACAGTGTTGTATGACTGAGTAATTGTCATTCAAAACGTGAGAGCACCACAAGCTGAAAATTGGTCTGGTTAGGAAGGGGGTTTAAGTGCCCGGTGGTCAAGTGGTTAAAGAAAGGATTTAAAACTAAGGGCATCATTTAAGCCAGGGAATGACGTTGAGGTCAAAAATACAGCGCGCCTTCCGTTGTAGTAGGGTGCGGTCATAATTGCCACCCCTTTCACCCGGAGGTACATGTTCTAGTGCAAAAAAAATGCATTTTTTTGATCGTCAAAATTATGAAAAAGCCCCATGTGGCGACTGATCGGTGTTTGCATTTTTTTCCCCCGCACAAGGGAGACATGGTCCCTGATGCGGTGGAAAAAAGGACGTTTTGTATATAGAAGGCTTCACAGTCACATATCATAATATATACCACCCCGATTGACTGGCAGGTGACTGAGAACTTAGGTCTATAAATGCGTCCATGGGGTAATACAATCTGTTAAGATGCATAAATATAGCGACAAAAATTGCACTTATGACAAGGTTTGGTGCCAAATTGTTTAATTTGGCTTGGTGATACAGGGGCATAGTGGCTTCGTACCAATGTGTCTCTCAAAGATTGAGATCTTCTGAAAGTGATCTCTGGGTGATCTCCCAGATGTTTGGACACCATAGGGTCAGCCTTAAGAAGATACCAATATTTTCTAAAAATATTGCGTACCTGGATACGTTGGCCTGAGAATCGGGTGATTATTCTAATCCCCGGATCTGTTTTGGGAGCTTTCTTCCCATGAATGAGGGTAGATCTATTTTGTTTCTTAGCTTTAAGATAAGATCTTTTTAGGCATTTGTTGCTATACCCACGATGTCGCAGACGCGACTGCAATTTTTTGGCTTCTGTTTCAAAATGGGATTCCTGGCTGCAATTTCGTTTAATTCGAAGGTATTGCCCATGCGGTACACTAGATACCAGTGGGCCTGGATGGGAACTAATTGCATGCAGCAAAGTATTTCGAAAAAGGGTGGATCCAATGTTGCCATACTGATCGACAAAAATTTGTATATCTAGAAAGGTCAAATGCGATTGACTCTTCTCCATTGTGAATTTGAGATTGAATGTATTGATTTTGAGTCTTTCGAAGAAAGCCAACAAATCCATTTCAGTGCCAGTCCAGATGAAGAATACATCATCGATGTATCTTCTCCAAATAGGAATCTGGTCCAGAAATGCTTGCATATCGTCTCTATGGAATAGATGTCGCTCCCACCCCCCCCCCAGATACAGGTTGGCATAAGAGGGGGCACATTTGGTCCCCCTCTTATGCCAACCTGTATCTGGGGGGTGGGAGCGACATCTATTCCGTAGAGACGTCATGTAAGCATTTCTGGACCAGATTCCCATTTGGAGACGATGCATCGATGATGTATTCTTCATCTGGACTGGCACTGAAATGGATTTGTTGGCTTTCTTCGAAAGACTCAAAATCAATACATTCTCAGGCCAACATATCCAGGTAAGCAATATTTTTAGAAAATATTGGTATCTTCTTAAGGCTGACCCTATGGTGTCCAAACAAATGCCTAAAAAGATCTTATCTTAAAGCTAAGAAACAAAATAGATCTACCCTCATTCATGGAAAGAAAACTCCCAAAACAGATCACTTTCAGAAGATCTCAATCTTTGAGAGACACATTGGTACGAAGCCACTATGCCCCTGTATCACCAAGCCAAATTAAACACTTTGGCACCAAACCTTGTCATAAGTGCAATTTTCTGTCGCTATATTTATGCATCTAAACAGATTGTATTACCCCATGGACGCATTTATAGACCTAAGTTCTCAGTCACCTGCCAGTCAATCGGGGTGGTATATATCATGATATGTGACTGTGAAGCCTTCTATATAGGCAAAAACAAAACGTCCTTTTTTCCACCGCATCAGGGACCATGTCTCCCTTGTGCGGGGGAAAAAAAATGCAAACACCGATCAGTCGCCACATGGGGCTTTTTCATAATTTTGACGATCAAAAAAATGCATTTTTTTTTGCACTAGAACATGTACCTCCGGGTGAAAGGGGTGGCAATTATGACCGCACCCTACTACAACGGAAGGCGCGCTGGATTTTTGACCTCAGAGCAGCGTCATTCCCTGGCTTAAATGATGCCCTTAGTTTTAAATCCTTTCTTTAAAGCAAATGTGGGTTTCGGCCCCCTTTCCTATTTTCCTCCCTTCTATTTTCTTTTACCAAATTATGTTAATTAATATATTCGTTCTCATATACCTCGTAAACCTCATATCGATGTATTGATGTTAAAAGCAATCGATCGAAATGTGGTAACCAGGTCTGCCAGTATTTTTGCTCTGGATGTCATTTAAAATTTGCATAAGATGATTTATTGCCCATTTAATTAATGTACTTAAGTGATTCTTTACAGTTGCCCTGTATTGGCCTTTCAATAGTCAGATTTTTTGCTTGCACGGGCGCCCGGGGGCATTTCATTGGCCTAGGTGCTATAATCAATCATCTTGGGCCTTTGAATTGCCCCACCTCATAGGCCCGTTTAGCTGTTCATCCTGCCCTCTTTGAGTTCCAATCAGCAATGCGAATCCGCGGGACTCAGTCCCGCCTACTCCCTGCCGTCTGGATTGTCCATCCCTTCCTTGCTCCTAAGGTGAGGGCATAGGACTACCCAAGATGGCCGCGGTGCGCCGATGACGCGGTACGTCGTCGGCGCACGCGCACCTTTACATCTCGGGATGTTTACATCCTGACGACACCGTCTATGCGCCCGCGACTCGGCGCTGATGTCAGACGCGCGCGGAGTCGGAGATGGACTACTTAAGGCAGCTGCCCCATGCCTTCATTCTCTGCCAGGAGCCGCTGTGAGGAGGGATATGGTCTCTGTACTCTCTCCCCCCCCCTCGTTGGTCATGTTTTTTGATCATACACTTTGGTAAGACTTTTCATAGTTTCTTCTTGAATCTCAGTACACCCATAGCGGAGTACTCATCCAGTTGCTATTACTCTATTTCCATGGTTAGCACTTGTTTGCTCACATTGGGACTTTTTTTTACTATTACCTCAGATGCCTTTACCAATTCAGGACCCGGATGCCTGCAGCTGCGATTTGTATTGCGCCTTCTGGCTGCCAGTCAATATTTTCATTAGCAATTGAGCTAATTCTTTAACACATCGATTCTACTCTCATCAAGCAACATGAAAAGGTATTTGCCTTAATTATTATTTTTCTCAGGAGGCACCTTTCATTTCCCTCTGAGACACCATTTAGCCTTATAACATTTATATGCGTTTTTTATTATTACTTTTTAGTGTCCTTCTCTGCAAGCACTCAGACTAACGGCTCGCTGGGTTACCTGTATATCGCCTAAACCTGTTTTTACTCTGACATATTCATGTCCATCTTTATCCTCGAAAACCGAGCAGATGTGGTGAGACCTGTTTACCTACCTTTTGATTCTTTTGTTTCTGTGCCCTTTTTGTTTTGCTCTGATGTTTTCCTAATCAAGCCTGCTTAGCTGCTGTTGATGTGTTTACTAAGCCGACCCGTTTCAAACCAATATTTGTACATTACTTGTACTTTTAAAGGACGCTTCTCATGCTATTTTGTTATTTCAGCACACTAAAGAGCTATACCATTGAAATTCCTGAAGAAGCTCTAATGGGTGAAACATGTCGAGTTTGGTAACGCTTTATACATTTCATGTCTGAATAACTTATATGTCTGTATTCATGGATATATTATTGTTGTCCTTTTTTTCTATATGTCCAAATTTTGTGGAAATAAAAATATTATATTTTATTTACATCTCTATCTTATGTCACTATGATCTAGATTTTGATATACGATACCGTTTAAAAGCCCCTGAGGTTTGTTGCCTCTTTCCCTTCCCCTCTGTACTAAATGGTGTTTTGTTGACCAATCAGAGGGTTTCTTCTGCTGCTGAGTGGGGGTTGGGAAAAGGACCTTTTGTAATATGGGAGTGGGAGATTGCGATTATTCGTTATGGTGAAGTTAAAAAACAGGAAATCAACACAGCACAGGGATGGGGGGAGCCCCTCATAATGAGCACAGCACAGGGATGGGGGAGCCCCTCATAATGGGCACAGCACAGGGATGGGGGGGAGCCCCTCATAATGGGCACAGCACAGGGAGGGGGGAGCCCCTCATAATGAGGCACAGCACAGGGATGGTGGGAGCCCCCTCATAATGAGCACAGCACAGCACAGCCCAGGGATGGGGGGAGCCCCTCATAATGACACAGCACAGGGATGGTGGGAAGCCCCTCATAATGAGCACAGGGATGGGGGGAGCCCCTCATAATGAGCACAGGGATGGTGGGAGCCCCTCATATGAGCACAGCACAGGGATGGGGGGAGCCCCTCATGAAGTTAAAAAAAACAGGAAGTCAACACAGCACAGGGATGGGGGGAGCCCCTCATAATGAGCACAGCACAGGGATGGTGGGAGCCCCTCATAATGGGCACAGCACAGGGATGGGGGGAGCCCCTCATAATGGGCACAGCACAGGGATGGGGGGGAGACCCTCATAATGAGCACAGCACAGGGATGGGGGAGCCCCTCATAATGAGCACAGCACAGGGATGGGGGGAGCCCCTCATAATGGGCACAGCACAGGGATGGTGGGAACCCCTCATAATGGGCACAGCACAGGGATGGTGGGAGCCCCTCATAATGAGCACAGCACAGGGATGGTGGGAGCCCCTCATAATGGGCACAGCACAGGGATGGTGGGAGCCCCTCATAATGGGCACAGCACAGGGATGGTGGGAGCCCCTCATAATGAGCACAGCACAGGGATGGGGGGAGCCCCTCATAATGAGCACAGCACAGGGATGGTGGGGGAGCCCCTCATAATGAGCACAGCACAGGGATGGGGGAGCCCCTCATAATGAGCGCAGGGATGGTGGGAGCCTCTCATAATAAGCACAGCACAGGGATGGGGGGAGCCCCTCATAATGAGCACAGCACAGGGATGGTGGGAGCCCCTCATAATGAGCACAGCACAGGGATGGGGGGGGCCCCTCATAATGAGCACAGCACAGGGATGGTGGGAGCCCCTCATAATGAGCACAGCACAGGGATGGGGGAGCCCCTCATAATGAGCACAGCACAGGGATGGTGGGGGCCCCTCATAATGAGCACAGGGATGGTGGGAGCCCCTCATAATGAGCACAGCACAGGGATGGGGGAGCCCCTCATAATGAGCGCAGCACAGGGATGGTGGGAGCCTCTCATAATAAGCACAGCACAGGGATGGGGGGAGCCCCTCATAATGAGCACAGCACAGGGATGGTGGGAGCCCCTCATAATGAGCGCAGCACATGGATGGGGGGAGCCCCTCATAATAAGCACAGCACAGGGATGGTGGGAACCCCTCATAATGAGCACAGCACAGGGATGGGGGGGGGAGCCCCTCATAATGAGCACAGCACAGCACACAGCACAGGGATGGGGGGAGCCCCTCATAATGAGCACAGCACAGGGATGGGGGGAGCCCCTCATAATGGGCACAGCACAGGGATGGGGGAGCCCCTCATAATGAGCACAGCACAGGGATGGTGGGAGCCCCTCATAATGGTGAGCACAGCACAGGGATGGGGGGAGCCCCTCATAATGGGCACAGCACAGGGATGGGGGAGCCCCTCATAATGAGCACAGCACAGGGGATGGTGGGAGCCCCTCATAATGAGCACAGCACAGGGATGGTGGGAGCCCCTCACAATGAGCACAGCACAGGGATGGGGGGAACCCCTCATAATGAGCACAGCACAGGGATGGTGGGAGCCCCTCATAATGAGCACAGCACAGGGATGGTGGGAACCCCTCATAATGAGCACAGCACAGGGATGGGGGGAGCCCCTCATAATGAGCACAGCACAGGGATGGGGGGAGCCCCATCATAATGAGCACAGCACAGGGATGGTGGGAGCCCCTCATAATGAGCACAGCACAGGGATGGTGGGAGCCCCTCATAATGGGCACAGCACAGGGATGGTGGGAGCCCCTCATAATGGGCACAGCACAGGGATGGTGGGAGCCCCTCATAATGGGCACAGCACAGGGATGGTGGGAGCCCCTCATAATAGCACAGCACAGGGATGGGGGGAGCCCCTCATAATGATGACAGCACAGGGATGGGGGGAGCCCCTCATAATGGGCACAGCACAGGGATGGTGGGAGCCCCTCATAATGGCACAGCACAGGGATGGTGGGAGCCCCTCATAATGGGCACAGCACAGGGATGGTGGGAGCCCCTCATAATAATCACAGCACAGGGATGGGGGGAGCCCCTCATAATGAGCACAGCACAGGGATGTTGGGAGCCCCTCATAATGAGCACAGCACAGGGATGGTGGGGGCCCTCATAATGAGCACAGCACAGGGATGGTGGGAGCCCCTCATAATGAGCACAGCACAGGGATGGGGGGAGCCCCTCATAATGGGCACAGCACAGGGATGGTGGGAGCCCCTCATAATGAGCACAGCACAGGGATGGGGGGGGCCCCTCATAATGAGCACAGCACAGGGATGGGGGGAACCCCTCATAATGGGCACAGCACAGGGATGGGGGGAGCCCCTCATAATGGGCACAGCACAGGGATGGTGGGAACCCCTCATAATGAGCACAGCACAGGGATGGTGGGAGCCCCTCATAAGGAGCACAGCACAGGGATGGTGGGAGCCCCTCATAATGGGCACAGCACAGGGATGGTGGGAGCCCCTCATAATGGGCACAGCACAGGGATGGTGGGAGCCCCTCATAATGGGCACAGCACAGGGATGGGGGGAGCCCCTCATAATGGGCACAGCACAGGGATGGTGGGAGCCCCTCATAATGGGCACAGCACAGGGTGGGGGGGAGCCCCTCATAATGGGCACAGCACAGGGATGGTGGGAGCCCCTCATAATGGAGCACAGCACAGGGATGGTGGGAGCCCCTCATAATGGAGCACAGCACAGGGATGGGGGGAGCCCCTTATAATGGGCACAGCACAGGGATGGTGGGAGCCCCTCATAATGGGCACAGCACAGGGATGGTGGGAGCCCCTCATGATGAGCACAGCACAGGGATGGGGGAAGCCCCTTATAATGGGCACAGCACAGGGATGGGGGAGCCCCTCATAATGAGCACAGCACAGGGATGGGGGGAGCCCCTCATAATGGGCACAGCACAGGGATGGGGGGAGCCCCTTATAATGGGCACAGCACAGGGATGGGGGGAGCCCCTTATAATGGGCACAGCACAGGGATGGGGGGAGCCCCTCATAATGGGCACAGCACAGGGATGGTGGGAGCCCCTCATAATGGGCACAGCACAGGGATGGTGGGAGCCCCTCATAATGATCACAGCACAGGGATGGGGGGAGCCCCTCATGATGAGCACAGCACAGGGATGTTGGGAGCCCCTCATAATGAGCACAGCACAGGGATGGTGGGGGCCCCTCATAATAATCACAGCACAGGGATGGGGGGGAGCCCCTCATGATGAGCACAGCACAGGGATGTTGGGAGCCCCTCATAATGAGCACAGCACAGGGATGGGGGGAGCCCCTCATAATGGGCACAGCACAGGGATGGTGGGAGCCCCTCATAATGAGCACAGCACAGGGATGGGGGGGGGCTCATAATGAGCACAGCACAGGGATGGGGGGAGCCCCTCATAATGGGCACAGCACATGGATGGGGGAGCCCCTCATAATGAGCACAGCACAGGGATGGGGGGAGCCCCTCATAATGGGCACAGCACAGGGATGGTGGGGAGCCCCTCATAATGGGCACAGCACATGGGATGGGGGGAGCCCCTCATAATGAGCACAGCACAGGGATGGGGGGAGCCCCCTCATAATGGGCACAGCACAGGGATGGGGGGAACCCCTCACAATGGGCACAGCACAGGGATGGGGGGAGCCCCTCATAATGGGCACAGCACAGGGATGGGGGGAGCCCCTCATAATGGGCACAGCACAGGGATGGGGGGAGCCCCTCATAATGAGCACAGCACAGGGATGGGGGGAGCCCCTCATAATGGGCACAGCACAGGGATGGGGGGAGCCCCTCATAATGAGCACAGCACAGGGATGGGGGGAGCCCCTCATAATGGGCACAGCACATGGATGGGGGGAGCCACTCATAATGGGCACAGCACAGGGATGGGGGGAGCCCCTCATAATGAGCACAGCACAGGGATGGGGGGAGCCCCTCATAATGAGCACAGCACAGGGATGGTGGGAACCCCTCATAATGGGCACAGCACAGGGATGGTGGGAGCCCCTCATAATGAACATAATGAGTCCAATGACTGCCATATTGAGAAAGGTATTTTTTACTTTTGTAAATTCATCGTAACGAACATTCGTAATTGTTACGAAAAGTTAACGAACCTAATGAAAATTCTTATTTCAGAGGAATCCAAATTCAATTTCGGACACGAATTACGAAATACGAATTAACGGCTAATACGAAACAAAACAAATTTATGGACGGCGCACATGTCTAGTGGCTCCGCAGCACTTTACAAGCACTCTGCGCTCCGGGGCCCAGGCAAAGCTCCTCTCCCAAGCCCAAGGTGGGAGTGGCACCGCAAGCCAATGGGAATACAAGGTGTGCAGTGGGCAGGCCTACACGCACCGCCGGCTGCCTGGTGATAGATCTGTCAGCCTTCAGCCCGAGCCCGATGGACCGGCCTGGCGGTGCACCACAACATGCGTGCGGGTATGCCTTATGATCTATTACACTTGCTTCAGCAGCATTATTACACTCTGTGTGCCACTGACTGCAGTGCTGCCTGACGCTGGTGCCATGTGCGGCTGCAGAGAAGGGACACCATGCATTTCATTTTTGCCCTGGGGGGGCTTTGAACCCCCCTTATCTACGCCCCCTGACTCAAAGCTCATAAAATATTTAACAAGATAATATCACTGGTGAATACCCTTCCCTCCTCCCACCCCATATGACGTCCTCCCAGGATTGTGCCCCATGGGCCGATGTCAGATCACTGTACTGCCTGCTGCGGGTACCATTTGGCCACTGTGGCCAATCCCAGCAGATCGCATGACAGTTGTACACAATGAAAGTCTTGGATTCATGCTTTACATTGTGTGCTATTGTGATGAGCTCTGAGATTGGTTACAGTCATCACATGGTACAGACAGGGCCAATCACAGCCCATCTATACCATATGATTAGCTGTGGCCAATCACAATACTAAACACTGTATCAGTAGTTTTCATTCAGAAACAAAATGGTTGCTTATAACTGTAAAATTCATAGTTATAAGCAATCATAATATGTAAAGACAATAAAAAAAAATCCGATCACTTCCCAAGTGTAGTACATTGTTACACTGTAGTGCTCTGGTCACTGCATGTAAAAAAAATGCAATAAAAAAATATTTAACCACTTAACAACCGGCCCATAGCCGAATGACTCTGGGAGGGCGTACAGTGACGTCCTCTCAGAACTCCGCTCTCGTGCGCCCCCTGGGGCTCACACCCAGGAACATTCGCGACTCATCGAGGCTGTTTACCACGTGATCGCTCCATCAAAAGAACATTTCATGAGGCCGGTTCCTCTCTCCTCTCTGTGTATTGGTCGGTACATTGTGAGAGGAGAGGGGAAAGATCGGTGGCAGCAGCGCTGCTCTGTGCAGTCACCACCGATCCATCCATCCATGCTCAGCCATCCCTCCATACTCTGCAATACCAGTTCTCTGCAATACCCTGCCATACCCAGCAATACCCTGCGATACTCAGCAATACCCTGCGATACCCTGCGATACTCTGCCATACCCAGCGATACTCTACAATACCCTGCCATACCCTGCCATACCCTGTGATACTCTACAATACCCTGCCATACCCTGTGATACTCTGCAATACCCTGCGATCCTCTGCAATACCCTGCCATACCCAGCAATACTCTGCAATACCCAGCAATACCCTGCGATACCCTGCGATACTCTACAATACCCTGCCATACCCTGTGATACTCTGCAATACCCTGCGATCCTCTGAAATACCCTGCAATACCCTGCCATACCCAGCGATACCCTGCCATACCCAGCAAAACTCTGCAATACCCTGCCATACCCAGAAATACCCTGCGATACTCTGCAATACCCTGCAATACTCTGCCATACCCTGCAATACCCTGTGATACTCTGCCATACCCAGCAATACCCTGCGATACTCTGCAATACCCTGAAATACCCTGCAATACCCTGCGATACTCTTCCATACCCTGCGATACTCTTCCATACCCTGCAATACTCTGCAATACTCTGCAATACCCTGCGATACTCTGCGATACCCTGCGATACTCTAAAATACCCTGCCATACCCAGCAATACCCTGCAATACCCTGCGATACTCTGCGATACCCTGCGATACCATGCAATACCCTGCGATGCTCTGCAATACTCTGCAATACCCTACGATACCATGCAATACCCTGCGATACTCTAAAATACCCTGCAATAACATGCAATACCCTGCGATACCCTGCAATACCCTGCGATGCTCTGCAATACTCTGCAATACCCTACGATACCCTGCAAAACCCTGCGATACTCTGCAATACCCTGCGATACCCTGCCATGCGATACCATGCGATACCCTGCGATACTCTGCAATACCCTGCGATACTCTGCGATACCCTGCAATACCATGCAATAACCTGCGATACCCTGCAATACCCTGCGATACTCTGCAATACCCTGCGATACCATGCAATAACCTACGATACCCTGCAATACCCTGCGATACCATGCAATACCCTGCAATACCATGCGATACTCTGCAATAACCTACGATACCCTGCAATACCCTGCGATACCCTTCGATACTCTGCGATACTCTGCTATACCCTGCCATACCCTGCCATACCATGCTCAGCCATACTCGGTTGTACTCGGCCTCTGTATGTGGCCAGGCTGTGGAAGTCTCACACATGTGGTATCGCCGTACTCAGGAGGAGTAGGAGAATCTATTTTGGGGTGTCATTTTTGGGGTGTACATGCTGTGTGTTAGAAATATTGTATAAATGGACAACTTTGTGTTAAAAAAAAAATGCGTTTTAACCACTTCCCGCCTGCCGGCCGTCATATGACATCCTTGACTTTGTGCGGAGATATCTGAATGATGGGTGCAGCTACAGGCATCATTCAGATATCAGCTTTTTCAGCCGGCGATTTCCTACACCATGAGAATGATCATAGCGGCTGTTCCACTGCTTGATCGTTCTTACGGGAGGCGAGAGGGGACGCCCCCCCCCTCCGGTGCTTCTACCGACTCACTGCTACGACTGAAGCCAGGATCGTTTTTTTTTTTTTTTTTTATTTCAGGCTTTCCAGCCTAGAGGTGAGATGTGGCGTCTTATTGACCCCCATATCTCACTGTAAAGAGGACCTGTCATGTCATATTCCTATTACAAGGGATGTTTACATTCCTTGTATTAGGAATAAAAGTGATCAAAAAAATATTTTTGGGAAAAAAGTGTCAAACTAAAATAAATAAAGTAAAACAAACAATAAAAGTAATATTTTTTTAAAGCGCCCCTGTCCCCGTGTGCTCGCATGCAGAAGCGAACGCATACGTAAGTCCCGCCCACATATGAAAACGGTGTTTAGACCATACATGTGAGGTATCGCTGCGAACGTTAGAGCGAGAACAATAATTTTGGCCCTAGACCTCCTCTGTAACTCAAAACATGTAACCAGTAAACAAAATTAAAATGACACCTATGGGGATTTCTAAGTAGTGAAGTTTGGCGCCATTCCACGAGCATGTGCAATTTTGAAGGGTGACATGTTGGGTATCTATTTACTTCATCTTTCACATTATGCAAAAACTTTGGGCTAACTTTACTGTTTTGTTTTTTGTAAAGCACAAAACATTTTTTTCTCCAAAAAAAAAAAACGTGTTCGAAAAAAGTACCGTGCGAGATAAAAAGTTGCAACTAATTTCATTGTATTCTCTAGGGTCTTTGCTAAAAAAAACATATATAATGTTTTGGGGTTCTATGTAATTTTCTAGCGAATAAATGATGATTTTTACATGTAGGATAGAAATGTCAGAATTGTCCTGGGTGCTCCAGAACACCTGAAGGTGCTCCCTGCATGTTGGGCCTCTGTATGTGGCCACGCTGTGTAAAAGTCTCACACATGTGGTATCGCCGTACTCAGGAGTAATAGTAGAATGTGTTTTGGGGTGTAATTTTGTGAAAAAGAAGAAAAATCTTGATTTTGAAAAGAATTGTGCAAAAAAATTACAATTCAAAAAACTCACCATGCCTCTTTCTAAATACCTTGGAATGTCTTCTTTCCAAAAAGGGGTCATTTGGGGGGTATTTGTACTTTTCTGGCATGTTAGGGTCTCAAGAAATGAGATCGGCCGTCAGTACTTCAGGTGTGATCAATTTTCAGAGATTGGCACCATAGCTTGTGGACTCTATAACTTTCACAAAGACCAAATAATATACCCCAATTTGTACTTATTTTTACTAAAGATATGTAACAGTATAAATTCTGGCCAAAATTTATCAAGAAAATCAGAAACAAAGAAAATTTCATTTTTTTTACAGAATTTTCAGTCTTTCATCTTTTATAGTGCATAAAATAAAAAAATAAACAGTGGTGATTAAATACCCCCAAAAGAAAGCTCTATTTGTGTTAAAAAAATGAAAAAAATGTCATATGGGTACCGTGTTGTATGACTGAGTAATTGTCATTCAAAATGTGAGAGCACCGAAAGCTGAAAATTGGTCTGGTTATTAAGAGGGTTTAACCACTTCAGCCCCGGACCAATTGGCAGCCAAAGGACCAGGCCCCTTTTTGCGATTCGGCACTGCGTCGCTTTAACTGACAATTGCGCGGTCGTGCGACGTGGCTCCAAAACAAAATTGGCGTCCTTTTTTTCCCACAAATAGAGCTTTCTTTTGGTGGTATTTGATCGCCCCTGCGGTTTTTATTTTTTGCGCTATAAACAAAAATAGAGCGACAATTTTGAAAACAATGCAATATTTTTGGCTTTTTGCTATAATAAATATCCACCAAAAAATATATAAAAAAACTTTTTTTTCCCTCAGTTTAGGCCGATACGTATTCTTCTTCTACATATTTTTGGTAAAAAAAAATCGCAATTGGCGATTATTGATTGGTTTGCGCAAAAGTTATAGCGTTTACAAAATAGGGGATAGTTTTATAGCATTTTTATTAATATTTTTTTTTTTACTAGTAATGGCGGCGATCAGCGATTTTTTTTATTGTGACTGCGACATTATGGCGGACACATCAGACATTTTTGACACATTTTTGGGACCATTGTCATTTATACAGCAATCAATGCTATTTAAATGCATTGTTTCCTGTATAAATGACAGTTGTAGTGAAGGGGTTAACCACTAGGGGGAGGGGAGGGGTTATGGGCTGTGACGTGTGTGTTTTTTTTTTGTACATTAGGGGGCGGGGCTGACGTCTGACGTCTGACGTCATTGATCGGCTTTCCCGATGACCGGGAACAGCCAATCAATGACAGGCAGAGTAGGAAGCGCGGGGAGAAGTTTGTTTACACAGACCTCTCCCCGTTCTTCAGCTCCGTGACCCGATCGCGGGACACCAGCGGCGATCGGGTCCGCTGGTCCCGCGGCCGGGGTCACGGAGCTCCCGATCGGGTCGCGAGCGCGCCGCTTGCGGCGCGCGCGCGCGACCGACCCACAGGCAGGGAAATGCACGATCACGTACAGGTACGTGATTCTGCCTGCCCGTGCCATTCTGCTGACGTATATATGCAGTGGGCGGTCGGGAAGCGGTTAAGTGACCAGTTGTCAGGTGGTTATAAAATTGAATTTTTTTTTTTTATTATTATTATTTTTATTTTTTTACATGCTGTCACCAGTCAGTGTCCCTGATCACCGCCACACCAGTTATATGATGCTGTACTGCACTGGTGACAGTATGTAAAAAAATGTAATGTAAATGTAAATTAATTTCCTAAAATTCCATCTGGGTACAGTTGGCCTGGGCAGAAGGGGGTAAAAGTGTCCGGTATTGAAGGGGTTAAAGCATTTTTCTACCTACAGGACACTCAGTATGGGTTTACATTGACCTCTCTATGCATTTTATCAGCAGTGATCCCTATGATTTCCCTGTCAGAGATAAAGCACAATATGGCTGCTGGGAACCCAATCTTTTTTTAACGAGGGGCCGACCTATCCAAACACCCCCTTATTGGCCCTTCTAAGCCACACGAAGTTCAAAGAAAGTGCGTTATGGTCATTCAGCTGCCATGGTGGCAAATTTGAATATTAGTTTGCTGGATCTGCGACCACGAACATGGTGGGTTTGCCTCAATGTTAGTCCCAAACCCAAATCTCATCCCTACACTAGATAACAGTCTCTTATGTGGGCACCGCCCTCCTGACTCCAATCAGTTCCACACCTGCCTTCGGGTAGGTGAGGGCACTATCTTCATCAGCTGTCTATGGGTCACATATGCCCCCTTCTGCTTTGACCTTTGGGTCAGAACACACAAACTCCCAAAGTAATGGCCGACTTCTCTCAACTTCATCATAAACACTTCTGGACAGCAACCCTCACCCCCTCCCCCTTTTCAGGAGGTGCAAAGCAAAATAATGGACATTCACTTTAAGCACTGCTAACTAAAATAAAACCTTTCACAGTAATCCCTGCAACCTTCTCAGGACATACACTCACAAAGTCCACCATCATGGATCCAGCAAATAAATAATGGACCTTTCCCATACATAGGGTCCCTTTGAAGTTCACACAAGGCCCCTCGTCTTTCAGTGGTAACCAATAGCACACATATTTCAGAAGAGGACTTACTTCTCAGCAGAGATCAGAAGACTCCGAGCAGAAGGAGCTCCTCTTGTGCCAGTTGGATCCTTCACCGGTCTTATGATTGAGCTCCAAATGTAGAGTGTTTCAAGGACTCTCAGCAGAATGTGTTTTAGGGTTTTTTTGCTCATTTTTATATTCCCCCACAAGTGAAGGTGACACAGTGTTCTGCATATACAGGTATTGTCATAACAAGAAACTCAACATCCTTAAGCCCCCTTTGTTTTCTGCTGCAGTATCTGTTTATGCCTCGTTATTTCCTCTTAGCTGCCAAACTGGTTCTATCAGTAACAGTCATCTTCTCACATACTGTACCGACTGCTTAGCTCAGATACACCAATTCATTGGGATTGGGGGCTGCCTCAGTCCCTACACCATGCCCGACTCTCAGACATCAGCCTGGCTTGGTGACATACTGTATATATATATATATATAAGGTATCGCATGCAGACATGGTCACATGTTTCCTTTTTTCTAATGGTGAAGATGCTGATTAGTGATGAGCCAAACTGCCCTGGGCCTGGTTTGGCAGGGGTTCAGTGAATGTCAAAGGAGTTGGCATACCGAAACCAAACCCCCCCATTGAGATCAATGGTAGCCGAATCTGTCAAATTGAAAATGCCTATCTTCTGGGCTATTAGGCAACTGGGTGGCATGGGGAGGTGGGGAGTGGGGAATGGTGGTCACCGCACTGAGGAACTTCTACCAATGCAAAAAAATTCTAAAAATATCCATACCGCTGGGAGCCGTGCTTTTTATTTATTTTTATTTTTTTAGCACGTACATTTCCAAGGAAGGGGAATGACGTCATATGACGCCCTCTCGCCCTGAGAGCTGCGCCGCCTGGCCGTCAATAGACGGAGACAATAGTCGCATAGTGGTTAAAACTCTTTTCCACCTGAATGAAAATAAAAACAAAGAAAAAACGACCCCCAACAGCTAGATTGGATTCCTACCAACTCTTGTATTCAGCTGCTAATTGAGGGCACAGATAATGATCCCCCTTTCAGGTGGACTAACCCTAACAATTTCCCCACCTGAACAAAACAAAAATTCAATAAAAATAAAATAGATGACTAAACAAATACCAAAAAAATAAAAAAAATGTTTTAAAGTCTGGCCATTATCACCCATGAACAACAAGACAACCACCATATAACAATGACAAACACTCAACTTTTAATTAAAGACATCCATGGACTTTCCTCCTGAGAAGAGTATGTGCTCATTTTGATCTGAAAGACAATTACCGTATATACTCGAGTACAGGCCGACTCGAATATAAGCCGAGGCACCTAATTTTACCACAAAAAAACTGGAAAAACTTATTGACTCCAGTATAAGCCTAGGGTGAGAAATGCGCAGCTACTGTAAGTGGAAAAGAGGGTCAACAATGCCCATTTGCAGCCTCACTGTGCCCATTTGCAGCCTCGCTGTGCCCATTTGCAGCCATAAGTCCCCCGAACTTCAAACTTGGTAGTTAAGGGTTCCTAGATGCCCCCTAGCTGCAGCCAAAATTTGGGGTCTCTTGACCCAAAGGGTCCTGAAATAACATTGCTGCAGATGGACACAGTTGACCGGTTTTGGGGCCCCGTATCTCGGGGGCCTCTTGGTGCTAGGAACCCCAATTTGGTGTGCAAACCCAGTGGAACCAACACTACAACATATCCAAAGATGGGGTTCCTATTACCAAGTGGCCCCGAGATACAGGGCCCCAAAGTTGGTTCAGAAAATGTCAAGCACTTTTCTGCAGCAGAGAATGACATTTTCTGAACTGACTTTGGGGCCCTGTATCCGGGGGCCACTTGGTAATAGGAACCCCATCTTTGGATATGTTGTAGTGTTGGTTCCACTGGGTTTGCACACAAAAGTCAGGTCGGAAAATTTCATTTTCTGCTGCAGAAAAGTGCTTGACTCGAGTATATACGGTAGTCAATAGGAAAAACAAAAAACAAAACATTTGTACCTTCAACACAACATTTGTAACTTAATTTGTAACTCTTTAGTCCATTAATGTCAGACTATTGTTTTAAATTTTTTCATTGTTTGCAAACAATTACTAATTACCGAGCTCATGGTACCATGTGATAATCGATTATGCATTTACAATGACCGAACCCCCGTTCTGCTCCCACTGTTGTTCTCACCTGCAAACAAAACACAAATATTAGTATCCAAACCCGTTTAACTTCTTCCCTGATCTCTGGAAAAGGAACAATTTCGGAACACCCAAGAGGATAGTATGTGACCGGTCAAAATAAAGTAATGCGCTAAAGTGTTTGTTCACCAATGCCAAGTGTCTGCCAAGCAAAATAGGTGAGTTGGAAGCTCTGGTGCATCAGGAGAGCTATGATGTAATCGGTGTTGCTGAAACTTGGCTTCAGTCCTCACATGACTGGGCTATAAATATTCCTGGCTTTGCACTCTTTCGGAAAGACAGAGTTAATAGGAAAGGTGGCGGGGTCTGTCTGTATGTGAGAAGTGATCTCAAAGTGAGTGTGAAAGAGGACCTGGTTGATGGAGAGTGTGATGAGTCTGAAGCATTATGGGTGGAACTGCATATAGATGTGAGTAGTTCAAAGGTAATCATTGGAGTTTGTTATAGACCACCCAATGTTAATGAGGAGGTGGAGACTCAGCTCCCTGCACAGATGGAAAGTGCTGCAAGGGCTGGGTATCAGGAACTAAGTACTCACCGAGGCCAAGATGCCGAGAGCGGTTGCCCTTGCGACTCAGCGCCCACTGCCCCTGAAGGTGGTACAGAGGGCAGTTGGCACCAAGAGGCACAAGCCACCTGCTGGGTGGTGACTAGACGTGGGCCCAGGTGCTGCAGCTAGGAGATGGACTGGAACTGAAGTACTGGCTGAGGCTCCAACACAGGTAGACAAGCAGGAGGCAGGCTGAGGGTCAAACACAGAAGGTTAGTCAGGCACAAGCTAGAGGGTCAAACACAGGCAGGCAAGTCCAGGGCAAGGTAGCAAGGCGTAGAGGCAAGGCAGGTCCAAAGGCAGGCAGAGGGTCAGGTACTGGCAGCGAGAAGCAGATATCCGAGGTACAGGCTGAGGGTCAAACACAGGAGATAGTGGGAAGTCCGGTAGAGCAAGCCAAAGGTCAAGGTTGGAGAGAGCAGGGAGGTCAGGACGGTCCAGGTCAGCAACAGGTGATCAATCAAGATAGCAGGTACAGGCACAAGGACAAGGGTTAGCTGAGAGACGAATCAGCGTTTGTTTTGGTGCAGAGGCCTCTCTTTTATAGGCCAGCTGGTGGTCACATGGGGCGTGCGCTAGTGCGCATGTGTGCGTGCCGCTCGGTGGAGCCGCGAGTGCGCGTGCGCCGCCGCAACATCTCCCCATCTCTTCCTATGCGCCGGAGCGCCGGACCAGTGCGCATGCGCACTAAGGCGCGTGGTGGACGAGGTCCCTGATACTGGGACAGTGATAATAATGGGGGATTTTAACTACCCAGAAATTGACTGGAGTAATGGCACTGCTGGGACAGTTAAAGGGCAAACATTTATAAACCAATTACAGGACAATTTTATGGTCCAGTTTATTGAGGCCCCAACCAGGAATGATGCTCTGCTGGATCTGGTAATCGCAAACCATGCAGAGCGTATTACTAATGTTTAGATAAAGGAACACCTGGGTAGCAGTGACCATAACATGATTTCATTTGATGTTAGCTGTAAGCAAAAATCACATACAGGAAAGATAAAAACACTTCATTTCTAGAGAGCAAATTTTCCAAGGATGAGGGCTGCTCTCCAGGACTTGGACTGGGAGGGAATATTGGCAACAATGGGCACAGAACGGAAATGGGGATTCTTCAAAAAGACTGCTTGTGAACTCACTGCAAAGTATATTCCCATGGGCAATAAATTTAAAAGGCTAAAAATAAAACCTATGTGGCTCACGGCCAAAGTTAAAAAAGCTATGAACAATAAGAAAAGAGCTTTTAAAAAATATAAAAATGAAGGATCACTAGTGTCCTTTAAATGTTACAAAGAATATAACAGAATATGTAAAAAGGAAATCAAGGATGCAAAATTTCAAAACGAAAGACAGATTGCAAAAGATAGTAGGACAAACCCCAAATAATTCTTCAAATATATTAATAGTAAAAAGGTCAAGTCTGAGCATGTAGGCCCTTTACAAAATAATCTAGAGTGGGTGACTGGGGACAAAGAGAAGGCTAATTTATTAAATACTTTCTTCAGCTCTGTGTATACAAAGGAGCATGGGGGGAGCTCATGTCCATAATGGGGTGGTAGTGACACAGCCCCAAATCCACAATGGCTCAAAAGTGATATGGTCCAGAAATATTTAGACAGAATAAAGGTGGATAAAGCACCTGGACCTGATGGCATCCACCCACGGATCCTAAAAGAATTGAGCTCTGTAATTTCAAAGCCATTGTATCTAATTTTTAGGGACTCATTAATGACGGGAATAGTACCACTGGATTGGCGCAGGGCGAACGTGGTGCCTATATTTAAAAAGGGAACAAAGTCTTTACCAAGTAACTATAGACCTGTTAGTTTAACTTCTATAGTTGGAAGATACTGGAGAGATTATTAAAAGACCACATAGACGAGTTCTTGCAGGAAAAAAATATTTTAAGCAACAGACAGCATGGATTCATGAAAGACAGAAGTTGTCAGACAAACCTGATTTCTTTTTATGAGGAGGTAAGTAAAACCTTGGACAGAGGGGTGGACGTGGACGTGGTATACTTGGACAGAGGCGTGGCTGTGGACGTGGTATACTTGGATTTTGCAAAAGCGTTCAATACAGTTCCCCACACACGGCTCATGTGTAAGGTAAAGTCTACAGGTTTGGAAATATCGGTTTGTAAATGGATAGAAAACTGGCTAAAAGACAGAGTTCAGAGAGTCGTGGTTAATGACCCTTAAGCTGGCCATACACCTATAGATTATCTGCAGATTTTCTATGGTTAGATGGAAAAAGTGGGAGATTCCTCCATCCACACAGTTTAGCGAACATGGAGAAATCTGTTGCACTTTTTCCATCTAACCAGAGAAAATCTGCAGATAATCTATAGGTGTATGGCCAGCTTTGCTCTGAATGGTCTAAGGTTATCAGTGGTGTACCCCAAGGTTCAGTGCTGGGACCCTTACTTTTTAATATCTTTATAAAGGATATCGGGTCTGGGATCAAAAGTAACATTTCTGTCTTTGCAGATGACACCAAGCTATGCAGTGGAATAACGTCCTTACAGGAGGTCTCCAATTTACAAGCCGACCTCAATGCTCTGTCTGATTGGGCGACTATGTGGCAGATGAGGTTTATTGTTGATAAATGTAAAGTTATGCACTTGGGGGCTAAGAATATGCATCATACATACTAGGGGAGTACAACTGGGGGGATCCATAGTAGAGAAGGATCTGGGGGATCCGTAGTGGAGAAGGATCTGGGGGGATCCATAGTGGAGAAGGATCTGGGGGGATCCATAGTGGAGAAGGATCTGGGGGGATCCATAGTGGAGAAGGATCTGGGGGGATCCATAGTGGAGAAGGATCTGGGGGGAGTCCATAGTGGAGAAGGATCTGGGGGGAGTCCATAGTGGAGAAGGATCTGGGGGGATCCATAGTGGAGAAGGATCTGGGGGGATCCGTAGTGGAGAAGGATCTGGGGGGATCCATAGTGGAGAAGGATCTGGGGGGATCCGTAGTGGAGAAGGATCTGGGGGGGATCCATAGTGGAGAAGGATCTGGGGGATCCGTAGTGGAGAAGGATCTGGGGGGATCCATAGTGGAGAAGGATCTGGGGGGATCCATAGTGGAGAAGGATCTGGGGGGGATCCATAGTGGAGAAGGATCTGGTGGGATCCATAGTGGAGAAGGATCTGGGGGATCCATAGTGGAGAAGGATCTGGGGGGATCCGTAGTGAAGGATCTGGGGGGGATCCATAGTGGAGAAGGATCTGGGGGGATCCATAGAGGAGAAGGATCTGGGGGAATCCGTAGTGGAGAAGGATCTGGGGGATCCATAGTGGAGAAGGATCTGGGGGGATCCGTAGTGAAGGATCTGGGGGGGATCCATAGTGGAGAAGGATCTGGGGGGATCCATAGAGGAGAAGGATCTGGGGGAATCCGTAGTGGAGAAGGATCTGGGGGGATCCATAGTGGAGAAGGATCTGGGGGGATCCGTAGTGGAGAAGGATCTGGGGGGATCCATAGTGGAGAAGGATCTGGGGGGATCCGTAGTGGAGAAGGATCTGGGGGGGATCCATAGTGGAGAAGGATCTGGGGGATCCGTAGTGGAGAAGGATCTGGGGGGATCATAGTGGAGAAGGATCTGGGGGGATCCATAGTGGAGAAGGATCTGGGGGGATCCATAGTGGAGAAGGATCTGGGGGGATCCGTAGTGGAGAAGGATCTGGGGGTTTTGGTAGATCATAAGCTCAATAATAACATGCAATGCCAAGCTGCGGTTTCCAAAGCCAGCAAAGTCCTTTCTTGTATAGGAGAGGGATGGACTCCAGAGAGAGAGATATCATCTGTACAAATCATTAGTAAGACCTCATCTGGAATATGCAGTTCAGTTTTGGGCTCCAGTTCTCAAAAAGGATATCGGGGAACTGGAGAAAGTGCAGAGAAGGGCAACCAAACTGATAAGAGGCATGGAGGAGCTCAGCTATGAGGAAAGATTAGAGGAACTGAATTTATTCACCCTTGATAAGAGGAGATTAAAGTGGTTGTATACCCATTTAAAAAAATGTTTTGGGGTTATCTACCTGCAAGACAAAGTCATAATGAGCTAGTATGACTAGCATACTAGCTCATTATGCATCACTTACCTTAGATCGAGGCCCCCGACGCCGTGTTCTTCTCCCCCTCCGGCCGCATCCATATCCAAACAGATACCCTTCCGGGTATCGCTGCTCCGGCCAATCACAGCGCCGCTGCGGCACTGTGATTGGCCAGAGCGGTGAGGACGTCACTCCGCGCATGCGCGCGGGACACTTCAACTGCGGTGAGCCGCAGTTGAAGATGGGGATTAACCCTGTAAATGCACCGTTGTCTACGGCACGCATGCGCCGTAGACAACGTTGTAAAACGTTCTTTTCAAATATCTCCTAAACCGTGCAGGTTTAGGAGATATTTCTTGTACCTACAGGTAAGCCTTAATCTAGGCTTACCTGTAGGTGCAAGTTTAATTTTAGGGTATACAACCACTTTAAGGGGGGATATGATCACCATATATAAATATTTAAGGGGTCCATATAGTGAACTTGGTGTTGAGTTATTCACTTTACAGTCAACACAGAGGACAAGGGGGGCGCTCTTTACGTCTAGAGGAAAAGAGATTTCATCTCCAAATACGGAAAGGTTGCTTCACAGTAAGGCCCCTTTCACACTGGGGCGTTTTTCAGGCGGTACAGTGCTAAAAATAGCGCCTGTATACCGCCTGAAAAAATCCTGCCCCATTCACTCCAGTGTGAAAGCTGGCGGGCTTTCACACTGGAGCGGTGCGCTAGCAGGACGGCAAAAAAAGTCCTGCTAGCAGCATCTTTGGAGCGGTATAGGAGCCGTGTATTCACCGCTCCTATACCGCTCCTTCCCATTGATTTGAATGGGAAACTGCGGCAATACCGCCGCTACGGCGGCGCTCTGCGGGGGTCTTTAACCCCTTTTCGGCCGCTTGCGGGGGGTAAAATCGCACCGCGAGCGGCCGAATACCGCGGTTAAAACGACGGTAAAGCAGCAGCTCCCCGCCCCAGTGTGAAAGGGGCCTAAGAGCTGTAAAAATGTGGAATAGACTCTCCAGAGGTGGTTCTGGCCAGATCAGTAGATTGCTTTAAGAAAGGTCTGGATACTTTCCTGAATGTACATAATATAACTGGGTACTGACATTTATAGGTAAAGTTGATCCGGGGAAAATCCGATTGCCTCTCGGGGGATCAGGAAGGAATTTTTTCCCCTGCTTTAGCAAATTGGAGCATGCTCTGCTGTTTTTTTTTTTGCCTTCCTCTGTATCAACTGTGGGTATAGAATGGGGTATATTGGATTGTATAATATATATATATATATATATATTTTTTTATTTGTGGTTGAACTGGATGGACTTGTGTCTTTTTTCAACCTAACTAACTATGTAACTATGAACACATTTGTGATTACACACAATTATCATGACAATTGACTTTTTATGTCCCCCGAGCCTTTCCCATGAATTGTACTGCTAGGGGAACAATTGCCATACTTTCCTATACTAAGCAGCAGGATTGGTAAACTTTGCCATATTACTCAGGAAAAATGGCAATGCAATTTGCGTCCAACTACATACAGGCCAGAATGGTAGATTAGCCCAGCGGGGCAAATATCGGAATGTTCATCCAGTCTTGTTGCTGGCTGTATTATGTTTACATACTTCCCTGTCCTCATGTATGTACATTTTATTTTCTTATTGTATATTCACTGACCTAGCAACTTTTGAGCTTTATTGTTGCCTATGGATGTACAACATTTATAATAAATCTTTGTATATTTACTTTTATCTGTGTTGTGTACATTGGCTATTATGCCGGGTAACTCACAATCATTGTTGTTTCCGCTCCGTTATATAACATTCTGAAACAAATAAATAGATTTTGTCTCGGTGTTCGCTGTAGACATTGGCTAAACCTCTCACCTCATCTAAAGTCCCAGGGCTATTTCTCTTGTTTTATGTTTTTAGGGCGTGGACTGTCATTTCTTATCTCTCCTTCAGAACTGTGTGATCTGTCCCGGCTGCTATCTTTTATATAAGGCCTTTGTCCCTGTCCCTGTCCTGGGCGGGGTTTTTTATTGCAGATACCTGTATTTCTGGGGTTTCCTGCTCCGTGTTAGCCATGTTTAGGGCTTTACGAAATCTAGTTCTATGTCTATTCTAGGCATGTGCACTGACAAAAAATTTGTTCATTTTCGTTTCATTCGTTTTTTTTCTTTTTTCGGAAATTCAAAAATTCGGAATTTCGGGAATTTTCACATTTCTATTTTTCAGATTTCAGAATTTCCGAATTTTCGGACTTTCGGGAACTCTGAATCTTCGGGACGCAGAATTTTCGGAATTCAGGAATTCAAAGATTTGAAAATCGCAAAATTTGAAAATCTGAAAAAAGGAAAATCCGTTTTAATTAATGACTAACTATTAACCACTTTAAGACCCGCCTCGTTTTGGATTTTAGGTGTTTACATGTTTAAAATAGTTTTTTTTGCTAGAAAAAAACTTAGAACCCCCAAACATTATATATTGTTTTTTTTCTAACACCCTAGAGAATAAAATGGCGGTCGTTGCAATACTTTTTTTCACACCGTATTTGCGCAGCGGTATTGCAAGCACACTTTTTTTGGAAAAAATTCACTTTTTTGAATAAAAAAATAAGACAACAGTAAAGTTAGTCCAATTTTTTTATATATTGTGAAAGATAATGTTACGCCGAGTAAATTGATACCTAACATGTCACGCTTCAAAATTGCGCCCGTTCGTGGAATGGCATCAAACTTTTACCCTCAAAAATCTCCATAGGCGACGTTTAAAAAAATTCTACAGCTTGCATATTTTGCGTTACAGAGGAGGTCTACGGCTATAATTATTGCTCTCGCTCTACCGATCGCGGCGATACCTCACATGTGTGGTTTGACCACCGTTTTCATATGCGGGCGCTACTCACGTATGCGTTCGCTTCTGCGCACGAGCTCGTCGGGACGGGGCGCTTTAAAAAAAAATTTTTTTGTTTTTCTTATTTATTTTTCTTGATTTTATTTATTTTTACACAGTTTTTAAAAAAAATTTAATTGGCTCACTTTTATTCCTATTACAAGGAATGTAAACATTCCTTGTAATAGAAAAAAGCATGACAGGTCCTCTTAAATATGAGATCTGGGGGGTCAAAAAGTCCTCAGATCTCATATTTGGACTTCAATGGAAAAAAAAAAAAAAAAAATGTCATTTAAAAAAATGACATTTGAAAATTCCTCTTTAAGAGGTATGGGCGGAAGTGACGTTTTTGATGTCGCTTCCGCCCTCCTATGGTATAGAGATGACTGGCGGCCATCGTAGCGTCACTCATCTCTATGCCGAGCAGGAGAAAGGACCCGATCGCCTCCGCCGCTGCCGTCGGTTCCGGTAAGCGGCGGAAGGCGCGGGAGAGCGGCGGGAGGGGGGGGGCACCTCTCCCGCCGCCGATAACGGTGATCTCGCGGCGAATCCGCCGCGATAACCACCATTATCGGAATGCTGACCGGCGCCTGAAGAGATGGATATCTTGGTTGTGGCAGCTGCTGACGTTACCGAGATGTCCCTCTTCAAAATCAGGACGTACATCGTTGTGCGCCGGTCGGAAAGTGGTTAAATTAACGAGTACGAATTTATCCGAAATTACAAATTATCTGAAATAACAAATGCTGCATCTAAACAAATGGAATGGAACAAATTCATAATAAATAATAATTAATAATAATAAAAAGGTTTTATTATTATTATTATTGTTATTTATTATTATTAGATTGTTACGTTCAATTTGTTTAGATGCGGCATTCGTTATTTCAGATAATTTGCAACTTTGGATAAATTCGTGCTCGTTACGTTCACTAACAGACACATTTAAAAGGGAATTCCAATACCTATAATTTAATAGTTATTATTATTTAGAATTAAACAGATTTTCTTTATTTTTTTCAAATTTTTGAATTTCCGAATTCCGAAAATCCGAAAATCCGAAAATTCAAAAGTAGTATAAAATATTATATTTTATTCTATTCTGTTCTATAGTTTTTCTAGTCTATTCTTTAATATTCTATTAAAATCTTTTCTATTAAAATCGAAATCATTATATACTAAATTCAAATTTCGGAAGATGGTTATATATATTTCTTTTTCCGACATTCAAATGTCACCTGCCACAAATTTGGTATGCAAACACAGTAGAACTAGCACTACAACCTCTCCAAATTTGGGGTTTTTATCACCAAGTAACCCCGAGATACGTGGACCCAAATTCGGTTCGCAAAATATTTTCGAATCCGGTTGAAATAGTTTCAAATGCAGTTGAAATAATTTCAAATGCAGTTGAAATAATTTCAAATGCAGTTGAAATAATTTCAAATGCAGTTGAAATAATTTCAAATCATGTTGAAATAATTTCAAATCATGTTGAAATAATTTCAAATCATGTTGATACTATTTCAAGTGGATTCGAAAATATTTTGCCACCCGACTTTGAAAAAAAAAAAATGAAATTGATTCTAACAGTCTGCAGAAGATCTGCAAAAAAAGAAGTGAAATGGCCGTTAATAGTCTACAGGAGATCTGCTATTAAATTATATATTTTTTTCTATTCTGTTCTAATCTTTTCTCAACCGGATTCGAAAATATTTTGCGACCCAACTTTGAGGCCACGTGGCACTTGTGGTCGGTCACGTGGCACTCGTGGCAGGTGTCTTGGCACTTGTGGCAGGTGTTGTGGCAAGTGGACAATGACATACAGCATATGTACTTGCCTTGCGATCGACATCCGTGACAGCCATTTCACATCTTTTTTTTTATGTGACAGATGTATATAAATAAATAACCATCTTCCAAAATTTATAATTCAAATAGAAAAGATTAGAACAGAATAGAAAAAAATATATAATTTAATAGCAGATCTCCTGTAGACTATTAACAGCCATTTCACTTCTTTTTTTTTTTTTGCAGATCTTCTGCAGACTGTTAGAATCAATTACATTTTTGTTTTTCAAAGACGGGTCGCAAAATATTTTCGAATCCGCTTGAAATAGTATCAACATGATTTGAAATTATTTCAACCGGATTCAAAAATATTTTGCGACCCGAATTTGGGTCCACGTATCTCGGGGTTTCTTGGTGATAGGTTGTAGTGCTAGTTTTACTGTGTTTGCATACCAAATTTGGGGTTTCTAGCTATAAGTGGCCCCGAGATACGTGGCCCCAAAGTCGGGTCACAAAAATGTAATTCTCTGCTGTAGAAAAGTACTTGACATATCCCCCATATCTGGGGGTCACTTGGTTGGTGCTAGGAACCCCATAACTTGTGGCAGGCGACATGGCAAGTGGACAATCCACAACTTGGTCACGTGGCAGGTCACGTGGCACTTGTGGTCGGTCACGTGGCACTTGTGGCAGGTGTCTTGGCACTTGTGGCAGGTGTTGTTGCAAGTGGACAATGAGATACAGCATATGTACTTGCCTTGCGATCGACATCCGTGACAGCCATTTCACATCTTTTTTTTTATGTCACAGATGTATATAAGTAAATAACCATCTTCCAAAATGTATAATTCAAATAGAAAAGATTAGAACAGAATAGAAAAAAATATATAATTTAATAGCAGATCTCCTGTAGACTATTAACAGCCATTTCACTTCTTTTTTTTGCAGATCTTCTGCAGACTGTTAGAATCAATTTCATTTCTTTTTTCAAAGTCGGGTCGCAAAATATTTTCGAATCCGCTTGAAATAGTATCAACCGCATTTGAAATAATTTCAACCGCATTTGAAACTATTTCAACCGGATTCGAAAATATTTTGCGACCCGAATTTGGGTCCACGTATCTCGGGGTTACTTGGTGATAGAAACCCCAAATTTGGAGAGGTTATAGTGCTAGTTCTACTGTGTTTGCATACCAAATATGGGGTTTCTAGCTATAAGTGGACCCGAGATACGTGGCCCCAAAGTCGGGTCACAAAATGGCAAGCACTTTTCTGCAGCAGAGAATGACATTTTTCGACCCGACTTTGGGGCCACGTATCTCGGGGCCACTTGTAGCTAGAAACCCCAAATTTGGTATGCAAACACAGTAGAACACTACAACATATCCAAATTTGGGGTTTCTATCACTAAGTCACCCTGAGATATTTCGAATTTCGTCCACGATTTTTTGATTCGAAAATAATTCGGATTCGGTTAAATTCGTTAGTATTGTAATTCTGTAATTCGGATGCATCCGAATGTCCGAATAATGAAAAATTCGTCCGAATTTCGATTCGGAACATAACGGAATGCACATGTCTAACACATACATGCATGCACAGACACACACATACATCATGCACACACATACAGTAGATAGATAGTCTTATATAAAAAAACAAAAACAAAAAAATACGGCAGTCCTGTTACCTTGTCTCTTCCTGATGGGTACTGCACTGTAGGGGGAGACAAAGAGCACACACTGTGCTTTCACTTTAGCCTAATGTGAGGTGCTCCCTGCACAGCGCTGATTACAGTTTGGAATCGGCGATCGGGGAGCTCCTCTCAGACGCCGCTCCTAGTGAAAAGTACAGGGGGGCCCCCGAGGGCCCCCCTGCAGCAAGGGGCCCGGTCGCCATGGCGATCGCAGCGACCCCTATAATTCCGCCACTGACAAGAACGACGAGCTGCAAGGCGGAGGAGGTAATCGCTAAGCCCAGAAAATCTTAGGTGTTATGGCGCTACATTTACATTTCTTGTGATGGGAATTAAAGTGATCAAAACAAAGGGGGGGCGTGTAAAAATAATAATAATAAAAAATAATAGTAATAAAAAAAGGGGGCCAGTGTAAAAATAATAAAAAAATAATAAATAATACTAATAATAAAATATAATAAAAAAATGTTCTAATAAAAAGAAATTAAATAAATAATAATAAAAAAGGGACGGAGTAAAAAAAATAAAATTAAAAATATATATAAATAAAATAACGGAGTAAAAAAAAAAAAAAATATATATAAAAAATAAATAAAATAATTTAAAAAAACAAAAAATAATAATAAAGGGGGGGGCAGTGTTAAAAAAAAATAATAAATTAATAAAAAAATAATAAAAAAATAATAGTAACAAAAAAGGGGGGGTGCAGTGTAAAAATAAAAATAAAAAATAATAATAATAAAAACATTTCTAATAAAAAAGAAATTACATAAATAATAATAAAAAAGGGGTGGAGTGTAAAAAATAAAATAAAATAATAAAAAAAAATAATAATAAAAGGGGGGGCAGTGTAAAAATATTAATAATAATAAAAAAATAATAATAATAATAATAATAAAAAAAATAATAATAAAAATAAAAAAAAAATAATAAAAAAAATGTAAAGTGCCCCCGTGTGCAGAGGTGAACGCATACATAGGTTGCGCACACATGCTGTATGTAAATAGTGTTCTCACCACACGTGAGGTATCGCCACGAACGTTATAGCAAGAGCAATAATTCCAGCATTAGCTCCCCTTTGTAAATCTAAACTGGTTACCTGTAAATATTTTTAAAGCGTCGCCTGTGGAGATTTTTAAGTATCGCAGTTTGTTGCCATTCTACGAGCGTGTGCGATTTCAAAGCGTGACGTGTTAGGTATCTATTTCCTCAGAGTGTCAGGGGATTTCTATATAAAATTATAAAAACTGATGAACGATGATTTTTACAAGACCTGAACCTTTCCAAGAAACATGTAAGACAAGGGACAGAAGTCTGGGCTGGACAGACAGTTCATTAACCAAACCAGCCCAGTGCATACAAAGCCAGCAATGAACAAACAACTCAGGAGGAAAACTGGTTCTCCAACAACAACGACAATAATTAGTCAGTAAATAAAAGTATTTAATTAAGAAAGACCCAGGATATGAAAATCACAGTTTTATCCGAGAAACCAGATAGTGGAAGTGTCACCAGAAGCACCAAGACAACGGACTTTCCCTATTCCGAGGCCAGAAGACCCCCCCCCCTCCCCCCGAGACAACCAGCTGAGTACAGCCAATACAAATCATTAATTACCTTCCCAAATCAAAGCAAATTACAAAATCAGCTAAAAAAAAAAAGATTCACAGTAACAAATTCTTTAACCACTTACAGATTGGAAGGAATTGCCCCTCCCCCTTCGCATTTATTGCGATACGGCGCTGCGTTAATTTAACTGACAATTGCGCGGTCGTGCGACGTTGTACCCAAATAAAATGGACGTCCTTTTTTCTCCCCCCCACTAATAGAGATTTCTTTGGTGGTATTTGATCTCCTCTGTGGTTTTTATTTTTTGCGATATAAACAAAAAAAGTGCGACAATTAACCACTTGCCTACCAGGTACGAACACCCCCTTCCTGTCCTGACCAAGCCATTTTTCAGCTTTCAGCGCTGTCGCATTTTGAATGACAATTGCGCGGTCATGCAAGGATGCACCCAAATAAAATTTTTATCATTTTTTCCCCACAGATAGAGCTTTATTTTGGTGGTATTTGATCACCTCTGCGTTTTTTATTTCTTGCGCTATAAACAAATTAAGAGAGACAAGTTTGAAAAAAACACAATATTTTTTACTTTTTATTATAATAAGTATCCATTTTTTTTTTAACAAATGTTTTCCTCAGTTTAGACCGATACGTATTCTTCTACATATTTTTTGTAAAAAAAAATCGCAATAAGCGTCTATTGATTGGTTTGCGCAAAAGTTATAGCGTCTACAAAATAGGGGATAGAGTTATAGCATTTTTATTATTATTTTTTTTTTTTTACTAGTAATGGCGGCGATTTGCGATTTTTATCGTGACTGCGACATTGCGGCGGACATATCGGACACTTTTGACACACTTTTGGGACCATTCACATTTATACAGCGATCCGTGCTATAAAAATGCATTGATTACTGTATAAATGTGACTGGCGGGGAAGGGGTTAACACTAGGGGGCGCTGCAGGGGTTAATATGTTCCCTATGTAAGTGATTCTAACTGTGGGGGGAGGGGACTGACTGGGGGAGGGGACCAATCAGTGTCCCTATGTACAAGGGACACACCATCGGTCTCCTCTCCTCTGACAGGACGTGGATCTGTGTGTTTACACACACAGATCCACGTCCTGCTCAGTTACCGGGCAATCGTGGGTGCCTGGCGGACATCGCGGCCGCCGGGCACGCACATCGGGTCCCCAGCGGTGCGGCCTCCCGCGGTGCCCGCGCGCCCCCTAGTGGCCAAAAAGCTAGCGCCGTCATATGACGGCGGCCCGCCACAAGAGCTGCACCGCTCCGCCGTCATTTGACAGTGGGCGGTCAGCTACATGTTAAAAAAAAATAAAAAATTCGTACATTCGTAAGAGTTATTTTTTCGTTGATTCGTTTTTTCGTTAGTTTCATTTTCGGACGCATTCATATTTATTCGTACATTCGTAACATTCGTAGATTCGTAATCGGAGCATAATTCATAATTTTATGTAATGTGTATGCAATTATTACATTTTAATAATTTACGAATCGAAAAAAAAAAAAAAGTTGCAAATCGAAAAAAAAAAGTTACGAATCGAAAAAAAAGTTACGAACGTACGAATTTTTTTGTTCAATAGAGATACGGAAATTGCAAATCGAAAAAAATAAAATAAAAAGTTACGAATCGAAAAAAAAGTTCAGAATCGAAAAAAAAAAAGTTATGAATCGAAAAAAAAAAGTTCAGAATGTACGAATTTTTTGGTTCAATAGAGATACGGAAATTACAAATCGAAAAAAAATAAAAAAAAGTTACAAATCGAAAAAAAAAGTTACGAATCGAAAAAAAAGTTCAGAATCGAAAAAAAAAAAGTTATGAATCGAAAAAAAAAAGTTCAGAATGTACGAATTTTTTGGTTCAATAGAGATACGGAAATTACAAATCGAAAAAAAAAATAAAAAAAAGTTACGAATCGAAAAAAAAAAGTTACGAATTGAAAAAAAAAGTTACGAATCGAAAAAAGTTACGAATGTACGAATTTTTTTGTTCAATCCATTCGAAGCACGTTTAGCAGCACCATTGTAAGGGACACGAAAATTACCAATTCAACAAAAAAAAAAGTTACGAATGTACGAATTTTTTCGTTTTTCGGATTTTCTTCGTTAGTACATTTGTTGTTTCTAATTCGTTTTTTTTCGGATTTTCGTTGTTTTTCGGATTCGTTCGATTCGTTACGATTCGTTATTCGGATTCGTACGATTCGAACGATTCGTTACGATTCGTTATTCGGATTCGTGCGATTCGAACGATTAGTTCATTCGTACGAAAACGAACGAGCGAAAATAACGAAAAAAAACGAAAAACGAAAAAAAAAAACGAAACGAATGCACATGTCTAGTTATCACTTGGCGCCCAGTGGCCTATTTAAACTGCTCTGTCACTGCAAACAAGTGCTGGATGATCTTCAGCTCCTTCCTGACCCTCCAAGTCCTGATCTGTTGCTCCTGTGTGTTCATGTATGACCCGGCTCGCCTTTGGACTTCCCCTCTGCTAGTTCCTCTTTCTCTGTTTCCTGGTATCCTGACTTCGGCCTGTTTATTGGACTTGATCTGCCTGCTAACTTTGTACCACATTGCCCGGCTGTTACCCGACCTTGGCCTGTCCTCTGGACTGGCTTTTGCCTGATGATCCGGTACCCTGCTGCCCGGTTGTTGCCGACTACTGCTCTTCTTCTGGTTTTGCTCCTGTCCACGCTCTGGTGCCCAGCTGCTTCTACTTCCTGCTCCAAGGACCGTAACTGCCAGCTCTACCCACCTTCAGAGGGGACATCACCGGCCAGCTACCCGGCACTCGTGCCACTCCTTGCCTTTACACTTTCTGTTCCCACCTTCAGGAGTTTAGGCGGGAGGAGCAAGAGAGGCCTCCATCACATTCCAGTCTCCACCAGGTACGTGATAGTATCATCCAGCCATGACTGAGACTGGAGGAGGTACCTCCCTGCCCCGAAGCTAGGGTTGCCACCTTTTCTGCAAGCCAATCCCGAACATTCTTGTACCCATAAAATATGCTTACAATGCTGAGCCACAAGTAAGTGTCTCACAGACATGTATAAACCTCAGAACAATAATTCAAAAATAAAACTTCCAATACATATGATTTGTGGACTGAATGCAAAAAACTGATTCCTCTTATCACACAAATTAGGTGGATGGAGGAATTTCCTCCCTCCTTAGGGGGAGGGGGCCAGAGGATCAGGCCATTTCTGATTAGTGCTCTGTGTGACAAATCAACAGATCGCCCGACTCTATGGAGGGGCAGAGATCCCACTGACTGGGATGGAGGGGGGGTAGTAGAGCGTTCCTCCTGCCTGGGACAGTTAGCCACAGTTCATTGTTAATAAATGTGTCCGGGTTTCATGCAGTCTGAAACCCGGACACATGGTCCAAAACCTGGACTGTCCGGGTGAATCCTGGACAGGTGGCAACCCTACCCGAAGCACTATGCCAGCAAATCACAACCTTAATCCAAGCGGTGACCGGACTCCAGCAGGCCTATGTCCAGCTTGAAAGTTGTTTACCTTCTGCATTTCAAAATCCTCTATCCGGGGAACCTGCTCCTGCACCCACAGTAGTAGTTCCTTTTCCTGGAGCCTCAAGTACCTATTCCGGAAAGCTTTTTCAGGGGATCGCTACGAATTTCAAACTATTCGCAATGTCTGCGAGCTATATTTCGAGTTAAATGGAATAAATCAATGTGTGGTGTTGCGCTCCCAAAAAATGTGCTAGATAGTCAGGCTAGGGATGGCAGTGGTAAGCAATAAAAAATGGCGAAGGTCTTACCAAAATTAAATAAATACACATATAAAGTTATATACAATGTATAAACAGTAAAAAACAAATGTGACTGATGTGCATGAAATTGCTAAAATCAAGTAGGATCGATTAAATAAAGTGGAATGTGATAAACGTGCTAAAGTGTGCTATAAAAAACACAATAAAAGGTGCACGGTTGCTCAAGAATCGCATAACCACTAAGTAGTGTTCTAGTGAAAATAAAACAGGTTAAAAGGTATCTGAATAGATTAACAGTGCAAGAAAAATATTAAAACAAATAAATGCATATGAAATCGCATTAAAAAATTCCAAAATCGCATACAATTCCAAAAATCGCATAAAATTTCTAAATCGCAGAAATCGCGCAATTGATTAAAAGTTCAAAATCGCATTCAAGTTCAAGACACATAAATGTGCATTGACTATAGGAGAAGTAAATAGATAGAACAGTGATGCTGCGATACAATGCAGAAGTGATGCTATGTAGAGATTTCTGCGACTCTTGCGGGAGCAGATGCAGCGTGAAGAAATGGTTGGTGCTGGTGGGTTTTACATATAGTAACGCTGTGACTGAAATAGTGACTGCTTGGTGCTCTGTGCTGTGGTTCTTCGGTGTATAGAAGACACCTGTAGGTTCCCTAAATGGTTACCTTACTGCTGTAAGGTAAACAGCATTGGATAGACACCAGGGAGGTGTATGGCCACTCCAGGGGGGGGGGGGGGGGAGGTTACAGGTCTGGACTGCAGCTCTTCCTTCTGTGTCAGGTGGGGGCTGGATACCACTTCGTTGGCAGGGAACACTCAGCAATCGTCACTCATAGTAATAGAGGGGGAGGGAAACGGAGGACTATATGGTGTAGTATTTTCTCAAAAGAATATTTATTTTACATTTGCATGAAAAGTACAAACTCACATTTAAAAACAGCTGGGGATCAGGGTAGGAAAACGAGCGGCTGGCTCGCGTCTGAACGTCACTTCCGGTGTGTCCGTTTGTCCTACGCGTGTCGTCACCGTCACGTGACTTCATCGAGTTACAACCACAGACTTTGTCCCTTGAGTTCACCAGGGTGGGTTTTGTCATTTCTCTCTTGCGGGTGGAACAACAGATATGGGCCCATCACCTTCGTGAACGGACTAGTCTGGTCCTACGGCCATGGCTGAGATCTATGATGATCCCCAGCGAACCTCCACAGCGGAGGCTAACCTACATATGCTTCGGCAAGGATCTCAACCCATGGAAGACTACGTGGTTAAGTTCCGTCACTGGAGTTCCGACACTGCCTGGAATGATGCAGCCTTGCAATATCAGTTCCGCCTGGGACTTTCTGAAACTCTGAAAGATGAGCTCGCCAGACTAGATCCAACAAAAACGCTCGAAGACTTAATCCAGCTTGTCATCCGGCTTGATCGCAGATTCCGAGAGAGAAGGACAGAAAGGTCTGGCAATACTCAACCTACCTGGACTCAGCGGCACCTGCACTCACACCTCGCCCCCCATCCACCTTCCCAATGGAATCTGTTCATTTGGGAATTACCCGTTCACTGCTGTCATCCAAAGAAAGACTTAGACCCCGGCAAAATGACTTATGCCTTTATTGTGGTGACCAGTGTTGGTCATCTTACTTTAAAAAAGTAATTCGTTAAGTTACAAATTACTTCTCCCAAAAAGTAATTGCGTTAGTAACTCAGTTACTACATTGGAAAAGTAATTAGTTACGCAGCAAAGTAACTGACTTTTTTTTAAAATATTCTATACATGTAACTAAGGGGCGGGTCTAGTATTACTGTAACCAAGGGGCGCATTTATTATTATTGTTATATATCGTGTAACCACAAGGGGCTGCTCTATTATTACTCTAACCAAGGGGCAGATCTGTTATAGCGTGTAAGCAAGGGGCGGGTCTATTATTATTATATCGTGTAAGGGGCGGGTCTATTAGTATTATATCGTGTAAGGGGCGGGTCTATTATTATTATATCATGTAAGGGGCGGGTCTATTATTATTATATCATGTAAGGGGCGGGTCTAGTATTATTATATCGTGTAAGGGGCGGGTCTATTATTATTATATCATGTAAGGGGCGGGTCTATTATTATTATATCATGTAAGGGGCGGGTCTAGTATTATTATATCGTGTAAGGGGCGGGTCTATTATTATTATATGGTGTAAAGGGCGGGTCTATTATTATTATATGGTGTAAGGGGCGGATGGCTACAGAAGAGGGCGAATGTTAAATTAATGGGCAGAGCTCGATATATAACAATAATAATAATAAATGCGCCCCTTGGTTACAGTAATACTAGACCCGCCCCTTACTTACACGATAGACGCCCCTTGCAGAGTAGCACGAGCATCAGGAGCGTGCGGCATCGCCTCGTACAATTACATGTTAACTGCGCCTGCGCGGTGTAGAGTTCACTCAGAGCTGTTTAGGTTCGGCCATTTTCGGACACTCCGTAGTCCTTCGTACTGCGCATGCCCTGCGCCTGCGCAGTACAGGGGGTCCTTATACGGCAGGGGAACTTTTTCGGCAGGGGAACTGAATTACACTACTGCCATCTAGTGGCGGTAGATTTAATTGGGGTAACTAAGCCAAAGTAATGGGAACTGAGTTACCATGAGAGGAAAAGTAATCAGTTAGATTACTCGTTACCCTCTAAAGTAACTGCGTTAGGTAACTCAGTTTATTTTAACTCAGTTACTTACATCACTGGTGGTGGCGTTGGTCATTACCTCTGCAACTGCCCCATAAGGCCACAATGCTCCATGCTCCTGACGCTTACAGCTGTCCTGTAAAAAACCTTTCCTCTCATCTTCTGTTGACGCTCTCTCTGCAGCTACCAGGGAGGAGCATCCAAACCCGAGCTATTATCGATTCCGGAGCCTGCAGTTGTTTTATGGGCTACACCTTTACTAAACAACATCAAGTCCCACCGCAAACTGAGACGCAGCATTTAACCACTTCAATACCAGGCACTTAGACACCTCCCCGCCCAGACCAATTTTCAGCTTTCAGCACTGTCGCACTTTGAATGACAATTGCGCGGTCATACAACACTGTACCCAAACACATTTTTTATCATTTTGTTCCCACAAATAGAGCTTTCTTTTGGTGGTATTTGATCACCTCTGCGATTTTTATTTTTTGCGCAACAAATAAAAAAAGACCAAAAATTTTGAAAAAAAACAAGTTTTTCTTTGTTTCTGTTAATTTTTTTGTAAATAAGTACGTTTTCTTCTTCAATGATGGGCACTGATATGGCTGCACTGACGGGCACTGATAAGGCGACACTGATGGGCACCGATGAGGTGGCACCAATGAGGTGGTACTGATGAGGTGGCACTGACGGCCACTGATGATGGGCACTGATAGGCAGCACTGATGGGCACTGATAGGTGGCACTGATGGGCACTGATAGGTGGCACTGGTATGTGGCACTGATGGGCACTCATATGTGGCACTGATGGGCACTCATAGGCGGCACTGATGGGCACTCATAGGGGGCACTGATGGGCACTTATGGGTGGCACTGATGGGTACTTATGGGTGGCACGGATAGGTGGCATGGATGGGCACTGATGGGCACTGATAGGTGGGCACTGATGGGCACGGATGGACGCTGATAGGTGGCACTGCTGGACACTGATGGGTGGCACTGATTACACTGATGGGTGGCACTGATAACACTGGGTGGCATTGCTGGGTGATGGGTGGCACTGATTGCTACTTGATGGTGCCAGCCAGTGCCCATTTGTGGGCACTGACTGGCACAGATTGGGCATTATTTGCACATGTGGATGGCCAGGGGGTACATACCTGGCCATCCACATGTTGCCCACTTCCCTGGTGATCCTAGTGATCCCTGGTGATCCTAGTGGAGTCCCTGGTGGTCCAGTGTGGGCATCTGAGGCATCTCTGTCAGACGCGAGTGAGGAAAAGCCGATCACCGGCTTTTCCTGTTGACATCGTGATCAGCCGTGATTGGACACGGCTGATCACATGGTAAAGAGCCTCCGCCGGAGGCTCTTTACCGAGATCAGTATAGCGGTGTGTCAGACTGACACACCGCTCCACTGATCGCCGCGATGCGCGCCCCCACGGGCGCGCGGCGGCATGTTATCCTGAAGGACGTCATATGACGCCCAGTCAGGATAACGGAACCACTTCCCGGACGTCAATATGCTATTGACCGGGCGGGAAGTGGTTAAAGATTAATCTGGCGGACGGCTCAAACCTCAAGTCAGGACCTGTCACGCAAGAAACGTGTCCCCTACTAGCAGTAACCTCTTTGGGTCATTCTGAATACTTAAACCTGGACATTATCCCATCTCCCTTGTTTGCCATCATCCTGGGGATTTCAGGCACACAACCCCCAAATAAACTGGGAATCTGGAACTTTCCCTACCACCTACTGCCAGCAGCACTGTTTTCCTCAAGCGGTCACCACCACAGTGCCCCTAATGGAGCTGCAACCAGAGACTTCAGTTTCAGTTTCTGAGACTTCAGTTTCACATCATGTCCCACCTGTTTACCATGATTTCTTAGATGTTTTTGATAAGAAGAAGGCTAAAGCCCCATACACACGGTTAGATTTTCCGATGGATTCTGTCCTATCAGACAATGTTGTCGGAAATTCCGACCGTGTGTAGGCACCATCGGACAGTTTCCATCGGATTGTCCGACGGACAAAGTCCTATCTCCTGCTGGATAGATTTTTTGACAACAAAGTCGGATCACACCAAATCCGATCGTGTGTAGCGAATTCCGACGGACAAAGTGCTACGCATGCTCAGATCACATTACAAGACCAAAGCTATTGGCTACTAGCCTCTACGTAGTCCCGTCGTACGCAACAAACGTCACCACGTTCAGAATGATCGGATTTTCCGACAACTTTGTCCGACCGTGTGTACGCAAAACCAACGTCGGACAAAGTACGACGGACATGATCCGACGGACCTGGTCCTCGGATAATCCGCGCGTGTGTATGGGGCTTAAGAGTGGTTCTGCACCCATTTCATTTAGTAAATCTCTTTGCCTTCCAAATCAGGCAAAGAGTACTAAATGAAATGTGTTTTTATTTTTTATTTTTTTACTTACCTTGTAATTGATGACTTCCGGTCTTCTCTCTCTTCGGCGGTCGGCGGGGTCTCTGCGTCGATAGTCGTCAGGCCGCACTGTCGCCTGGGATCTGGTGTCATTGTTCCCAGGAGTCAGTGCGGACATCTTCAGAAATCTCGCGAGATTTCGGCCACATCTTCCGAAATCTCGCGTGATTTCGGCCACATCTTCCGAAATCTCGCGAGATTTCGGACACATCTTCCGAAATCTCGTGAGATGTCGGCAGATGTGTCGTTACTGCGCACGCGCGAGTAACGGCGGTGCATGCTGGGCCATCTAAAGTGCCTGTGGGGTTTTCACATGCCCACAGGCAAGATGGCCCCCAGCACAAAAGAAGAAGATGAGGAACTTCATCGGACGAAAACCGGCGGCGATCGAGATGGAAGATGGAACAGGTGAGTCCCCCAATAAAGGTAAGCATCCTTTGTATACCCCCCCCAAAAAAAAAAAAAAAACGCTTTAAGACTTTGCCACCCCATCGACCATACGATTGCCCGATCGAATTGCTACCCGGGGCGGAGATCCCATTTGGACGAATGTTTCCTTTATCAGAACCTGAGCTGGAGGTGTTGCGCCTATACATTGACGAGAACCTGAAAAGGGGATTTATCCGTTCATCCACATCGCCTGCTGGGGCTGGCATATTTTTTGTTGAAAAAAAAAAGAAGATCACACTTTGAGACCGTGTGTGGACTATAGAGAAATAAACAAAATAACCATTAAGAACAGATACCCCCTTCCACTTGTTCCAGAACTTTTCCAGCGTTTCAGAGCAGCAAAAGTATTCACGAAACTTGACCTACGGGGTGCATATAAACTGGTAAGAATTCGGAAGGGGGATGAATGGAAAATGGCCTTCCGTACCCGTTTTGGGCACTTTGAATACCGTATATACCGTATTTATCGGCGTATACACGCACTTTTTCCCCCTTAAAATCGGGGGAAAGTCGTTGCGTGTTATACGCCGATACCCAAAAAAAAAATGACAAAAATCGGTTGCGGCGCCGAAAAATGGCGACCGCGGCCGAAAAAGGCCGAACCGTGGCCGAAAAAGGCCGGAAAAAGCCGAAGCGCGGCCGAAAAAGACCGAAGCCGGCTGTTCAGCTCCGCTCGTAGTCCCGCCTCCCTGCGCTCGCTCCCGAAACAGCAGGGAGGCGGGACGAGCGGAGCTGAACAGTCGGCTCTGTCTTTTTCGGCCGCACTTCGGCCTTTTTCGGCCGCGGTTCGGCCTTTTTCGGCCGCGCATGCGCGGTATTTCTCGCGGCGGGAAATTTTAAACGCTGGCGAACTTCAAATGACACTAGCAAGCTGCAAATGACACTAGCAAGCTGCAAATGACGCTGGGCAGGCTGCAAATGACGCTGGGCAAGCTACAAATGACGCTGGGCAGGTTGCAAATGACGCTGGGCAGGTTGCAAATGACGCTGGGCAAGCTGCAAATGACGCTGGGCAAGCTGCAAATGACGCTGGGCAAGCTACAAATGACGCTGGGCAAGCTGCAAATGACGCTTAAAAGTAAGTTTTTTTTTTCCCTAAACTTCTCTCCTAAAACTTTTTTTCCTTAAAATTCCCTCCTAAACTTGGGGTGCGTGTTATACGCCGGTGCGTGTTATACGCCGATAAATACGGTACTTGAGTATAAGCCGAGTTTTTCAGCATATTTTTTGGTTCTGAAAGTGCCCCCCTCGGCTTATACTCGAGTCAAGCACTTTTCTGCAGCAGAGAATGACATTTTCCGACCCGACTTTGGGGCCTCGTATCTCGGGGCCACTTGGTGCTAGGAACCCCAGTGTAACTAGCACTACAACATATCCAAATTAGGGGGTTCCTAGCACCAAGTGGCCCCGAGATACAGGGCCCCAAAGTCGGTCAACTGTGTCCATCCGCAGCAATGTCAATTTTCCCAAATTTTGGCTGCACCTAGGGGGCATCTAGGAACCCTTAACTGCCAAGTTTGAAGTTCGGGGGACCAGTGGCTGCAAATGGGCACCGTGTGGCTGCAAATGGGCACAGTGAGGCTGCAAATGGGCATTGTTGACCCTCTTTTACACTTACAGTAGCTGCGCATTTCTCACCCTAGGCTTATACTCGAGTCAATACGTTTTATCATTTTTTTGTGGTTAAATTGGGTGCCTCATCTTATATTCGGGTCGGCTTATACTGGAGTGGTACTTAGTTATGCCATTCGGGCTTTGTAATGCCCCAGCTACTTTTCAGCATCTTGTCAGTGATGTTTTTAGAGACTTTCTCGACCTCTTCATGATCGTGTTTCTCAACGATATACTCATATTCTCCCCTTCCATAGACGAACACTGACTGCATGTTAAAAAGGTCCTCAGCCGTCTCCGAAAACACCAGTTTTCCGCAAAAGCGGAAAAATGCGAGTTCGAGCAAGAAACGATCCAGTTCTTGGGGCTTATTATCGCAACATCAGGCATCGCAATGGACCCACAAAAAGTTGGTGCCATCCTTGAGTGGCCAGAGCCAACTGATCGGAAAGGGAACCCAGAGATTTATTGGATTCGCTAACTTTCACCGTAAATTTATCAAAATCTTTTCAGTCATCATCAGCCCCATCACTCGGCTTACCAAGCAGAACACCCGATTTCAGTGGACTCCAGCAGCGCAACTCACCTTTGATAAATTTTAACTTCTCTTTACATCAGCACCAATTTTACAACATCCTGATCCTGCATTATCCTATGTTCTTGAGGTGGATGCTTCTGAGAACGCAGTGGGCGCCATCTTATCCCAACGGCAAGGCGCTAAATCCCTCCTGCATCCCTTCTCTAGGAAACTCAGTACATCAGAGAAAAATTGCGATGTGGGAGATCGTGAGCTACTTGCCATCAAGGCCGCTCTGGAGGAATGGCGCTATCTGCTTGAGGGAGCAAGTCACCCAATCCTTATTTTTACTGACCATAAAAATTTGGAATATCTCCGTACAGCCAGGCGCCTAAAGCCTCGTCACGTATGTACGTACATGTTTTTCCTCACAATTTACATTCCATATAACCTACAGACCAGGCTGTAAAAATGGGAAACATGACGCCTTGTCACGTATGTTTCCGGAAGAGAAGGAAATTACCCAACCTGATACCATCCTTTCTCCACAAAATTTTCTGTTACTGCAAGGAGATTTGGTGTCACAGCTATAGAGGTTACACAGGCAGTCCAAGTCCTCCAGGATGGCACATCAATACATGCCATTGCCAGAAGGTTTGCTGTGTCTCCCAGCACAGTCTCAAGAGCATGGAGGACATTCCAAGAGCCAGGCAGTTACTCTAGGACAGCTGTACAGGGCCGTAGAAGGTCCTTAACCCACCAGCAGGGATGGTATCTGCTCCTATGTGCAAGGGGGAACAGGATGAGCACTGCCAGAGCCCCATGAAATGACCTCCAGCAGGCCACTGGTGTGAACGTCTGCGACCAAACAATCAGAAACAGACTTTATGAGGGCGGCCTGAGGGCCCGACATCCTCTAGTGGGCCCTGTGCTCACTGCCAGGCACTGTGGAGCCCAATTGGCATTTGCCATTGAACACCAGAATTGGCAGATCCACCACTGGCGCCCTGTGCTTTCCGCGGATGAGAGCAGGTTCACCCTGAGCACATGTGACCGATGTGAAAGGGTCTGGAGAAGCCGAGGAGAACGTTGTGCTGCCTGCAACATCGGAACGTCTTTGAATTCAGCCCTCTGTAGGTTGATGATTTTCATTTCCAACAAACAATGTGACATCCTTTCCTTTCTAATAGTCCATACCAGTATAGATCCTAACACATTACCCAGTCCATACCAGTATAGATCCTAACACATTACCCAGTCCATACCAGTATAGATCCTAACACATTACCCAGTCCATACCAGTATAGATCCTAAACACATTACCCAGTCCATACCAGTATAGATCCTAACACATTACCCAGTCCATACCAGTATAGATCCTAACACATTACCCAGTCCATACCAGTATAGATCCTAACACATTACCCAGTCCATACCAGTATAGATCCTAACACATAACCCAGTCCATACCAGTATAGATCCTAACACATTACCCAGTCCATACCAGTATAGATCCTAACACATTACCCAGTCCATACCAGTATAGATCCTAACACATTACCCAGTCCATACCAGTATAGATCCTAACCCATTACCCAGTCCATAACAGTATAGATCCTAACACATTACCCAGTCCATACCAGTATAGATCCTAACACATTACCCAGTCCATACCAGTATACATCCTAACACATTACCCAGTCCATACCAGTATAGATCCTAACACATACCCAGTCCATACCAGTATAGATCCTAACACATTACCCAGTCCATACCAGTATAGATCCTAACACATTACCCAGTCCATACCAGTATAGACCCTAACACATTACCCAGTCCATACCAGTATAGATCATAACACATTACCCAGTCCATACCAGTATAGATCCTAACACATTACCCAGTCCATACCAGTATAGATCCTAACACATTACCCAGTCCATACCAGTATAGATCCTAACACATTACCCAGTCCATACCAGTATAGATCCTAACACATTACCCAGTCCATACCAGTATAGATCCTAACACATTACCCAGTCCCCATATCCTAACACATTACCCAGTCCATACCAGTATAGACCCTAACACATTACCCAGTCCATACCAGTATAGACCCTAACACATTATCCAGTCCATACCAGTATAGACCCTAACACATTACCCAGTCCATACCAGTATAGATCCTAACACATTACCCAGTCCATACCAGTATAGATCCTAACACATTACCCAGTCCATACCAGTATAGATCCTAACACATTACCAGTCCATACCAGTATAGATCCTAACACATTACCCAGTCCATACCAGTATAGATCCTAACACATTACCCAGTCCATACCAGTATAGATCCTAACACATTACCCAGTCCATACCAGTATAGATCCAAACACATTACCCAGTCCATACCAGTATAGATCCTAACACATTACCCAGTCCATATCCTAACACATTACCCAGTCCATACCAGTATAGATCCTAACACATTACCCAGTCCATACCAGTATAGATCCAAACACATTACCCAGTCCATACCAGTATAGATCCTAACACATACCCAGTCCATACCAGTATAGACCCTAACACATTACCCAGTCCATACCAGTATAGATCCTAACACATTACCCAGTCCATACCATTATAGATCCTAACACAGTACCCAGTCCATACCAGTATAGATCCTAACACATTACCCAGTCCATACCAGTATAGATCCTAACACATTACCCAGTCCATACCAGTATAGATCCTAACACATTACCCAGTCCATACCAGTATAGATCCTAACACATTACCCAGTCCATACCAGTATAGATCCTAAACACATTACCCAGTCCATACCAGTATAGATCCTAACACATTACCCAGTATAGATCCTAACACATTACCCAGTCCACACCAGTATAGATCCTAACACATTACCCAGTCCATACCAAGTATAGATCCTAACACATTACCCAGTCCATACCAGTATAGATCCTAACACATTACCCAGTCCATACCAGTATAGATCCTAACACATCAACATGGGGACAATGTGCTTTGGGGTGGGGGGTGCAGAACCCTTCTGCCCCAAAGCACCCACAGCCCCCCATGTTGAGGGTGTGTGGCTTGGTATGGTCAAGGAGGGGGAGGGGGTCACTCGCTCCATAAAACTTCATAAAATCCATACCAGATTGAAGGGTCTGGTATGATTTTGGGGGGACCTCATGCTGGTTTTATTTTCCATTTTGGCGTAGGGTTCCCTCCCAAGATCTTTTCCAGAGTCAAAGGGCCTGGTGGGAATCTTGGGGGGGACCCCATGGCGTTTTTTATTTTTATTTTGGCGTGGGGTTCCCCTTCAAGATCCTCAGAGCACAAGTCACACCACAACTTGGATCATGATGATCCGACTTGGACTCGGCTTCTATTCAAATCAATGGGCTGAAAGTCGGATCAGTTAAGATGGGTCTCGGGCGTAACGCCGCGTCTTAATGTTTACAAGTGTTTACAAGCGTTTGGCGTTTGAAATGCCTGTAAACGATCGTCTTGAGCGCGAGTGTAGACATAAGAGAACATAGAGGAGGGTTCAGGGGCCGCTGAGAAAAAAAACCTCCAACGTCTCGGAACCCTCCGCTTACAATCCGCAGTGTACATGAGGCCCAAATCTGATTGGGAGATATTTGTATATTTGGTAAGAAATCACCAAAGTTTAAAGAACTCTGAAAATGGACAGTTGTGGTAAAACCATCGAATGTCTGAAGTAATTCACATAGTTTATGAAGTCATTTAGTATTTGCCGTAATCGGCTGGAGGCTCCGCCTATTGATTCTATTTATAATTCAGGCACCGCCTTTTTATTCATTTATAATTCACCAAGCCCCTCCCTTTTTATTCAATGATATTTTCCCCATATACATCACCACCAGATTTTTATACCACCCGCTCGCTCACAAAATCGTCTTTTATATTTTACCAAAGAATTTGGTTATTTATTGTGTTTTCTTACATTAATATTCATTAACCCCCCCGCACTATAGCTTAAAGACCGCCACAGCGCCGGTCCATAATCGCCTTGAGGGCGTCCATTTACCTCCTCCCGAGATCACGCCCCCTGCGCGTCTCGCCCCGTGCACTCTGTGACCAGCGAGTCAATGAGACTCCTGACCCCTTACCAAGTGATCCAATGACAGGGGATCACATGATGTAGACAGACAATCGTAATCGCCTTTTTTTCCCCTCGCGCTGATAGCCGATTACCGGCTTCTGTCAGAGGGACATCGGTCCTGAACAGGGAGAGCCACTGCTGCTATGCAGTGCCCACCAGTGACACCTGCCAGTGCCCACTAGTGCCACCTATCAGTGCCCACCAGTGCCACCTGCCAGTACCCAACAGTGCCACATATCAATGCCAACCAGTGTGGCCAATCAGTGCCTATCAGTGCCTCATCAGTGCATCCTATCAGAGCTGCCTATCAGTGTCACCTACCGGTGCCTTTCAGTGTCACCCATCAGTGCCGCCCCTCAGTACCACCCATCAGTGCCCTTCAGTGCCACCCCTCAGTACCACACATCAGTACCCATCAGTGCCACCATCAGTGCCCCTCAGTGCCACCCATCAGTGCCACCTCACCAGTGCCCACTAGTGCTGCCTTATCAGTAAATATAAGTGCAGCCTATCAGTGCCCATCAGTGAAGCTTCATAAGTGCCCATCAGTGAAACCTCATAAGTGCCCACCAGTGCTGCCTTATCAGTGCTCATCAGTGCTGCCTGTCAGTGCCACCCATCAGTGCCACATCTGTGCCACCTCTCAGTGCTGCCTCATCAGTGCACACCAGTGCCACCTATCAGTGCCCTTCAGTGCCGCCCCTCAGTACCACCCATCAATGCCACCCATCAGTGCAGCCCATCAGTGCAGCCTATCAGTGCCCATCAGTGCCCACTAGGGCTGCCTTATCAGTGAATATCAGTTCAGCCTATCAGTGCTCACCAGTGCAGCCTCATCAGTGCCCACTAGTGCTGCCTTATCAGTGAATATCAGTGCCCATCATTGCTGCCTCATCAGCGCACATCAATGAAGGAGAAAAACTACCTGTTTTCAAAATGTTATAACAAACTATGAAACAGTTTTTTTCCAAAATGTTTGGTATTTTTACCTTTTTTTTTTTAGCAAAAACCCAGCAGTGGTTAAATACTACCAAAAGAAAGCTCTATTTGTGTGAAAAAAATGATAAAAATGTCCTTTGTGTACAGTGTTACATGACTGCGCCATTGTCATTCAAGGTGCGACAGCGCTGAAAATTGTCCTCGGTAAGAAGGGGGTGAAAGTGTCCAGTAAGCAAGTGTTTTCTTTTTTGGAGGAAAAAAATTGCTTTTAAAAAACTGTTGCACAAATTCCATGTAACATAAAAAGTTGCATACAACCACCATTTTATTCTTTAGGGCCTCAGCTAAAAAAAATATATATATAGATAATGTTTGGGGGTTCTAAGTAACTTTCTAGCAAAAATACAGATTTTTTACATGTAAACAAAAAGTGTCAGAATAGATCGGGTCTTCGAATGGTTAATAAAAAGTATTTCTCCTCTATGTCGGCTCTCTGGTTATTTCTTTTACCAGTAGGCTCTGATTTTTTCTTCTCTTCACGTCACTTTTTAACCTAAATTTTCCGATCACCAAAAACGACCCAGATTTCCAGCAACATTCTAATTTCGTTTCGGAATTACCATCTTTTGTTTTAAAACAATTACTTTTTATTCAATAATACAATGTAACATCTAGAAAGAGGAACGGCAATGGGCACGGGTTGTATGCCCACATATATCGCTACACTGCTGGGAGTCAGTATACGGCTCATATAATCATTATGGGTTTGTTTCATGGACGGTATTTATCTTTTGGGAGGGATGAAGAGGAAGGTTATTATCCCCTTAATGCTGGCGCCTCCGGACCAATAAGAGGTTTAGGATGTAGGTAGGCAGGGGAGGGGTTTAAGATAGTGAACAAGCATGTTGGATTCGTGTGAAACGTGTCTACCTACCATCCTGTTGTATCCCGTCCATGTTTGGCATACGTGGATAAAAGATTTTACTGCATTCAAGCTTTCGGTGGTATGCGGCCAAATTTCTTCTCTAGCCAAGATCGTGACTGGCTGTCACGGCAGTCACGTGATCTGAAAACTCCCGATCGCAAACAGCAATCGAAAAGCTTTCGGTTAGGCACCGGTGCCGGGAGCACACGGGGCGCGCGCTCTAGGCACAGCGGTATTGACCACAATTCATGCAACTATGCGGCCTCTCTGTGCCAAGGCCCAGGCGCCAAGAGGCCGTATATTTTCATACAGCAGGCGCTAAGGGGTTAAAAATGCACGCAATAGGCATATACTTCATTAGTGAGTATGAAGGAATTCATGGGGGCTAAATTACCTTCTAAGACCCCTTTCACACTGGGGGCACTTTTCAGGCATTTCAGCGCTAAAAATATCGCCTGTAAAGTGCCGGAAAATCTCCTCTTAAGCCTCCCCAGTGTGATATCCCGAGCGCTTTCACACTGGGGCGGTGCGCTTGCCGGACCGAAAAAAAGAAAAGTCCTGCAAGCAGCGTCTTTGGGGCAGTGCGGGGGTGGTGTATCCATTGGCTGTAAACCGCCTCTACCATTGAAATCAATGGGCAGCGCTAACGGAGGGCCTGCAAAGTGCTTCAGCAGCTTCCTTGGCCACCAGTAGGGTTAAAAGCCCCCCCACTAGTGCCCGAAAAATGCCGATATAATAGCAGTAAAGTGCCGCTAAAACTAGCGGTGCTTTACCGCCAATGCAGCTGCGCATGCAGTGTGAAAGAAGTGAGGAAATAAATATATAAATAAAATAAAAAACAAATGACTTTCCTGGACAGGATATGTATATTGTAGAATAATCTGAGACACTTGTACTCACCATCATACAAAGCTTTGTGTTTAGGTTGCAAAGCTAAAAAAAATAAAAAAAATTGTTAATTTATGAAATGGAACATTTTCTATAAAGTATATAATATATGGTGATTTTGCGCTAATGTCCACCAAATAAATATAAATAAATGTGAAATAAATGATATAGAAGTGAAAAATTAATAAATGTACAGTGCACCAATCCCAGGATTGGCCGGACAGACGATACTGGAAGTGCTGTAAGACAGGCGGCAGATCGCCATTGTGTTTGCTGTTTTCAAGTTTTTTAAATGTAAGCATTTTTATTATTCATTAAAATTCACTATTGAGACTTACTTCACGATTGGGCCCCCTTCTGTTGTGCTTAAATCCCCACTTTTTGGCGAGTTAATACCGCGGGATCGTGGTCGCCATTCACATAGAAAGCTGGAGAGATACCCCCATTAGAGGCAAGTAGTGAGGGGTGACACTACGGAAGGAGCTTGATTGGACCCACTTTTGAGAAGCAGGAATCTATTGGAGCCATTGGAGAGGGATAGTGGAAGTGGAGAAGACCCCTTGTGCCGTTTGGATGCCTGTATATCCCCATTTAGAGGTGAGAGGCTAGAGAGCACAACTTAGGATAAGGTCCTCACTGCCCAACACCCCCCACTTTAGAGATAGATGAGCATCAACATTTTGGCTACCTTCTCTACATTTAGAGACGTTTCCTGAGCTTGTATACCACCTGGGATACATTATTATCATTTTGATTACTATATGGACTCTGTGATCAATTAATGTATGAACTGTTCATTTTTTCTCCAATGGATTAGTCTGCACTTTTATCTCTCACCCACCTATTGGATATTAGTTAAGATCATTGTGTTATTTATTGTAATATTTTTACTGTAGTCCAGTCATTTAGATTAACTGGCTCATTTTGCACTTTTTTTAGGTATAGATTTTATTTTTGCACTTGATTTATTTATGCGACTGTGATAGTCACTGTGTATCATCACCCATTTTTAGCACTTGTTGCACTTTCGGTTTTTATTTGATATACAATTTTATTTATTCATTTTAAAGTGCATAGTGTGTGTATATATGTATTTATTAGCGAGTGATTATTAACGTGTTATTTAGCACTTGGTGCACTGTACATTTATTAATTTTTCACTTCTATATCATATTTAGGGCGGCACAGTGGTGTAGTGGTTAGCACTCTCACCTAGCAGTAAGAAGGGTCGCTGGTTCGAATCCCAACCACGACACTTCCTGTCTGGAGTTTGCATGTTCTCCCTGTGCCTGCGTGGGTTTCCTCCGGGTACTCCGGTTTCCTCCCACAATCCAAAGACATGCAGGTAGGTTAATTGGCTTCTGTCCAAAAAAAAAAAAAAAATGGCCCTAGTATATGAATGGGGACCTTGGATTGTGGGCTCCTTGAGGGTAGGGACTGATGTGAGTGTGCAATGTACAGGGATGGGGACAATTGTAGACACTCACTCAGGTTGAACTGGATAGACTGATGTCTTTATTCAACCTACTAACTATGAAATATTTATTTCACATTTATTTATATTTATTTGGTGCACATTAGCGCAAAATCACCATATATTATAAGTCATTTGTGGGATTGTGTTTACCTTTAGATTTTGCTGCTTTTTAGGCATTTGACCATACACAGCATTTTTAGCTGGCACTTTATTGAGTTTTATTTTTTCATTTTATTCACATATTTATTTGTGCATAGTATCTAGTTCATCAACAGCGCGAAGGTCACCCACACTACAATTTTCTATGAAGTGCATTCCTCAGATATCTTATTTTCTATTTCTTCGGAAGAGACAGAGGTAGACTCCGGGAGTCAGAATCTCAGCACACTCATTTGTTTGACTTTAAACAAGTAGTGTTCTGTTTGTGAGAAGACTAGAGGTTTAGTCTGATGACTAAAGGAACCTGTTCAGAGGTAGAGAAGAGGCTGAGAGGGGGGGGGGGGGGGGGGGGGGAAGAGACCGAGCTCTATGACAAATAATCTGGAAGGTAAAAGACATTTGAGTTCATCATCATAAGGAGGAAAAGACCGAGCTCTATGACATATATCCAGGAGGATAACAGACATTTGAGTTCATCATCGTAAGGAGGAAGAGACCGAGCTCTATGACATATATCCCGAGGGATAATAGATGTTTGGGTTCATCATCATAAGGAGGAAGAGACCGAGCTCTATGACATATATCCCGAGGGATAACAGATGTTTGGGTTCATCATCATAAGGTGAAGAGACCGAGCTCTATGACAAATATCCCGAGGGATAATAGATGTTTGGGTTCATCATCATAAGGAGGAAGAGACCGAGCTCTATGACATATATCCCGAGGGATAATGGGCATTTAGGTTCATCGTCAGGCTTGGTGACCCCTCCATGGGCAGAACTCCGAGTTACTTCGATATTTGCATGAAACAAACTGAGCAGAAAGTCCTAAAACACCTTCTGCTGAGTGGACTGAGACCTCGGAAAACTCAACATTTGGAGCTCAATCTCACCATCGGTGGTGGAAGTGCATGGAAAATAAGGAGCTCCTTCTACTTGGAGTTTTCTGATCTCCACTGAGAGGTAAGTTCTCTTCTGATAACTCACGTTTGCATTTTGTTACAAATACAATTGGAAGATAATGTGGGGCAGGGGTATGTCTGCAATGTTTAAATAGATTGTACCCTAAAGCTGGCCATACACCCGTAGATTTACAAATGATCGTTTCTTGGAAATGAGTCTGAAAATTCCAATTGGCACATTCGATGACTTGATTAAAGCTGTTCAAAAGTACTTTAACCACTTGAGATCCGCGCTATAGCCGAATGACGGCTACAGCGCGGACCTGCATTGCACGAGCGGCCTGCGCGTCCCCTGAAGGGCGGGCGCGGCGCACTCTGTGATCAGCGAGTCTGTGAGAATCGCTGGATTACAGATCGGAGTAAGGGGTCAATCCTGACCCCTAACCACCTGATCAGCTGTCAGCCAATGATAGCTTATCATGTGATGTCAACACAGCCGGTAAAAATAAAAAACGATCACTGGTGCCGGTGCCGCCAGCTCCTCAGTGCCCACCTGTGCACCCTACAAGTGCCACCTAGCAGTAGGCATCAGTGCTGCCTACCAGTGCCACCCATCAGTGCCTACAGTGCCATCTGTCATTGCTCACAGTGCCATCTGTCAGTGCCCACAGTGCCACCTATCAGTGCACACAGTGCAACATATCAGTGCCCACAATCAGTGCCTGAAGAACAGTGCCATCTATCAGTGCCCATCAGTGCCACCAATCCGTGCCACCCATCAGGGCCCATCAGTGCAATCTTATCAGTGGCCATCAGTGCCGCCTTATCTGTGCCTATCAGTACCGACTTATCTGTCCCCATTAGGGATGAGTCGAACACCCCCCGGTTCGGTTCGCACCAGACCTAAAATTCGTGTGAACTTTAGAACCCTATTAAAGTCTATGGGACTCGAACGTTCGAAATCAAAAGTGCTAATTTTAAAGGCTAATATGCAAGTTATTGTCATAAAAAGTGTTTTTTGGGACCCGGATCCTGCCCCAGGGGACATGTATCAATGCAAAAAAAAGTTTTAAAAACTGACGTTTTTTCGGGAGCAGTGATTTTAATAATGCTTAAAGTGAAACAATAAAAGTGTAATATTCCTTTAAATTTCGTACCTGGGGGGTGTCTATAGTATGCTGGTAAAGGGGCGCATGTTTCCTGTGCTTAGAACTGTCCCTTCACAAAGTGTCATTTCTGCAGGAAAAAAAGTCATTTAAAATCACTCGCGGCTATTGAATTGTCGGCTCCCGTAACACAGAGAACAGTCATTGAAAGTCATTGATAAAAAAAAATGCGTGGGGTTCCCCCCAAATTCAATTAGAAGGCCCTTTAGGTCTGGTATGGATATTAAGGGGAACCCCACGTCAAATAAAAAAAAAATGACGTGGGGTTACCCCCAAATATCCATACCAGACCCTTCAGGTTTGGTATGGATTTTAAGGGGAACTCCACGCCAAATAAAAAAAAATGGTGTGGAGTTCCCCCCAAAAATCCATACCAGACGCTTTATCCGAGCATGCAACCTGGCAGGCCGCAGGAAAAGAGGGGGGATGAGAGAGCGCCCCCCCCTCCTGAACCGTACCAGGCCACATGCCCTCAACATGGGGAGGGTGCTTTGGGTGTCTGTGACCCCTCAAAGCACCATGCCCCCATGTTGATAAGGACAAGGGCCTCATCCCCACAGCCCTGGCCGGTGGTTGTGGGGGGTCTGCGAGCGGGGGGCTTATTGGAATCTGGAAGCCCCCTTTAACAAGGGGACCCCTAGATCCCGGCCCCCCTGTTTGAAATGGTAACGGGTACATTGTACCCCTACCATTTCACAAAGAAAGTGTAAAAAAAATTGTAAAAAAACACACAGACACCGTTGTGAAAAGTGCTTTATTAAAAAAAATAAAAAAAAAATAAAAAAAGATTCCAGCAGTGGTAGTCCACTCTTGGTATCCAGCGATGGGTGATCTCTTCTTCTGGGTCCAGCGATGGGTAATCTCTCCCGATAGTCCATCGCAGCGCATCCTGTCTCCACGGAGACACCACGGGAATCCCGGCAGCCTTAGCTGAGGAGGACGGGGCTACCCGTCATCTAACCCGCCCCCCTCTGATGCAAGGGAAAATCCGGGCTTCCCCAGTGATGTGCAGTTGACCCTGCCCCCCTCTGATGTAACGCAGGTTTCTGTTACATCAGAGGGGGGCGGGGTCACCCGCAGATCACTGAGGAAGCCTGGCTTTCCCCTTGCGTCAGAGGGGGGTGGGGTCAGGTGACGGGTGGCCCCGTCCTCCTCAGCTAAGACCTGTCAGGCCATCACCGGGATTCCCGCAGTGTCTCCGTTGGAGACAGAATGCTCTGCGCTGGACCATTGGGAGAAATCACCCATCGCTGGACCCCGGAGAAGAGATCACCCATCGCTGGATACCAAGAGTGGATTATCACCGCTGGAATCTTTTTTTTTTTAATAAAGGACTTTTCCCAACGGTGTCTGTGTGTTTTTTTACAATTTTTTTACACTTTCGTTGTGAAATGGTAGGGGTACAATGGCCCCAGTTACCATTTCAAACGGGGGGGGGGGGATCTGGGGGTCCTCTTGTTAAAGGGGGCTTCCAGATTCCGATAAGCCCCCCGCCCACAGACCCCCACATACACCAGCCAGGGTTGTGGGGATGAGGCCCTTGTCCTCATCAGCATGGGGACAAGGTGCTTTGGGGGTAGCTACCCCCAAAGCACCCTCCCAATGTTGAGGGCATGTGGCCTGGTACGGTTCAGGAGGGGGGGAGCCCTCTCTTCCCCCCCTCTTTTCCTGTGGCCTGCCAGGTTGTGTGCTCGGATAAAGGGTCTGGTATGGATTTTTGGGGGGAACTCCACGCCATATTTTTTTTATTTTGGCGTGAAGTTCCCCTTAAAATCCATACCAGACCTGAAGGGCCTGGTAATTGAATTTGGTGGGAACCCCGCGTAATTTTATTTTTTTATTTGACACGAGGTTCCCCTTAATATCCATACCAGACCTGAAGGACCTGGTAATTGAATTTGGGGGGACCCCCACTCTTTTTTTTTGTTTTTTTTATCAATGACTTTCAATGACTGTTCTCTGTATTACGGGGAGCCGACAATTCATTATAGCTGCGAGTGATTTTAAAATACTCTTTTTCCTGCAGAAATTACACTTTGTGCAGGGACAGTTCTAAGCGCGGGAAACATGCGCCCCTTTACAGGCATACTATACACACCCCCCAGGTACGAAATTTAAAGGAATATTACACTTTTATTGTTTCACTTTAAGCATTATTAAAATCACTGCTCCTGAAAAAACTTTGGTTTTTAAAACTTTTTTTTTTTGTATTGATACATGTCCCCTGGGGCAGGACCCGGGTCCCCAAACACTTTTTATGACAATAACTTGCATATAAGCCTTTAAAATTAGCACTTTATATTTCTCCCATAGACTTTTACAGGGTGTTCGCGGATTTTCGAATTTACTGCGGACACCCCAAATTGTTCGCTATTTGGCGAACAGGCAATGTTCGAGTCGAACATGAGTTCGACTTGAACTCGAAGCTCATCCCTAGTCCCCATCAGTGCTACCTTATCTGTGCCTGTCAGTGCCCACCAGTGCCGCCTCATCAGCGCATATCAATGAAGCAGAAAAATTACCTGTTTTCAAAAATTTATAACAAATTATTAAATATGATATATTTTTTTTCAAAATCTTTTTTTTGTTTGTTTAACAAAAAAATAAAAACCCCTCTGTGATTAAATACCACCAAAAGAAATCTCTATTTGTGGGAAAAAAATGATAAAAATGTAATTTGGGTACAGTGTTGTGTGACCGCGCAATTGTCATTCAAAGTGCGTCAGCGCTGAAAGCTGAAAATTGGTCAGGAGGGGGGTTTAAGTGCCCAGCAAGCAATCAGTAATAACGTCTCCTTGGTACATTCCATTTTGGATTTCCCCAAAAGAAGACAACATTCACTGTTATATTTCTTCCAGAAAATGTTACAATCCGGCTCCTTCGAATTTATCTTGTAACTGCGAACAAAAACAAACATCGATTTCCCCCACTATCATTTCATTAAAGTTTTATATAAAAAAAAAAGGAGAGTGTGGCCAGTTTTAACTTGAGAAGTGTGAAAATTTACTGTGGGGGACATTAGAGTGTAAGCTCCTCTGTACAGAGACTGATGTGACTGTGGGGGGAGGAGACATTAGAGTGTAAGCTCCTCTGTACAGAGACTGATGTGACTGTGGGGAGGAGACATTAGAGTGTAAGCTCCTCTGTACAGAGACTGATGTGACTGTGGGGGAGGGGACATTAGAGTGAAAGCTCCTCTGTACAGAGACTGATGTGACTGTGGGGGAGGGGACATTAGAGTGTAAGCTCCTCTGTACAGAGACTGATGTGACTGTGGGTGGGGGGGACATTAGAGTGTAAGCTCCTCTGTACAGAGACTGATGTGACTTGGGGGGAGGGGACATTCGAGTGTAAGCTCCTCTGTACAGAGACTGATGTGACTGTGGGTAGGAGGGGACATTAGAGTGTAAGCTCCTCTGTACGGAGACTGATGTGACTGTGGGGGGAGGAGACATTAGAGTGTAAGCTCCTCTGTACAGAGACTGATGTGACTGTGGGGGAGGGGACATTAGAGTGTAAGCTCCTCTGTACGGAGACAGATGTGACTGTGGGGGAGGGGACATTAGAGTGTAAGCTCCTCTGTACGGAGACTGATGTGACTGTGGGGGGGGGGGCATTAGAGTGTAAGCTCCTCTGTACAGAGACTGATGTGACTATGGGGGAGGGGACATTAGAGTGTAAGCTCCTCTGTACGGAGACTGATGTGACTGGGGGGGGTATTAGAGTGTAAGCTTCTCTGTACAGAGACTGATGTGACTGTGGGGGAGGGGACATTAGAGTGTAAGCTCCTCTGTACAGAGACTGATGTGACTGTGGGGGAGGGGACATTAGAGTGTAAGCTCCTCTGTACAGAGACTGATGTGACTGTGGGGGAGGAGACATTAGAGTGTAAGCTCCTCTGTACAGAGACTGATGTGACTGTGGGGAGGAGACATTAGAGTGTAAGCTCCTCTGTACAGAGACTGATGTGACTGTGGGGGAGGGGACATTAGAGTGAAAGCTCCTCTGTACAGAGACTGATGTGACTGTGGGGGAGGGGACATTAGAGTGTAAGCTCCTCTGTACAGAGACTGATGTGACTGTGGGGGGAGGGGACATTAGAGTGTAAGCTCCTCTGTACAGAGACTGATGTGACTGTGGGGGGAGGGGACATTAGAGTGTAAGCTCCTCTGTACAGAGACTGATGTGACTGTGGGGGGGGGGACATTAGAGTGTAAGCTCCTCTGTATAGAGACTGATGTGACTGTGGGGGAGGGGACATTAGAGTGTAAGCTCCTCTGTACAGAGACTGATGTGACTTGGGGGGAGGGGACATTCGAGTGTAAGCTCCTCTGTACAGAGACTGATGTGACTGTGGGTAGGAGGGGACATTAGAGTGTAAGCTCCTCTGTACGGAGACTGATGTGACTGTGGGGGGAGGAGACATTAGAGTGTAAGCTCCTCTGTACAGAGACTGATGTGACTGTGGGGGAGGGGACATTAGAGTGTAAGCTCCTCTGTACGGAGACAGATGTGACTGTGGGGGAGGGGACATTAGAGTGTAAGCTCCTCTGTACGGAGACTGATGTGACTGTGGGGGGGGGGGGGCATTAGAGTGTAAGCTCCTCTGTACAGAGACTGATGTGACTATGGGGGAGGGGACATTAGAGTGTAAGCTCCTCTGTACGGAGACTGATGTGACTGGGGGGGGTATTAGAGTGTAAGCTTCTCTGTACAGAGACTGATGTGACTGTGGGGGGGGGGGGAATTAGAGTGTAAGCTCCTCTGTACAGAGACTGATGTGACTGTGGGGGGAGGGGACATTAGAGTGGAAGCTCCTCTATACGGAGACTGATGTGCCTGGGGGGGTATTAGAGTGTAAGCTTCTCTGTACAGAGACTGATGTGACTGTGTGGGGGGGGGGGGCATTAGAGTGTAAGCTCTTCTGTACAGAGACTGATGTGGGGGGGGCATTAGAGTGTAAGCTCCTCTGTACAGAGACTGATGTGACTGTGGGGGGGAGGGGACATTAGAGTGTAATCTTCTCTTTACAGAGACTGATGTGACTGTGGGGGGGGGGGACATTAGAGTGTAAGCTCCTCTGTACAGAGACTGATGTGACTGTGGGGGGGGGGGACATTAGAGTGTAAGCTCCTCTGTACGGAGACTGATGTGACTGTGGGGGGGGGGGCATTAGAGTGTAAGCTCCTCTGTACAGAGACTTATGTGACTGGGGGGGAGGGGGTATTAGAGTGTAAGCTCCTCTGTACAGAGACTGACTGGGGGGGGGGGGTATTAGAGTGTAAGCTCCTCTGTACAGAGACTGATGTGACTGTGGGGGGGAGGGGACATTAGAGTGTAATCTTCTCTTTACAGAGACTGATGTGACTGTGGGGGGAGGGGACATTAGAGTGTAAGCTCCTCTGTACAGAGACTGATGTGACTGTGGGGGAGGGGACATTAGAGTGTAAGCTCCTCTGTACGGAGACTGATGTGACTGTGGGGGGAGGAGACATTAGAGTGTAAGCTCCTCTGTACAGAGACTGATGTGACTGGAGTATAATGGTGATTTCACTTCATTTTAAATTGAGTAATAAATTTAAAATCTCACTGAACTTATTTTGTGCTCTTACTCTCTGTTTCTTATCTTCTTCCAGCTGTGATCACCTGAGGAGACCAGAATGTGGACATCTTCTAGATACACTTTCTGCACACTGTCCATATTTATTTGCGTTGCTATCATTTCTTTCTCCTACCATGTACAGATCAGACATCAGAAGATGAGATCTCGTGGACTTCCCGTTGCCACAGACACCATTACAGCTCTGGATAATCGAACATTTATCGTCTCCCCGTATTATGAGCCTAGACTTGGCCAATCAGTCCGGGTCATCGCCATCATCCATGTATCTGTGAAGGAACTCTACTGTATCTTCCATTGTTCCTCCAATCAGAACATCTCTGTCAGGGCACAAATAGATCTTCACAGCGACAGATTTGGGTTCCCGTATGGAACAGCAGATCTTCTATGTACAGAACCTTCTGGGTGTAATTACACTTATATGTCTTTCTCTGCAACTGATTCCACAAATACAGGTCAGAATCTTCTGTTTGAAGTCAGGAACCGCCCACCACCACCAATCTCCTCCAATTTCACCGTCTGTATATCTGCTTTGTATGGAAACTACAACAATGTCCTCCAGATGATCCAGAGTATTGAGATGTACAAGATTCTGGGGGCCTCTAGAGTCACCATCTATAAGACAAACTGTTCCCAGGATGTAGATAAGGTGTTACGTCATTACATTGATGAAGGAACTCTAGAGGTGGTGCCATGGCCAATAGACCGCCATCTTCGAACATCGAAAAAATGGCAATATTCCGAAGGACTCAACGCTGAGATTGGATATTTTGGACAAACTGCAGCCCTAAATGATTGTCTATACAGGAACATGTACAAAAGTAAGTTCGTTCTCCTCAATGACATTGATGAAATTATTCTTCCAGTCAAGGACTGGGACTGGTCATCCCTGATGGAGAATCTCCAGAATAAACACCCAGATACAAGTGTCTTCCGCATTGAGAATCACGTCTTCCCGAATTCAGTCAACATCTCTGGATTTGACTTGTGGCCTCACGTTCCCGGGGTCAATATTCTCCGTCATTCTGTTCAGGAACCTATAAACTGGGAAATCACCAATAGGCGCAAAATGATTGTGAATCCCCGAAATGTATTTCAGACCTCCATCCACTTAGCTCTGAAACAAAGAGGACACTGGAAGAATATAGGATCAGATATGGTCCTCACCTTCCACTGTACACGTAAATATAGAAAGGACATCACTGCAGAGGACCTCATTCCAGATGATGTACTGAGGAGACACAACATGTCCTTAGTGCCCAATGTAGATAAGGTCATTCAGAGACTTTTCCCTCAGCAATAGCCCCCCTTATATCCTGTATTGTAGACTGAAGACTGGAATTCTGGAATTCTGTTTATCAGTTTCTTCACTTATTAATAAAAACTGCTTAAAACATAGGGGGGTTAAACTGTGGCCCTCCAGCTGCTTCAGAACTACAAGACCCATCATGCCTTTGGGAGTCATGCTTGTAACTGTCCACTTTGCAAAGCCTCGTAGGACTTGTAGTTCCACAACAGCTGGAGGGCCGCAGGTTGAGGACCCATGGCTTAGAAGAGCCTTGTTCTCAGGGCTGTTTTTCAGCTGGAACTTGATGGAGCTGAGTTCCACCACCTCTGGCTCAAGACCTCTGTTCCCCGCTCACCACTATCACTTGTAAATGCAGAGGTTCAACCTCCATGTGACAACTTTTCTCCCAACAGCTCCCACACATCTGACCTCCTGAGCGGCTCCCACTGATTGCAGGGTGGGGACAAGGGAGATGCAGGTGCCTGGGGTGCAGTGCAGATGCCGACACTGGATGCCACTGGAAATCTCCTCTGATGGATCCACCTAAAGTGTGCAGGGAGGAACTAGAGCCAGATGGGTGCTTATACAGCAACAAACGTAAGACATGTGGAAGATGGTGGAGGTTTAAGGAGAGGGGAAAATATAGGGGCAATGGCCGTCGAGGGGGGGCATGATGAGGTCAGAGCTGAAGAGGGGTGAGAGGTAAGAAGTTGCGCAAGAAGACTAAACTCTACACTCTGTATGCAGTGCAGCCCTGAACTCTGCACTCTGTATGCAGTGCAGCCCTGAACTCTGCACTCTGTATGCAGTGCAGCCCTGAACTATGCGCTCTGTATGCAGTGCACCCCTGAACACTGTATGCAGTGCACCCCTGAACTCTGCGCTCTGTATGCAGCGCACCCCTGAACTCTGCACTCTGTGTGTAGGGCACCCCTGAACTCTGCAATCTGTATGCAGCGCACCCCTGAACTCTGCACTCTACGCAGTGCACCCCTGAACTCTACACTCTGTATCTAGCACATCCCTGAACTCTGCACTCTATATGCAACACACCCCTGAACTCTACTCTGTATACAGCCAACCCCTGAACGCTACACTCTGTATGGAACACACCCCTGAACTCTGCCCTCTGTATGCAGTGCACCCCTGAATTCTGCACTCTGTATACAGCACACCCCTGAACTCTGTACTCTGTATGCAGTGCACCCCTGAACTCTGTATGCAGTGCACCCCTGAACTCTGTATGCAGGGCACCCCTGAACTCTGAACTCTGTATGCAACACACCCCGGAACTCTGCACTCTGTATGCAGCGCACCCCTGAATTCTGCACTCTGTATACAGCACACCCATGAACACTTCACCCTGTATACAGCACGCCCCTGAACTCTGTATGCAGGGCACCCCTGAACTCTGCACTCTGTATGCAACACACCCCTGAACTCTGCACTCTGTATGCAGTGCCCCCCTAAACTCTGCACTCTGTATGCAGTGCACCCCTGAACTCTGCACTCTGTATGCAACACACCCCTGAACTCTGCACTCTGTATGCAACGCACCCCTGAACTCTGCACTCTGTATACAGTGCACCCCTGAACTCTGCACTCTGTATGCAGGGCACCCCTGAACTCTGCACTCTGTATGCAGGGCACCCCTGAACTCTGCACTCTGTATGCAGGACACCCCTGAACTCTGCACTCTGTATGCAGCGCACCCCTGAACTTGAACTCTGCACTCTGTATGCAGTGCACCCCTGAACTTTGTATGCAGCACACCCCTGAACTCTGCACTCTGTACGCAGTGCACCCCAGTACTCTGCACTCTGCACGTAGCACACCCCTGAACTCTGCACTTTGTATGCAGCGCACCCCTGAACTCTGCACTTTGTATGCAGCGCACCCCAGAACTCTGCACACTGTACGCAGCACACCCCTAAACTCTGCACTCTGTATGCAGTGCACCCCTGAAATCTGCACTCTGTGTGTAGTGCACCCCTGAACTCTGCACTCTGTATGCAGTGCACCCCTGAACTCTGCACTCTGTATGCAGCACACCCCTGAACTCTACACTCTGTATGCAGCACACCCCTGAACTCTACACTCTGTATGCAGCACATCCCTGAACTCTGCACTCTGTACGCAGCGCATCCCAGAACATTGCACTCTGTACACAGCACACCCCTGAACTCTGCACGTAGAGCACTCCCAAACACTGCACTCTGTGTGTAACCCTGCCCCCACAACTCTGCACTCTGTGTGTAATCCTGCCCCCACAGCTCTGCACTTTGTGTGTAACCCCGGCCCCACAGCTCTGCACTTTGTGTGTAACCCCACCTCCACAACTCTGCACTCTATACATATGGCACTCCTGGTATTTACTGCCCCTTTAAGACTCTCCCACTGGGGGAGGGGTGTGGCATGAACAGACATGCTGACTGAGCGTGCTGCTCAGTGATCCCCGGGCTCCAGGAAGATAGGCTGTGGTGTTCTGCAGGCTCCAGACCGGCTAAAGCATGTCCACACGCCGCCGTACAGCTGCACCTCTGTCTGGTGGTGGTGGAAAGAGCCAGGCTAATGGGCTTAGAGCTTACCTCTTGGCGCATAGTGCGGATCATGGGAGTGCAATTAAAAGAACCCAGGTCCAGGAGGGAAGGAAGTTCAGCTCCCCTGATATGAGGGGGGATGTGATTTTCATACAGTGCCGAGGAGTGACAGGCTTTGAAAAGGGTGTTGCAGCAAATGGCAATGGCCAAATACCTCTGAGCCCAAAGCAGAGCTGTACAAGACTGGAAAGGGATCTCCCAGGAGAAGGGAGAGACACCTTGGTCTATGCCGGTGGAATGAAGAGTCCGGGGGGGGTGTATTGGAGGGGACCCGAGTCTTCAGGAGGTGGAAGGAATCCCAGGAGGGACGGTTGAATCCCTGGAAGTTGAAAGTCCTGGTACTACAAAACCCAGCAGTGAATCAGCAAAAATCAGCAAAGGACTTGTGATGAATCCAGAGATTGCCAGAGATGGCCTCTACAGGGCAGGTGCAGTATGTTAACCCTTTGTATGGTGATCCTAATAATGAACTAAGTGCATCTCAATCAGAGCTAATAGTGGATTGGGACTTAAGAGAACAGTTGAGAGCACTTCCTACAAAGAAAGGCATTCAATTAGTTATAACCGCTGTTGAATCCTCCTGCAAATAGGCTATGGAGGGGTTAAGGGGGGATATTGGGGAACATAGTAGAGGAAATGGAGATGGGCCAGGATGATATTAGATGAGGAGTGGCCGATATCCAAGATATGACAAAACATCATGAGGATTGATGTGTTGAATTCTCTATTAGACCAAATGGATGATCAGGAAAATAGAGATCGTAGGCAAAATATACTTATGAGGGGCCTGCCTGAAATAAAACAACATTTTTAATTGCTTCCAAAGGTGATCAGTCTGTTCCAGTTAATTCTGGGGCCATCTGCACCGGATAAGATTGAAATAGACAGAGTCCATCGGAATTCTCTACACACGATCGGAAAAGGTCCGATCGGATTTTGTTGTCGGAAAATTTGAGAGCAGGATCTCAAATTTTTTCCGTCGGAAATTCCGACGGAAAAAGTCCGATGGAGCCCACACACGGGCGGATTTTGCGACAACATGGTCCGATCGGACATTTTCCGTCGGAATTTCCAACCGTGTGTACGGGGCATAATGCAACGAACAATGATTAAACCCTTGTTGGAAGTTCTACAAGCAGCTGATGTTAAATATAGCTGGGGATATCCCTTTAAAGTTGTAGCAACTCGGAATGGGAAAACAGCAACATTCAAAACGAAAGATGACTTGCAACACTTCATAGAGGTGGTGGAGCTCCCCCTGGTGGACTTGAATAACTATAATCCATCACTACAACAACCAGAACTATGAAAAGATTTATATAGATATGTGATGGGAGTAACTTTGGGTGGGGGGTTTGTGGAACTCAGTATTGTGCAATGTGTATTTCTATGTTATATGTTGAAATTTGTCTTAATAAAGAAAAAGTGATTATAAAAAAAAAGACTCTCCCACTGTTAATGAAATTGACCACACCCACTATTATTATGATGCAGTTTGGAGGATGTGTGTGTGTGGGGGAGGGGGTTTTGGGGGGTCGTGGTTGAGTTCCTGCACCTATTTAATGATAAAAAAGTCCTGCTTTTTTTAACCGCTTCCCAACCGGCGCACGCACATATACGTCAGCAGAATAGCACGGACAGGCAAATGGGCGTACAGGTACGTCCCTTTTAAATTTTCCGCCGTGCCAACGTGTGCGTGCGCGCTGGTCGGGACCTCCGTGAGTCCGATCGTGGGTCCCGCGGACGCGATTGCCACGGGGACACCCACGATCATCTCACGGGGAGGAAGAACGTGGAGATGCTAAATTAAACAAGCATCTCCCCGTTCTGCCTAGCAACAGTGTCACTGATCTCTGCTCCCTGGGATTGGAGCAGAGATCAGTGATGTGTACAACACAGCCACGCCCCCCACAGTTAGCAACACGCCCCTAGGACTCACTTAACCCCTACACTGCCACCTAGTGGTTAACCCCTTCACTGCCAGTGTCATTTACACAGGAAGCAGTGCATTTGTATAGCACTGATTGCTGTGTAAATGACAATGGTCCCAAAAATGTGTCAAAAATGTCTGGTGTGTCCGCCATAATGTCGCAGTCACAATAAAAATCACTGATCGCCGCCATTACTAGTAAAAAAAATAATTAATAAAAATACCATAAAATTATCCTCTATTTTGTAAAAGTTATAACTTTTGTGCAAACCAATCAATAATCGCTTATTGCGATTTTTTTTTACCAAAAAAATGTAGAAGAATACGTATCGGCCTAAACTGAGGAAAAACATTTTTTTATACATTTTTGGGGATATTTATTATAGCAAAAAGTAAAAAAAGAATGCGTTTTTTTTCAAAATTGTCGCTCTTTTTTTGTTTATAGTGCAAAAAAAAAAACTGCAGAGGTGATCAAATAACACCATAAGAAATCTCTATTTGTGGGAAAAAAAAGGACGTCCATTTTGTTTGGGAGCTACGTCGCACGGCCGCGCAATTGTCAGTTAAAGCAATGCAGTGCCGAATCGCAAAAAGTCGTCTGGTCTTTGGCCAGAAAAATGGTCCGGACTGAAAGTGGTTAAATAATGAGCTGGTAAATTTGAACAATGTGAAGGCTCGTTATAAACGCACGGTCTTTATTTCTGATGGTATTTTTTCCATCAGCTATGCATTAGTTGTTTAACCCCTCCCCCCCATGCCAGCACAACCAACAGATTTCTGCTCACAGTAATTGTCTGCATATCTCATTGTGATTAGAGTGAATAAATGGTCTGCGATAACAAATACATCTAACCTGATATTCAAGGCTTTAAATAATAAAGATGTCTGTAATAGTTTTGCACAGAGCTATCCCGATCCTCCTATTCTCTGGTCCTCCGTCTGCGTCTTTGGCCCCTCCCTCCTGCAGAGTGCCCATAGAGCAAGCAGCTTACAATGGGGGGGGGGGGACACAAGCAGGCTTGTTCTGCATGTCCATTTCCACACAGAGCAGTAGCTCGGCCCCGCCCCCTCTATCCCCTCATTGGCTCACTGGCTGTGATTGATAGCAGCGGGAGACAATGGCCAATGAGGAGGGAGAGTCCCCGGAGAGCCGAGGCACTCATGCACATGGTTGGAGGAAGAGCATGCCAAATTGCACCCCCCCCCCCCCAATTTGTATGAGCATCATGTGTCAGCAAGAATCCCCTCCCTCCAAAAAAAAAATATCGACCACTAACCTGCATGCTCGTCCCCTAGGCATAAAGTCCCCTCCTCCTGAATTTAACTAAATGAAAAGTCTAGGAAATCAAAAGAAATGAAAGTCATTTTTCCATCATGTCTATATGAAGGTATGAAATCTTTGAGCCTTTACAACCACTTTAAGATCCCTCAGGCTTCACCATACAGAAATAAATACTATATTCTGGAAATATATCCTATAGTCTCCTGTGGAGGAAAAAATAAATAATATTTTCATTATTTCCCTGGTTCGAACCATGGAAGGTTTTAGACCAAATAAGCCCTAAGAGACCGGGTCATTTTCAGGCATCAGAGGAGCAGCGGCTGGGATCATTCTTTCGAGGAGCTCCAGGGATCGGGCATCGGAGGAGCAGCGGCTGGGATCGGGCATTCGAGGAGCAGCGGCTGGGATCGGGCATCCGAGGAGCAGCGGCTGGGATCGGGCATCCGAGGAGCAGCGGCTGGGATCGGGCATTCGAGGAGCGCCGGGGATCAGGCATCCGACTAGCGGCCCAATTGGCCGGAAGGAGGAACAGTGTTGCAACAGTGAATTTCCATTTGCTGTTGCAACACAACTGAGTGTGCTCGTAGCGCAATGCTCTGCGTCCCGAGTCCACCCTAATTTGAAGCTTATTAGAGCATCTGTCTGTAATCAGGTGCTTCAAAAAGAAAAACCCCACCACTGTAATTCATGTGCCCGGCGTCCTGAAAGGGAAGATGGCGGGGCATGGATAGGGAAGGTGGCGGGGCATGGATAGGGAAGGCAGCGGGGCATGGATAGGGAAGGCGGCGGGGCATAGATAAGGAAAGCGGCGGGGCATGGATAGGGGGGCAGCGGGGCATGGATAGGGAAGGCGGCAGTGCATGTATAGGGGGGGCGGCGGGGCATGGATAGGGAAGGCGGCGGGTATGATAGGGAAGGCGGCGGGGCATGGATGGGGGCGGCGGGGCATCGCTAGGGAAGGCGGCAGGGCATGGATAGGGGGGCGGTGGGGCATGGATAGTGGGGGCAGTGGGGCATGGATAGGGAAAGCGGCAGGGCATGGATAGGGAAGGCGGCAGGGCATGGATAGGGAAGGCGGCGGGGCATGGATAGGGAAGGGCGGCGGGGCATGGATAGGGAAGGCGGCGGGGCATGGATAGGGGGCGGTGGGGCATGGATAGGGAAAACGGTGGGGCATGGATATTGGGGGCAGTGGGGCATGGATAGGGAAAGTGGCAGGGCATGGATAGGGGGGCGGTGGGGCATGGATAGGGAAGGCGGCGGGGCATGAATAGGGAAGGAGCCGGGGCATGATAAGGAAGGCGGCGGGGCATGATAGGGAAGGTGGCGGGGCATGGATAGGGTAGGCGGCAGGGCATGGATAGAGAGGTGGTGGGGCCTGGATAGGTGAAAGCGCCGGGACATGGATAGTGGGGGCAGTGGGGCATAGATAGGGAAGGCAGCGGGGCATGGATAGGGAAGGCGGCGGGGCATGGATAGGGAAGGGCTGCGGGGCATGGATAGGAAAGGCGGCAGGGCATGGATAGGGAAGAAGCCAGGGCATGATAAGGAAGGCGGCAGGGCATGATAGGGAAGGTGGCGGGGCATGGATAGGGAAGGCGGCGGGGCATGGATAGGGGGGTGGTGGGGCATGGATAGGGAAAGTGGCGGGACATGGATAGTGGGGGCAGTGGGGCATGGCTAGGAAAGGCGGCGGGTCATGAATAGGGAAGGCGGCGGGGCATGGATAAAGGGGGGCGGCGGGGCATGCATAGGGAAGGTGTCGGGGCATGGATAGGGAAGGCGGCAGGGCATGGACATGGAAAGCAGCAGGGCATGGATAAGGCGGCAGTGCATGAATAGGGGGGGCGGCAGGGCATGGATAGGGAAGGTGGCGGGTATGATAGGGAAGGCGGCGGGGCATGGATGGGGGCGGCGGGGCATCGCTAGGGAAGGCGGCGGGGCATCGCTATGGAAGGCGGCGGGGCATGGATAGGGGGGCGGTGGGGCATGGATAGTGGGGGCAGTGGGGCATGGATAGGGAAAGCGGCAGGGCATGGATAGGGAAGGCGGCAGGGCATGGATAGGGAAGGCGGCGGGGCATGGATAGGGGGCGGTGGGACATGGATAGGGAAAACGGTGGGGCATGGATATTGGGGGCAGTGGGGCATGGATAGGGAAAGCGGCAGGGCATGGATAGGGGGCGGTGGGGCATGGATATTGAAGGCGGCGGGGCATGAATAGGGAAGGAGCCGGGGCATGATAAGGAAGGCGGCGGGGCATGATAGGGAAGGTGGCGGGGCATGGATAGGGTAGGCGGCGGGGCATGGATAGAGGGGTGGTGGGGCATGGATAGGGAAAGCGGCGGGACATGGATAGTGGGGGCAGTGGGGCATAGATAGGGAAGGCGCGGGGCATGGATAGGGAAGGCGGCGGGGCATGGATAGGGAAGGGCGACGGGGCATGGATAGGGAAGGCGGCAGGGCATGGATAGGGAAGAAGCCAGGGCATGATAAGGAAGGCGGCAGGGCATGATAGGGAAGGTGGCGGGGCATGGATAGGGAAGACGGCGGGGCATGGATAGGGGGGTGGTGGGGCATGGATAGGGAAAGCGGCGGGACATATATAGTGGGGGCAGTGGGGCATGGCTAGGAAAGGCGGCGGGTCATGAATAGGGAAGGTGGCGGGGCATGGATAAAGGGGGGCGGCGGGGCATGCATAGGGAAGGTGTCGGGGCATGGATAGGGAAGGCGGCGGGGCATGTACATGGAAAGCAGCAGGGCATGGATAGGGGGCAGCCAACATGGATAGGGGGGCAGCGGGGCATGGATAGGGAAGGCGGCGGGGCATGGATAGGGAAGGCGGCGGGGCTTTATAGGGGGGTCGTGGGGCATGGATAGGGAAGGCGGCGGGGCATGGATAGGGAAGGTGGTGGGGCATGATAGGGAAGGCGGCGGGGCATGGATACAGGGGTGGCGGGGCATGGATAGCGGGACGATGGGGCGTAGATAGGGAAGGCGGTAAGGCATGGATAGGGGGCGGCAGGGCATGGATAGGGGGCGGCAGGGCATGGATAGGGAAGGCGGCGGGGCATGGATAGGGAAGGTGGTGGAGCATAAACAAGGAAGGTGGCAGGGTATGATAGGGAAGGCGGCAGGGCATGGATAGGGAAGGCAGCAGGGCATGATAAGGAAATCGGCAGGGCATGGCTACGGGGGCGGCGGGGCATGGATAGGGAAGGCTGTGGCCATGAGTGCCCATTAGTGCTGTCCCATCAGTGCCCATCAGTCCAGCCTATGAGTGCACATCAGTGCAGCCTATCAGTGCCCATCAGTGCTGCATATTAGTGCCTCCTCATCAGTGCCCATCAGTCCAGCCTATGAGTGCCCATCAGTGCAGCCTATCAGTGCCCATCAGTGCTGGATATTAGTGCCTCCTCATCAGTGCCCATCAGTGACACCTATCAGTGCTGCTTATCAGTGCCACCTATCAGTGCCCAATCGGTGCTGCTTATTGGTGCCACCCATCAGTGCCCATCAGTGCCACCAATAAGTGCCCTCCAGTGCCACCTATCAGTGCCCATCGGTGCTATCCCATCGTGCCTATCAGTCCCACCTATGAGTGCCCACCAGTTCCACCTATCAGTGCCCATCAGTGCTGCTTATCAGTGTCCATCACTGCTGCTTATCAGTGCTGCCTATCAGTGCCCATCAGTGCTGCATATAAATGCCTTCTCATCAGTGCCCATCACTCCTGCCTATGAGTGCCCATCAGTGTCGCCTATGAGTGCCCATCAGTCCCGCCTATGAGTGCCCATCAGTGCCACCTATCAGTGCCCATCAGTGCTGCATATAAGTGTCTCCTCATCAGTGCCACCCCATCAGTGCCAATCAGTGAAGGAGAAAATGTACTTATTTACAAACTAAAAACGTTTTTTTTCCCCAAAACGTTTGTTTTTTTTATTTGTAGCACAAACAATAAAAAAAAAAACAGAGGTGATCAAATACCACCAAAAGAAAGCTCTATCCCCCCCCCTTGCGTCCGGGATGACTCCCCTCCTCCTCCCTCCCCTGTCCGGGCCAGGGATTGCTGGATGGCTGAGTCGCTGCGGGTGAGCCATTCCTGGAGTCACAGTGGCGGCTGGTGGGTGGGTCGGTCGGGCTTCCTTGTGCGTCTCCTCCCTCCTCCTCCTCCTAGGCCAATTGGAACGCTACTCCTTTCGGGCCAATTAGGAAACGGGTCTCACAACCCTCTTCCTGATTGACTGGGAGGACAATCAGTGTGACACTTGCGAATATTAATTTGTTATTGTCACACAACTGGGTGGGCAAAGGGCGCTGTGCTCTGCGCCCCGAGCCCACTCTTTTTTGAAGCCTATTAGAGCTGTAATCACGCCCTTCACGCCCTTGGAATCCATGCGTCCGGTGCCCCGCATGTAGATTAGGAGACCAGACGCATGGATAGGGGGCCCCTAATGGACGGGCCGCCACTGCTAGTCACTAAATTTCTGTGTTCACAGCTGAACCAAAATCTACATCTTTGTACATTTCACACAATGGCAGAATCTCTCTATTAGTGTATAAAATATCTATTTATTTCATGTTTTCCCTTTTTTTCTATGGACTTTAAATGGATTCATTGCATATATATATTGTATCACTGGGGTTTATATGCTGCGCACTTATATCATTTTAGTATCTCTCTATTGTTCTATATTCCAATGTTATGAGGACAGAAGTTCTGAAAACCAGTGAAAATTAAATATATATACATACAAAATGCATACATAGCAAAATTCACAGGAGTGTAACAATAACACCTAATTAATTCAGTGTTCAATACAAAAATGTAATGATCGAATTTATATAATATTCCATGTGCAAAAAAATAAAATAAAAAAAAAATGTAAAAAAAATAAAAACAAGAGTCCAATAGCAGGTCCTCTTTATACAAAAATAAAATAAAATATATAAAGAGGACTGCTATAGGACTCTTGTTTTTTTTTTTTTTTTTTTTATATTTTCTTTGCACGTAGAATATTATATATATACGATCATTACATTTTTGTATTGAACACTGAATTAATTAGGTGTTCTTGTTGCGCTACTGACATAAACAAAGTCCAAGAATTAAAAGTGTTACCCAAAAAACTTGAACAGAAAAAGTCCAACCAAAGGGTGACACTCCAGAAGGGAACAAAACAATTAAACACCACCACCGGTAAAAGAGGAGGCTTACCAGATGCCAATGAGGCATATACCACCCAAGTCTTCAAGGCTTAATGGTCTGCAAACTCGATAAATACAGCTGGTCCTGGATCAAATCGATAACTTGACTCAAACGTTTCCAGACATCAAATGGGAAAAAATTGTATATGGTATTCTATATTGGGGCCAGAGGCTCGGTGTCCACATGCCATGCGGGATAAATTGAGAAAAACTTGCATAGCGTGATACCGTTTAGGAATAGTATTTATTGTAATCATAAATTTAAACTCACATGTTAAAAGATCATTAAAGGGTTCTTAATAGGTACAGGTACATATGCGAAGTGTGTAAGTGGGTCCACCCGACGCGTTTCAACTAATAAGTCGTCATCTGGGGTGCGGACCCCCCAAAACACCACCGCTTTTAAAGTAGTTGCTAGTATCCAGTCCAAAACCTAAAATAATCTAAATAATAACACCAAACATAGTTGGAAAGGCTCCAATCCTCATTTTGAAACAAGCCTTGTCTAAAATAAGACCAGTGACGTCATTGCGGATAAGCGTCCCAACGTGCCCTCTAATGGTTATAACCAAGCCTCACTATGAGTGTAGCTGGATAACCAAAAGCATCTCATATCCAGTCTGAATAACGGACCAAGCCTCACTATGATAGCACACTTTCAATAATAACAAAGACCTGGATGGTAAACACTCACTAGTAAGAGTGATACCTAACCAGGCCACATGGTGGTACTACAGAAGGACCTGGATATGGCAATTAAATATATTGTTATAATCAATTCTCATTTGGGGTCATCAGTTACATCAAAAAAACAATTAGTTTAATACATAAAAAGAAAAGAAAAAAAGGAAATAATAATGTTTAAAATTACCCTAAACTTTCAAGTTGAGAAATATTTATTATTTTTTTTTATACTTTTATTTTTATCTATTTTTCTTACAGACAAATCAGGGGAAATACAAAAGGACAGGGAGCAATTAATATAATAACATAGAGTAAACAGAGAGTCCAGGACTTCCTTTTTCTTATCTTAATATATCCATTTCACAATTACAGTCTAATCTCTAATATAATGAATCCCGATTAGTCCCATATCCTTTAGCCCATAATCCTATTTTGCTTTTTCGGGTTCCCCGCGTAATTCCCCTTTGGACCTCCCCTTCCCCCTTATATATTTACCCAGCCTTCTTTTCCATCTCTATTTACCCCCCCCCCCCACTCCCCCCCTGGTTAAAAGAGAGAGATAGAGAAAGGAAAATGTTAGGTACATTTCTTCTCCTTCCTTCCTCCCCCCTCCTTACTCATCCCACCGCGGAAAAGATGGCATGTCGCTTATTATCCTCTGCACTCAATCTCACCCGCTTAGCCAACCCCCCCCCCCCCCCCCCCAATTTTCTCCCAGGAGTATCTTCCCCTCCTCAGAATGTGTAAATCTATTCCACCCTTCCCATATTTTGTTATACCGTTCTTTTTTGTTTTGGCTAAAGGCCACTAGGTCCTCCATAGCTCCAATCTCCCTTACTTTGTTTAACCACTTCAGCCCCGGACCAATTGGCAGCCAAAGGACCAGGCCCCTTTTTGCGATTCGGCACTGCGTCGCTTTAACTGACAATTGCGCGGTCGTGCGACGTGGCTCTCAAACAAAATTGGCGTCCTTTTTTTCCCACAAATAGAGCTTTCTTTTGGTGGTATTTGATCGCCCCTGCGGTTTTTATTTTTTGCGCTATAAACAAAAATAGAGGGACAATTTTGAAAAAAATGCAATATTTTTTACTTTTTGCTATAATAAATATCCCCAAAAAAAATATATAAAAAAAACATTTTTTTCCTCAGTTTCGGCCGATACGTATTCTTCTACATATTTTTGGTAAAAAAAAATCGCAATTAGCGATTATTGATTGGTTTGCGCAAAAGTTATAGCGTTTACAAAATAGGGGATAGTTTTATAGCATTTTTATTAATATTTTTTTTTTTACTAGTAATGGCGGCGATCAGCGATTTTTATTGTGACTGCGACATTTTGGCGGACACATCGGACATTTTTGACACATTTTTGGGACATTTGTCATTTATATAGAAATCAGTGATATTTAAATAGCACTGATTCCTATGTAAATGACAGTTGTAGTGAAGGGGTTAACCACTAGGGGGCGGGGAGGAGTCAGTGTGACGTGTTGTGTTTATTTTACTGTAGGGGGGCGTGGCTGTACGTGTGACGTCATTGATCGGCGTTCCCGATGACAGGGAACCGCCGATCACTGACAGTCAGTGTAGGAAGCGCGGGGAGAGGTTTGTTTACACAAACCTCTCCCCGTTCTTCAGCTCCGTAATCCGATCGCGGGACACCAGCGGCGATCGGGTCCGCTGGTCCCGCGGCCGGGGTCACGGAGCTCCAGACCGGGTCGCGAGCGCGGCGCTAGCGGCGCGCGCGCGACCCACAGGCAGGCACATGCACGATCACGTACAGGTACGTGATTTTGCCTGCCCGTGCCATTTTGCCGACGTATATCGTCGTTAGGCGGTCGGGAAGTGGTTAACCACCTTCCTATTGAGGGTGGCTCCGGGTCTTTCCAGGACAAGGTAATATTTGCCTTGGCCGCATTAATCAACTGACATAAGATGGATTTACTATATGTCCGTTTCGGTATTTGATTTAAATGGAGCAAAAAAAGGGCCGGATCGCCTGGAATTATATTTTCAGTAAATTTTTGGGAAATCCTACGTACCTCTCCCCAATAATGCCTAATTTTTGAACATGTCCAAAATACATGAAGTAGGGATCCAGGTTCCTCTCCACATCTCCAGCACAGTCCTGTTGTTTCCGGGTAGAATCTCTGAAGTTTAAGTGGGGTATAATACCACTGCATCATTATTTTATAGTTTAATTCCTGCGTTCTAGTGCACATTGAGGTGTTCTGAGACATATATATTATATCTCTCCACTGAGACATGGTAAAGGTCCTATTAAGATCCCTCTCACACTTAGCCTTACATGAAGGCACATAGTCCTCTGATGGGGTGTTTAATATCCCAAACATTTTTGAGATCAACCGGGGGAGCGGTTCCTCACCCTCGCAATATTGTTCGAACGTCGTTAAATGACGATCATATTTAACCGCTGGCCCCAGAGACCTCAAAAAATTCAATACCTGCATCGCCCGCCACGGCCTTAACTCAAAAGAGCCCCCTCTTTGCATCAACCCCTCTAAAGTAGGCCATGCGCCATTGTAAACAAAATGTGAGACCTGAAATATACCTCTCTCTTCTAAGTTTTTAAATGCTCCCACTTCACTCCCTGGTGGGAACCCCGGGTTCCCCAACACAGGGAGTAAAGGGGAGTCTTTGGAGGAGATTTTAGGGTCACAAATTAAAGAGGAACTGATACGTATTGTGGTCCCTATAGTTGGGTGCTTCTTAATTGGCATTGGTATTCTTTCAGAGCACCAAGGTGCTCTCCGTAGGGGTATCTCACTTGCCTGCTGTTCTAGTTCTACCCATGTCTTCAGTTCTCCATGTCTGCACCAATCCACCACCCTCCCAAGGTGCACTGCATGATAGTATTTCACTATATTTAGTCTGCTAATCCACTGAAACCCCTGGGCATCATCATTATTCCTCTAGCTATCCTGGGTCGTTTCCCTGCCCAAATACATTTTGTAAATAAAGAGCATATTTGACGGAGAAAGACCCCTGGAACAGAAATTGGTAGTGCTTGAAATAGATATAAAAATTTTGGTAAAATGCTCATTTTGATGGTATTGCATTGGCCAAACCACGAATGAGTACCCTGGTGCCATTTATCTAGTTGCCTCCGAACTGATTCAAATAAAACAGGGAAATTTACCTCAAACGTCTTCCTTGTATTCGAGGGGATAAATGTGCCCAGGTATTTCAGCTTCTCAGTTACCCATTTAAAACTAAAGTTTTGTTGAATTGCAATACAGTCCACCTTCCGCATCGCAACTCCCATCGCTTCTGATTTCGAATAATTTATTTTTAAATTCGATAAATTACCATATGTTTCAAATTCTTTCAGGAGATTGGGAATTGAAATATGCGGTGCAGACATGGAGAACAAGAGATCGTCCGCATAGGCTGAGATTTTATAGTTTCTGTTTCCTATTTTTAAACCCTGGATATCTCTATTTTGCCTGATTTTACTTAATAAGGGTTCTACTGACAAGGAGAATAGCATAGGGGAGAGAGGACACCCCTGCCTAGTGCCATTTGATATTTTGAAAGGCTTGGAAAATACTCCATTTACCTTCACTTCTGCCTTTGGGCTTGTATACACACTTTTAATCCACCTAATCATCTGGTCTCCCATGCCAACACATCTCAGCACCGCGAACAGAAAAGACCATCTCACCCTATCGAATGCCTTCTCGGCGTCGGTGCTTAAAAAAACGCTAGGGATATCCGACTTATTGGCATGGTAAACCAGATTAAGGACTTTGATGATATTGTCCCTCGCTTCCCGTGAGGGGACAAACCCCACCTGGTCTCGATCTATCAAATGACACAGAAGAGGCTGAATCCGGGTTGCCAAATTTTTAGTAAAAAGCTTCAAGTCCACATTTAAAAGAGAAATAGGTCTGTAGCTGCCACATTCCGAGGGGTCCTTCCCTTCCTTCGGCAGCACAGTAATATGCGCCAGGGGAGAGTCTGGTGGGAGTGAGGCAGCCCTACCTAGGACATTGAAGACTTTTACCATCTGCCCACATAGCTGTGTAGAGAATTTTTTGTAGTAGAACAGCGTGAAGCCGTCCGGGCCGGGCGCCTTACCCGGCTTCGCCGTTTTCATTGCCGCATTCAATTCCTCTACCGAAATGGGCTCTTCCAATCTGCTACGTTCTGGGGATGTTAATCTCGGCAATTTCGCTGAGGAAAGATATTCCTCCTGTGCCGATAGTGATATAGGGACTGATTCTAGGTTATATAGTGAGAAATAGAATTCACCAAATATCTGTGCTATTGCTTTAGGTTGTGAGATAAGTTTCCCATCTCTTCCTTTTATATGTGGAATGTAGGTATTCAAAATTTTCCCTTAAAATTTGCCTGCTAACAGTTTGCTACACTTATCTCCCAGTTCATAAACAGTCTTTTTGCCTCTCTGGATAATTGCTTTGGCTCTGAAGCGTAAAATGTCCGAAATCTGGCGCCTGAAATCGCCCAGCTATCCCCCTATGGAAGGTGTCTGATTCTTCTTATGTTGGAGAAATATATATTAATACAACAATAAAAATATTAAAGATATTAAAGATATATATTTAAAAATATGTTAAAAATATAAAAGTATTTGCAATAAAAATTATTTAAAAAAACATATAATTGTAACTAAAAAATAAAAATGTGTTCATTTAAGACATATTTATAAAGGAGTCCCACTCCACATTGATTCCCTGTGGATGGTGGGTCTGTTATTCGTATGTCCAGAAAGTTTCCAATCTTGAACCATTAGGTCATTTACAACTAGGGTGACTGAACATATTAATTTGATTATGTCTGGAAGTAATAAACTTACAGTACCTCGACATTATAGGCAACACCATGATCGAGACCTCACCGGTACTCATTCCATGATCATAGATAGATTCATTGACCCATGGAGGGGTGGAGCCAACACCAGATTGGAAACGTTCTGGATATATGAATTACAGACCCACCATCCACAGGGAATCAATGTGGAGTGGGATATAAGGCCCCTTTCACACTGAGGTGTTTTTCATGTGTTTTAGCGGTAAAATTTCCACCTAAATACCGCAATAAAAACGTCTCCCATGTATCTCAGTGTAGCCTTTCACACTGAGGCATTGTGCTGGCTGTGCGTTGGAAAAAATTCTGCAAACAGCTTTTTTGGAGCAGATTTTGGGCGCTGAAAATAGCGCTGTAAAAACGCCCATCCCAATTGAAATGAATGGGAATCGCGGTAAAACTGCCCAGAAGCTGTGTGAAGGTCACATGACCACAGTAAAGAGGAGGATGCTGGGATACCAGGAAATCCTGTTGAAAAGGGGAGAGGAGATCAGACAGAGCAAGACAGAGTATAACATGATGGAGCAATCTGTAGAGATGCAGCCTACAGCTGCAGAAGTTTTAGCAGAAAGACCCTCTGGCAGTGGAGGAATTCATTGACACAATGATGAGGCACCCAGAACTGTGGAACAAGAAACATGACTGGTACTCCAACCGTTTGAAGAAAAGTGCTGGATGGAATGCTGTGGCCGACCTACATATAGAAAACTGGAATTCCCTATCATAAAAGCAAAAAGCTGAGAAATGTAAATTGAAATCCATATCTAGTTGCTATACCCAATTCCGGTATTTACTTTACCCTATTCCTTGTCACTATAGTCCCAAACCCCCAATCATAACCCTAATCACACCCCTCATAGTCCCAAACCCCTAACCCTAACCCTAATTCCACCCCTCATAGTCCAAAACTCCTAACCCTAATCCCAACCCTCATAGTCCCAAACCCCAACCCTAACCCCACCCCTCATAGTCCCAAACTCCTAACCCTTATCCCACCCCTCATAGTCCCAAACTCCTAACCCTAATCCCACCCCTCATAGTCCGAAACCCCCAACCCTAACCCTAATCCCAACCCTCATAGTCCCAAACCCCAACCCTAACCCTAATCCCACCCCTCATAGTCCCAAACTCCTAACCCTAATACCACCCCTCATAGTCCCAAACTCCTAACCCTAATCCCACCCCTCATAGTCCCAAACCCCCAACACTAACCCTAATCCCACCCCTCATAGTCCCAAACTCCTAACCCTAACCCTAATCCCACCCCTCATAGTCCCAAACTCCTAACCCTAATCCCACCCCTAATAGTCCCAAATTAACTAAGTAATCCCATCATCGGACATGTGACTTTAATCTGATCATGAAATATTATTCCTAATTTTATAATGTAATGTAGTAGTGACTCACCAAACATATTAACAAGTGAATTTATTACAACATTGTACAGTAGTGAATTGATACATGGCTTTAATAAACATACATCAAACTAATCAAATGAAATATTTAGTCTGAAATTCAAGAAAGGCTGTAATTTGAAGGTTTAGATCATGTTTTCTTGCCAACTCAGTTCACAAGCCGGACTGATAAAGTATTCCGCAAAAGCATCTCTAATTGTGAAACCTATTGTTGGTCCACGTACATGTAGAAAATCATCAGGTTCTATATTGTGTGACAGAGTATCCTCAAAATTTACTCCACCTCTCTCTCTCACCAAATTATGTAATATACACGCAGCCTTAATTAACTTACATGCGTTTTCAATGTTAAGGTTTATTGGTTTTAGAAAAATTTGCCACTTGTTCGCCAGTATACCGAAAGCGCATTCTACAAGTCTACGTGCTCGACACAGCCTGTAATTGAAGATCCTCTTTCGTGTATCTAGATTTCTCAAGGAATAAGGTTTCATGAGATGTTCGTGAATAGCAATAGCATCGTCGGCTACAAACACAAATGGCATTTCGGGTCCCTCTGTTCCGGGCAGTGGTCGGTTATCTGGTAAATCTAATTCATTATAGGCAAGACGTTTTCCGAATTTACTATGCTGGAAAAAAGCTGAGTATGCACTACTGCCAAACGATCCAATATCTACATAAATGAATTTGTAGTCAGCATCGACCACAGCCATTAAAACAACAGAAAATTACTTTTTATAATTGTAGTACTGGCTTCCACTATGACATGGTTTTATTAGGCGAATATGTTTTCCATCGATAGCTCCTAAACAATTTGGAAAATTGGTCTTGTTCAAAAATCGCTGGGCAACATCTTCCCATTTGGCCTTATTTGAAATTGGCATGAATGTACTTCTCAGCTCCCAGATTCCATCACATGTTTGCGTCACAATTTCGCTTATGGTTGATATCCCAATGCGAAATTCATATTGAGGTGATGAGTATGTATTTCCTGTTGCAAGATATCTGTAAAAAAAAAAAAATATTTTATCTTTCAGTAAAAATGATCAAGCAGCGATGGAAAACGTTAAGGGATAACTTCAAACGAGAGTTAATGAGACAACAGCAAATCAGAAGTGGATCCAGCGGGAAACAAGGGAGAATTTACTGTCACTACTACGAATTGGAATTCTTAAAACCAGTGATGCAGGACAGACAGTGAGTAGTACAATTTTATACATTCTTTAAAAAAAAAAGTTTTTGCAATGTAAAGAAATGATAGCAAAGCTCATGTACCACTGTCTAATCATTTATATTTTATTCAGGACAGAAAGCTATTTCAATAGTGAGAGTGAGACAGAGGAGCCTACTCAGGAAAACAATCCTACAAATCCACCACAACTTGCAGAAGAGGAAAATTTTGATGATATCAGAGAAACAACACCAGAGCCACCACGAAAGTCCAATTCGAGAGCCAAACCTAATAAAACCAAGCAAACGCAGGAATTCATTGACGTTGTCAGAAACCTGATTGATAGCCCAAAAAACAGAAAATAATGAGATATCATCCTTTACTAAATGAACCAAGAGTTCCAATGCGATCTTCGTATTGACATTATGAAAGTAATTAAATCATACCAACAAAAACCCCCAACCCTCAGAAAACCCAAACCCACAATATGTCCATTATGGTAATCCATGGGAAAAATCTACATATCGTGCTTCTGCTTATATTTCTCCATGTGGACCAAACATTACGTCCATGACCCCCCAATTTAATAAAAGGTTCCATGCAGGCCAATACAACATGCCCCCTAACTACTATTCTCCACATCAAGCTCCTCCTCCTCCCCCTCCTCCTACTCCTCCGACACCGCTAGAGAGGATTCGCACCCTCACCCCTCATTTTATCAAGATCTGTAAATTAGAATTATTTATATACTTTGACTTTTCAGATTACGTTTGAAGTGTACAAGTGTGAGTAAACCTTCATGTCATATGTTTTCCATGTTTATTGATTATTTTGAATCAAAGTTATCATAATTCAGTTATTTGGATATATTATTAGTATTTCAAATATTCTTTTATATGTTTTCGTTCTTAGAAAACAATATTTCCATATACATTTTTTGGAAATAAAGGTTCACACAGTAAAGAGGATTATTATTATTATATCGATTTCTATTTTTCTGAAAAAATAATAGAAAATTTACTGTATTAGATTTTATGCATATGTTGTGCAATTTGATAAAATAAATGTTAATATTTTAAAAAAAAAATATGGAGTATGGTTATGGTTTATGAATATATGCATGGAAACAAAAAATAGCTTACCTCAGCGTTATAAGTATTCTTTTGCATGGTGATATTGCATCCCTGCAATTAGTATCCCGTCTCAACAACACAGGTGTCAGCAGATCAAGAAGAAATTTTAAATCTAAGGAAAGAATCAGATTTGTTGTTAAAAACCACAGTGAGTAGGAGTTTGGGACACGGCTTTTGGAGTTTGGGACGATGAGGGGAGGGATTGGGATTAGGGTTAGGGGTTTGGAACTATGAAGGGTGAGATTAGGGTTAGGGTTGGGAGTTTGGAACTATGAGGGGTGGGATTGGGGTTAGGGTTGGTGGTATGGGACTAGGAGGGGTGGGATTAGGGTTGGTGGTTTGGGACTATGAGGGGTGGGATTAGGGTTAGGGTTAGGGACTTGGAAAGGTGGGATTAGGGTTAGGATTAGGAGCTTGGGACTATGAGGGGTGAGATTAGGGTTAGGAGTTTGGGACTTGGAAAGGTAGGATTAGGGTTGGGACTATGAGGGGTGTGATTAGGGTTAGGATTAGGGGTTTGGAACTATGAGGGGTGGGATTAGGGTTAGGGTTAGGGTTAGGGGTTTGGGACTTTAAGGGTGGGATTTGGGTTAGGGTTTTGGAACTATGAGGGGTGGGATTAGGGTTAGGGTTAGGAGTATGGGATTATGAGGGGTGGAATTAGGGTTAGGTGTTTGGGACTATGAGGGGGGGGATTGGGGTTAGGGTTGGGGGTTTGGAACTATGAGGGGTGGGATTAGGGTTAGGGTTAGGAATTTGGGACTTGGAAAGGTGGGATTAGGGTTAGGATTAGGGGGTTGGAACTATGAGGGGTGGGATTAGGGTTAGGGTTAGGGGTATGGGACTATGAGGGGTGGGATTTGGGTTAGGGTTTTGTAACTATGAGGGGTGGGATTAGGGTTAGGGTTAGGAGTTTGGGATTATGAGGGGTGGAATTAGGTTTAGGTGTTTGGGACTATGAGGGGTGGGATTGGGGTTAGGGTTGGGGGTTTGGAACGATGAGGGGTGTGATTGGGGTTAAGGTTGGGGGATTGGGACTTGGAAAGGTGGGATTAGGGTTAGGGGTTTGGGACTATTAGGGGTGGGATTAGGGTTAGGGGTTTGGGACTATTAGGGGTGGGATTAGGGTTAGGGTTAGGAGTTTGGGACTATGAGGGGTGGGATTAGGGTTAGTAGTTTGGGACTTGGAAAGGTGGTATTAGGGTTAGGGGTTTGGAATTATGAGGGGTGGTATTAGGGTTAGGGTTAGTAGTTTGGGACTTGGAAAGGTGGGAATAGGGTTAGGGTTAGGGGTTTGGAACTATGAGGGGTGGGATTAGGGTTAGGGTTAGGAGTTTGGGACTTGGAAAGGTGGGATTAGGGTTAGGGTTGAGTGTTTTGGACTATGAGGGGTGGGATTAGGGATAGGAGTTTGGGACTAAGAGGGGTGGGATTAAGGTTAGGCTTGGGGGTTTGGGACTATGAAGGGTGGGATTAGGGTTGGGGTTAGGAGTTTGGGACTATGAGAGGTGGGATTAGGGTTAGGGTTAGGAGTTTGGGACTATGAGGGGTGAGAATAGGGTTAGGGTTAGGAGTTTGGGACTATGAGGGGTGGGATTAGGGTTAGGAGTTTGGGACTATGAGGGGTGGGATTAGGGTTAGGAGTTTGGGACTATGAGGGGTGAAAATAGGGTTAGGGTTAGGAGTTTGGGACTATGAGGGGTGGGATTAGGGTTAGGAGTTTGGGACTATGAGGGGTGGGATTAGGGTTAGGGTTAGTAGTTTGGGACTTGGAAAGGTGGGATTAGGGTTAGGGTTGGGGGTTTGGAACTATGAGAGGTGGGATTGGGGTTAGGGTTAGGGGTTTGGGACTATTAGGGGTGGGATTAGGGTTAGGGGCTTGTAACTATGAGGGGTGGGATTAGGGTTAGGGGTTAGGAACTATGAGGGGTGGTATTAGGGTTAGGGTTAGGGGTTTGAGACTTGGAAAGGTGGGATAAGGGTTAGGGTTAGGAGTTTGGGACTATGAGGGGTGAGATTAGGGTTAGGTGTTTGGGACTATGAGGGGTGGGATTGGGGTTAGGGTTGGGGGTTTTGGAATAAGAGAGGTGGGATTAGGGTTAGAGTTAGGAGTTTGGGACTAAGAGGGGTGGGATTAGGGTTAGGGTTGGGGGTTTGAGACTTGGAAAGGTGGGATAAGGGTTAGGGTTAGGAGTTTGGGACTATGAGGGGTGAGATTAGACTTAGGGTTAGGTGTTTGGGACTATGAGGGGTGGGATTGGGGTTAGGGTTGGGGTTTGGAACTATGAGGGGTGGAATTGGGGTTAGGGTTGGGGGTTTTGGACTATGAGGGGTGGGGTTAGGGTTAAGAGTTTATGACTATGAGGGGTGGGATTAGGGTTAGGAGTTTGGGACTATGAGGGGTGGGATTAGGGTTAGCTTTAGGAATTTGGGACTATGAGGGGTGGGATTAGGGTTAGGGGTTTGGGACTTGGAAAGGTGGGATTAGGGTTAGGGGTTTGGGACTATGAGGGGTGGGATTATGGTTAGGGGTTTGGGACTATGAGAGGTGGGATTGGGGTTAAGTTTAGGGGTTTGGAACTATGAGGGGTGCGATTTGGGTTAGGGTTGGGGGTTTGGGACTTGGAAAGGTGGGATTAGGGTTAGGGGTTTGGGACTCTGAGGGGTGGGATTAGGGTTAGGGTTAGTAGTTTGGGACTATGAGGGGTGGGATTAGAATTAGGGTTAGTAGTTTGGGACTATGAGGGGTGGGATTAGGGTTAGGAGTTTGGGACTTGGAAAGGTGGGATTAGGGTTAGGGTTATTGGTTTGGAACTATGAGGGGTGGATTAGGGTTAGGGTTAGGCGTTTGGGACTTGGAAAGGTGGGATTAGGGTTAGGGTTCGGAGTTTGGGACTTGGCAAATTGGGATTAGGGTTAGGGTTGGGGGTTTGGAACTATGAGGGTGGGATTAGGGTTAGGGGTTTGGGACTTGGAAAGGTGGGATTAGGGTTAGGGTTGGGGGTTTGGAACTATGAGGGTGGGATTAGGGTTAGGGGTTTGGGACTTGGAAAGGTGGGATTAGTGTTAGGGTTGGGGGTTTGGAACTATGAGGGGTGAGATTAGGTTTAGGGTTAGGTGTTTGTGACTTGGAAAGGTGGGATAAGGGTTAGGAGTTTGGGACTATGAGGGGTGAGATTAGACTTAGGGTTAGGTGTTTGGGACTATGAGGGGTGGGATTGGGGTTAGGGTTGGGGGTTTGGAACTATGAGGGGTGGGATTGGGGTTAGGGTTGGGGGTTTTGGACTATGAGGGGTGGGGTTAGGGTTAAGAGTTTATGACTATGAGGGGTGGGATTAGGGTTAAGAGTTTGGGACTATGAGGGGTGGGATTAGGGTTAGATTTAGGAATTTGGGACTATGAGGGGTGGGATTAGGGTTAGGGGTTTGGGACTTAGAAAGGTGGGATTAGGGTTAGGGGTTTGGGACTATGAGGGTGGGATTATGGTTAGGGGTTTGGGACTATGAGAGGTGGGATTGGGGTTAAGTTTGGGGGTTTGGAACTATGAGGGGTGCGATTTGGGTTAGAGTTGGGGGTTTGGGACTTGGAAAGGTGGGATTAGGGTTAGGGGTTTTGGACTCTGAGGGGTGGGATTAGGGTTAGGAGTTTGGGACTATGAGGGGTGGGATTAGGGTTAGGGTTAGTAGTTTGGGACTATGAGGGGTGGGATTAGAGTTAGGGTTAGTAGTTTGGGACTATGAGGGGTGGGATTAGGGTTAGGAGTTTGGGACTTGGAAAGGTGGGATTAGGGTTAGGGTTAAAGGTTTGGAACTATGAGGGGTGGGATTAGGGTTAGGGTTAGGCGTTTGGGACTTGGAAAAGTGGGATTAGGGTTAGGGTTCGGAGTTTGGGACTTGGAAAGTTGGGATTAGGGTTAGGGTTGGGGGTTTGGAACTATGAGGGGTGAGATTAGGGTTAGGGTTAGGTGTTTGTGACTATGACGGGTGGGATTAGGGTTAGGGATAGGGGTTTGGGAGATGGAAAGGTGGGATTAGGGTTAGGGGTTTGGGACTTGGAAAGATGGGATTAGGGTTAGGAATTTGGGACTATGAGGGGTGAGATTAGGGTTAAGAGTTTGGGAATATGAGGGGTGAGATTAGGGTTAGGTGTTTGGGACTATGAGAGATGGGATTGGGGTTAGGGTTGGAGGTTTGGAACTATGGGGGTGGGATTGGGGTTAGGTTTGGGACTATGAGGGGTGGGATTGGGGTTAGGTTTGGGGGTTTGGGACTATGAGGGGTGGGATTAGGCTCAGGGTTAGGGGTTTTAGACTTGGAAAGATGGGATTATGGTTAGGATTATGGGTTTGGAACTATGAGGGGTGAGAATAGGATTAGGGTTAGGGGTTTGGGACGTGGAAAGGTGGGATTAAGGTTAGGGGTTTGGAACTATGAGGGGTGGGATTAGGGTTAGGGCTAGGAGTTTGGAACTATTTGGGGTGGGATTGGGGTTAGGGTTAGGAGTTTGGGACTTGGAAAGGTGGGATTAGGGTTAGGGGTTTGGAACTATTTGGGGTGGGATTGGGGTTAGGGTTGGGGGTTTGGAACTATGTGGGGTGGGGTAGTGACTGATGGGACTGGCATTAGGGGTTTTGGACTACTGAGAATGGGATAAGGGAATTTGGGACTACCGGGAGTGGGTTTTGTGAACTAAGATATACATACGTTG
>CM053026.1:2403461-2598972 GCA_028564925.1 Lithobates sylvaticus | reverse complement strand
TCTCCCTTTTACATGTCTGCTGTCTCTGACCATCTCCTGAACTATGATCTGCATCTCTGACCATCTCATGTACTGATGTCTGCAGTCTCTTTCCATCTCCTCCTGTTAACTTATGTCTGCAGTCTCTGACCAATCTTCTGGTATAGTTTTGTCTACTGTCTCTGACCGTCTCCTGTATTATGTATGCTGTCCTCTGATCATCTCCTGTTTTCTGACCATCTCCTGTACTATGTCTGCAGTCTCTGACCATCTCCTGTACTATGTCTGCAGTCTCTGACCATCTCCTGTACTATGTCTGCAGTCTCTGACCATCTCCTGTACTATGTCTGCAGTCTCTGAACATCTCCTGTACTATGTCTGCAGTCTCTGACCATCTCCTGTTCTATGTCTGCAGTCTCTGACCCTCTCCTGTACTATGTCTGCAGTCTCTGACCATCTCCTGTATTATGTCTGCAGTCTCTGACCATCTCCTGTACTATGTCTGCAGTCTCTGACCGTCTCCTGTACTATGTCTGCAGTCTCTGACCGTCTCCTGTACTATGTCTGCAGTCTCTGACCATCTCCTGTACTATGTCTGCAGTCTCTGACCATCTCCTGTACTATGTCTGCAGTCTCTGACCATCTCCTGTACTATGTCTGCAGTCTCTGACCATCTCCTGTACTATGTCTGCAGTCTCTGATCATCTCCTGTACTATGTCTGCAGTCTCTGACCATCTCCTGTATTATGTCTGCAGTCTCTGACCATCTCCTGTACTATGTCTGCAGTCTCTGACCATCTCCTGTACTATGTCTGCAGTCTCTGACCATCTTCTGTACTATGTCTGCAGTCTCTGATTATCTCCTGTACTATGTCTGCAGTCTCTGAACATCTCCTGTACTATGTCTGCAGTCTCTGACCATCTCCTGTACTATGTCTGCAGTCTCTGAACATCTCCTGTACTATGTCTGCTGTCTCTGACCATCTCCTGTACTATGTCTGCAGTCTCTGACCATCTCCTGTATAATGTCTGCAGTCTCTGACCATCTCCTGTTCTATGTCTGCAGTCTCTGACCATCTCCTGTACTATGTCTGCAGTCTCTGAACATCTCCTGTACTATGTCTGCAGTCTCTGATCATCTCCTGTATTATGTCAGCAGTCTCTGATCATCTCCTGTACTATGTCTGCAGTCTCTGAACATCTCCTGTACTATGTCTGCAGTCTCTGATCATCTCCTGTACTATGTCTGCAGTCTCTGACCATCTCCTGTATCATGTCTGCAGTCTCTGATCATCTCCTGTATTATGTCTGCAGTCTCTGAACATCTCCTGTACTATGTCTGCAGTCTCTGACCATCTCCTGTACTATGTCTGCAGTCTCTGACCATCTCCTGTATAATGTCTGCAGTCTCTGACCATCTCCTGTACTATGTCTGCAGTCTCTGATCATCTCCTGTACTATGTCTGCAGTCTCTGACCATCTCCTGTACTATGTCTGCAGTCTCTGATCATCTCCTGTACTATGTCTGCAGTCTCTGATCATCTCCTGTATCATGTCTGCAGTCTCTGATCATCTCCTGTATCATGTCTGCAGTCTCTGACCATCTCCTGTACTATGTCTGCAGTCTCTGACCATCTACTGTATCATGTCTGCAGTCTCTGACCATCTCCTGTACTATGTCTGCAGTCTCTGACCATCTCCTGTACTATGTCTGCAGTCTCTGACCATCTCCTGTAATATGTCTGCAGTCTCTGACCATCTCCTGTACTATGTCTGCAGTCTCTGATCATCTCCTGTACTATGTCTGCAGTCTCTGACCATATCCTGTACTATGTCTGCAGTCTCTGATCATCTCCTGTACTATGTCTGCAGTATCTGACCATCTCCTGTACTATGTCTGCAGTCTCTGTTCATCTCCTGTACTATGTCTGCAGTCTCTGACCATCTCCTGTACTATGTCTGCAGTCTCTGATGATCTCCTGTACTAGGTCTGCAGTCTCTGACCATCTACTGTACTATGTCTGCAGTCTCTGACCATCTCCTGTAATATGTCTGCAGTCTCTGATCCATCTCCTGTACTATGTCTGCAGTCTCTGATAATCTCCTGTACTATGTCTGCAGTCTCTGATCATCTCCTGTATCATGTCTGCAGTCTCTGATCATCTCCTGTATTATGTCTGCAGTCTCTGATCATCTCCTGTATTATGTCTGCAGTCTCTGATCATCTCCTGTAACATGTCTGCAGTCTCTGATCATCTCCTGTATTTTGTCTGCAGTCTCTGATCATCTCCTGTACTATGTCTGCAGTATCTGATCATCTCCTGTAATATGTCTGCAGTCTCTGATCATCTCCTGTAATATGTCTGCAGTCTCTGATCATCTCCTGTATCATGTCTGCAGTCTCTGATCATCTCCTGTATTATGTCTGCAGTCTCTGATCATCTCCTGTAGAATGTCTGCAGTCTCTGAACATCTCCTGTAATATGTCTGCAGTCTCTGACCATCTCCTGTACTATGTCTGCAGTCTCTGACCATCTCATGTAATATGTCTGCAGTCTCTGACCATCTCCTGTACTATGTCTGCAGTCTCTGATCATATCCTGTACTATGTATGCAGTCTCTGATCATCTCCTGATGTCTGCAGTCTCTGACATCTCCTGTACTATGTCTGCAGTCTCTGATCATCTCCTGTTATATGTCTGCAGTCTCTGACATCTCCTGTTCTATGTCTGCAGTCTCTGACATCTCCTGTACTATGTCTGCAGTCTCTGACATCTCATGTACTATGTCTGCAGTCTCTGATCATCTCCTGTTTCATGTCTGCAGTCTCTGATCATCTCCTGTACTATGTCTGCAGTCTCTGATCATCTCCTGTAATATGTCTGCAGTCTCTGACCATCTCCTGTATCTTGTCTGCAGTCTCTGACCATCTCCTGTACTATGTCTGCAGTCTCTGACCATCTCCTGTATCATTGTCTGCAGTCTCTGATCATCTCCTGTACTATGTTTGCAGTCTCTGACATCTCCTGTACTATGTCTGCAGTCTCTGATCATCTCCTGTACTATGTCTGCAGTCTCTGGACATCTCCTGTACTATGTCTGCAGTCTCTGACCATCTCCTGTACTATGTCTGCAGTCTCTGATCATCTCCTGTACTATGTCTGCAGTCTCTGATCATCTCCTGTTCTATGTCTGCAGTCTCTGATCATCTCCTGTACTATGTCGGCAGTCTCTGATCATCTCCTGTAATATGTCTGCAGTCTCTGATCATCTCCTGTACTATGTCTGCAGTCTCTGATCATCTCATGTATTATGTCTGCAGTCTCTGATCATCTCATGTATTATGTCTGCAGTCTCTGATCATCTCCTGTACTATGTATGCAGTCTCTGACCATCTCCTGTACTATGTCTGCAGTCTCTGACCATCTCCTGTACTATGTCTGCAGTCTCTGACATCTCCTGTACTATGTCTGCAGTCTCTGACCATCTCCTGTACTTTGTCTGCAGTCTCTGACCATCTCCTGTACTATGTCTGCAGTCTCTGACCATCTCCTGTACTATGTCTGCAGTCTCTGATCCATCTCCTGTACTATGTCTGCAGTCTCTGATCTTCTCCTGTACTATGTCTGCAGTCTCTGACAATCTCCTGTACTATGTCTGCAGTCTCTGAACATCTCCTGTACTATGTCTGCAGTCTCTGATCCATCTCCTGTACTATGTCTGCAGTCTCTGACCATCTCCTGTATTATGTCTGCAGTCTCTGATCATCTCCTGTACTATGTCTGCAGTCTCTGACCATCTCTTGTACTATGTCTGCAGTCTCTGACCATCTCCTGTATCTATGTCTGCAGTCTCTGACAATCTCCTGTACTATGTCTGCAGTCTCAGACCATCTCCTGTACTATGTCTGCAGTATCTGATCATCTCCTGTACTATGTCTGCAGTCTCTGATCATCTCCTGTACTATGTCTGCAGTCTCTGATCATCTCCTGTACTTTGTCTGCAGTCTCTGACCATCTCCTGTACTATGTCTGCAGTCTCTGACCATCTCCTGTACTATGTCTGCAGTCTCTGACCATCTCCTGTTCTATGTCTGCAGTCTCTGACCATCTCCTGTACTATGTCTGCAGTCTCTGACCATCTCCTGTACTATGTCTGCAGTCTCTGACCATCTCCTGTACTATGTCTGCAGTCTCTGATCATCTCCTGTACTATGTCTGCAGTCTCTGACCATCTCCTGTACTATGTCTGCAGTCTCTGATCATCTCCTGTAGTATGTCTGCAGTCTCTGACCATCTTCTGTAGTATGTCTGCAGTCTCTGATTATCTCCTGTACTATGTCTGCAGTCTGTGATCATCTCCTGTACTATGTCTGCAGTCTATGACCATCTCCTGTAATATGTCTGCAGTCTCTGACCATCTCCTGTACTATGTCTGCAGTCTCTGACCATCTCCTGTACTATGTCTGCAGTCTCTGATCTTCTCCTGTACTATGTCTGCAGTCTCTGATCTTCTCCTGTATTATGTCTGCAGTCTCTGACCATCTCCTGTACTATGTCTGCAGTCTCTGACCATCTCCTGTAATATGTCTGCAGTCTCTGACAATCTCCTGTACTATGTCTGCAGTCTCTGACCATCTCCTGTACTATGTCTGCAGTCTCTGACCATCTCCTGTAGTATGTCTGCAGTCTCTGACCATCTCCTGTACTATGTCTGCTGTCTCTGACCATCTCCTGTACTATGTCTGCAGTCTCTGACAATCTCCTGTACTATGTCTGCAGTCTCTGTATCTCCTGTACTATGTCTGCAGTCTCTGACAATCTCCTGTACTATGTCTGCAGTCTCTGACCATCTCCTGTATCTTGTCTGCAGTCTCTGACCATCTCCTGTAGTATGTCTGCAGTCTCTGACCATCTCCTGTACTATGTCTGCAGTCTCTGAACATCTCCTGTAGTATGTCTGCAGTCTCTGAACATCTCCTGTACTATGTCTGCAGTCTCTGAACATCTCCTGTACTATGTCTGCAGTCTCTGACCATCTCCTGTCTATGTCTGCAGTCTCTGACCATCTCCTGTACTATGTCTGCAGTCTCTGATTATCTCCTGTAGTATGTCTGCAGTCACTGACCATCTCCTGTACTATGTCTGCACAGTCTCTGACCATCTCCTGTAATATGTCTGCAGTCTCTGACCATCTCCTGTACTATGTCTGCAGTCTCTGACCATCTCCTGTACTATGTCTGCAGTCTCTGACCATCTCCTGTACTATGTCTGCAGTCTCTGACCATCTCCTGTACTATGTCTGCAGTCTCTGACCATCTCTGTACTATGTCTGCATTCTCTGACCATCTCCTGTACTATGTCTGCAGTCTCTGATTTTCTCCTGTACTATGTCTGCAGTCTCTGGCCATCTCCTGTATCATGTCTGCAGTCTCTGGTCATCTCCTGTATTATGTCTGCAGTCTCTGACCATCTCCTGTACTATGTCTGCAGTCTCTGACCATCTCCTGTACTATGTCTGCAGTCTCTGGTCATCTCCTGTACTATGTCTGCAGTCTCTGACCATATCCTGTACTATGTCTGCAGTCTCTGAACATCTCCTGTACTATGTCTGCTGTCTCTGACCATCTCCTGTACTATGTCTGCAGTCTCTGACCATCTCCTGTACTATGTCTGCAGTCTCTGACCATCTCCTGTACTATGTCTGCAGTCTCTGACCATCTCCTGTACTATGTCTGCAGTCTCTGACCATCTCCTGTACTATGTCTGCAGTCTCTGACCATCTCCTGTACTATGTCTGCAGTCTCTGACCATCTCCTGTACTATGTCTGCAGTCTCTGACCGTCTCATGTACTATGTCTGCTGTCTCTGACATCTCCTGTACTATGTCTGCAGTCTCTGATCATCTCCTGTACTATGTCTGCAGTCTCTGATCATCTCCTGTACTATGTCTGCAGTCTCTGTTTATCTCCTGTACTATGTCTGCAGTCTCTGATTATCTCCTGTACTATGTCTGCAGTCTCTGACCATCTCCTGTACTATGTCTGCAGTCTCTGACAATCTCCTGTACTATGTCTGCAGTCTCTGACCATCTCCTGTACTATGTCTGCAGTCTCTGACATCTCCTGTAGTATGTCTGCAGGCTCTGACCATCTCCTGTACTATGTCTGCAGTCTATGACCATCTCCTGTACTATGTCTGCAGTCTCTGACCATCTCCTGTACTATGTCTGCAGTCTCTGACCATCTCCTGTACTATGTCTGCAGTCTCTGACCATATCTTGTACTATGTCTGCAGTCTCTGACCATCTCCTGTACTATGTCTGCAGTCTCTGACCATCTCCTGTACTATGTCTGCAGTCTCTGACCATCTCCTGTACTATGTCTGCAGTCTCTGACCATCTCCTGTACTATGTCTGCAGTCTCTGCCTCTCTCCTGTACTATGTCTGTAGTCTCTGACCATCTCCTGTACTATGTCTGCAGTCTCTGACCATCTCCTGTACTATGTCTGCAGTCTCTGACCATCTCCTGTACTATGTCTGCAGTCTCTGACCATCTCCTGTATAATGTCTGCAGTCTCTGAACATCTCCTGTACTATGTCTGCAGTCTCTGACCATCTCCTGTACTATGTCTGCAGTCTCTGACCATCTCCTGTACTATGTCTGCAGTCTCTGACCATCTCCTGTACTATGTCTGCAGTCTCTGATCATATCCTGTACTATGTCTGCAGTCTCTGACCATCTCCTGTACTATGTCTGCAGTCTATGACTGTCTCCTGTACTATGTCTGCAGTCTCTGATTATCTCCTGTACTATGTCTGCAGTCTCTGAACATCTCCTGTACTATGTCTGCAGTCTCTGACCATCTCCTGTACTATGTCTGCAGTCTCTGAACATCTCCTGTACTATGTCTGCAGTCTCTGACCATCTCCTGTACTATGTATGCAGTCTCTGACCATCTCCTGTTCTATGTCTGCAGTCTCTGACCATCTCCAGTAATATGTCTGCAGTCTCTGACCATCTCCTGTACTATGTCTGCAGTCTCTGACCATCTCCTGTACTATGTCTGCAGTCTATGACCATCTCCTGTAATATGTCTGCACTCTCTGACCGTCTCCTGTATCATGTCTGCAGTCTCTGACCATCTCCTGTACTATGTCTGCAGTCTCGGATCATCTCCTGTACTATGTCTGCAGTCTCTTGACATCTCCTGTACTATGTCTGCAGTCTCTGACCATCTCTTGTATAATGTCTACAGTCTCTGACCATCTCCTGTACTATGTCTGCAGTCTCTGACCATCTCCTGTACTATGTCTGCAGTCTCTGACCTTCTCCTGTAGTATGTCTGTAGTCTCTGACTATCTCCTGTCATATGTCTGCAGTCTCTGACCATCTCCTGTACCATGTCTGCAGTCTCTGACCATCTACTGTACTATGTCTGCAGTCTCTGACCATCTCCTGTATTATGTCTGCAGTCTCTGACCATCTCCTGTATTATGTCTGCAGTCTCTGAACATCTCCTGTACTATGTCTGCAGTCTCTGACCATCTCCTGTACTAAGTCTGCAGTCTCTGATTATCTCCTGTACTAAGTCTGCAGTCTCTGATCGTCCTCCTGTACTATGTCTGCAGTCTCTGTATGTCTCTCTGTCTATGTTCTGTATATCTGCAATCTCTGACCCGTCTCATGTACTATGTCTGCAGTCTCTGACCATCTCCTGTACTATGTCTGCAGTCTCTGACCATCTCCTGTACTATGTCTGCAGTCTCTGACCATCTCCTGTTCTATGTCTGCAGTCTCTGACATCTCCTGTACTATGTCTGCAGTCTCTGACCATCTCCTGTACTATGTCTGCAGTTTCTGATCATCTCCTGTACTATGTCTGCAGTCTCTGACCATCTCCTGTACTATGTCTGCAGTCTCTGACCATCTCCTGTACTATGTCTGCAGACTCTGACCATCTCCTGTACTATGTCTGCAGTCTCTGACCATCTCCTGTACTATGTCTGCAGTCTCTGACCATCTCTTGTTCTATGTCTGCAGTCTCTGACCATCTCCTGTTCTATGTCTGCAGTCTCTGACCATCTCCTGTACTATGTCTGCAGTCTCTGACCATCTCCTGTACTATGTCTGAAGTCTCTGACCATCTCCTGTACTATGTCTGCAGTCTCTGACCATCTCCTGTACTATGTCTGCAGTCTCTGACCATCTCCTGTACTATGTCTGCAGTCTCTGACCATCTCCTGTACTATGTCCAGTCTCTGACCATCTCCTGTAGTGTCTGCAGTCTCTGACCATCTCCTGTACTATGTCTGCAGTCTCTGACCATCTCCTGTACTATGTCTGCAGTCTCTGACCATCTCCTGTACTATGTCTGCAGTCTCTGACCATCTCCTGTACTATGTCTGCAGTCTCTGACCATCTCCTGTACTATGTCTGCAGTCTATGACCATCTCCTGTACTATGTCTGCAGTCTCTGACCATCTCCTGTACTATGTCTGCAGTCTCTGACCATCTCCTGGACTATGTCTGCAGTCTCTGACCATCTCCTGTACTATGTCTGCAGTCTCTGACCATCTTCTGTACTATGTCTGCAGTCTCTGACCATCTCCTGTACTATGTCTGCAGTCTATGACCATCTCCTGTACTATGTCTGCAGTCTCTGACCATCTCCTGTACCTTGTCTGCAGTCTCTGACCATCTCCTTTATTATGTCTGCAGTCTCTGACCATCTCCTGTACTATGTCTGCAGTCTCTGACCATCTCCTGTACTATGTCTGCAGTCTCTGACCATCTCCTGTACTATGTCTGCAGTCTCTGACCATCTCCTGTACTATGTCTGCTGTCTCTGACCATCTCCTGTACTATGTCTGCAGTCTATGACCATCTCCTGTACTATGTCTGCAGTCTCTGACCATCTCCTGTACTATGTCTGCAGTCTCTGACCATCTCCTGTATTATGTCTGCTGTCTCTGACCATCTCCTGTACTATGTCTGCAGTCTCTGACCATCTCCTGTACTATGTCTGCAGTCTCGGACCATCTCCTGTACTATGTCTGCAGTCTCTGACCATCTCCTGTAGTTTGTCTGCAGTCTCTGACCTTCTCCTGTATTATGTCTGCAGTCTCTGATCATCTCCTGTTTTATATCTGCAGTCTCTTACCGTCTCCTGTTCTATGTCTGCAGTCTCTGACCATCTCCTGTACTATGTCTGCAGTCTCTGACCATCTCCTGTACTATGTCTGCAGTCTCTGACCATCTCCTGTATCAAGTCTGCATTCTATGATCATCTCCTGTACTATGTCTGCAGTCTCTGATCATCTCCTGTATTACGTCTGCAGTCTCTGACCATCTCCTGTACTATATCTGCAGTCTCTGACCATCTCCTGTACTATGTCTGCAGTCTCTGACCATCTCCTGTACTATGTCTGCAGTCTCTGACCATCTCCTGTACTATGTCTGCAGTCTCTGACCATCTCCTGTACTATGTCTGCAGTCTCTGACCATCTCCTGTACTATGTCTGCAGTCTCTGACCATCTCCTGTACTATGTCTGCAGTCTCTGACCATCTCCTGTACTATGTCTGCAGTCTCTGACCATATCTTGTACTATGTCTGCTGTATCTGACCATCTCCTGTACTATGTCTGCAGTCTCTGACCATCTCCTGTACTATGTCTGCAGTCTCTGATCCATCTCCTGTACTATGTCTGCAGTCTCTGACCATCTCCTGTACTTTGTCTGCAGTCTCTGACCATCTCCTGTACTATGTCTGCAGTCTCTGATCATCTCCTGTACTATGTCTGCAGTCTCTGACCGTCTCCTGTACTATGTCTGCAGTCTCTGACCATCTCCTGTACTATGTCTGCAGTCTCTGACCATCTCCTGTACTATGTCTGCAGTCTCTGACCGTCTCCTGTATTATGTCTGCAGTCTCTGACCATCTCCTGTTTTATATCTGCAGTCTCTGACCGTCTCCTGTACTATGTCTGCAGTCTCTGACCGTCTCCTGTACTATGTCTGCAGTCTCTGACCATCTCCTGTACTATGTCTGCAGTCTCTGACCATCTCCTGTAGTATGTCTGCAGTCTCTGACCATCTCCTGTACTATGTCTGCAGTCTCTGACCATCTCCTGTACTATGTCTGCAGTCTCTGACCATCTCCTGTATTATGTCTGCAGTCTCTGACCATCTCCTGTACTATGTCTGCAGTCTCTGACCATCTCCTGTACTATGTCTGCAGTCTCTGACCATCTCCTGTACTATGTCTGCAGTCTCTGACCATCTCCTGTACTATGTCTGCAGTCTCTGACCATCTCCTGTATATGTCTGCAGTCTCTGACCATCTCCTGTATTATGTCTGCAGTCTCTGACCGTCTCCTGTTTTATGTCTGCAGTCTCTGACCGTCTCCTGTACTATGTCTGCAGTCTCTGACCATCTCCTGTACAATGTCTGCAGTCTCTGACCATCTCCTGTACTATGTCTGCAGTCTCTGACCGTCTCCTGTACTATGTCTGCAGTCTCTGACCATCTCCTGTACTATGTCTGCAGTCTCTGACCATCTCCTGTATTATGTCTGCAGTCTCGGACCATCTCCTGTACTATGTCTGCAGTCTCTGACCATCTCCTGTACTATGTCTGCAGTCTCTGACATCTCCTGTACTATGTCTGCAGTCTCTGACCATCTCCTGTATTATGTCTGCAGTCTCTGACCATCTCCTGTACTATGTCTGCAGTCTCTGACCATCTCCTGTACTATGTCTGCAGTCTCTGATCATCTCCTGTATTATGTCTGCAGTCTCTGACCGTCTCCTGTACTATGTCTGCAGTCTCTTACCATCTCCTGTTCTATGTCTGCAGTATCTGACCATCTCCTGTACTATGTCTGCAGTCTCTTACCATCTCCTGTACAATGTCTGCAGTCTCTGACCATCTCTGTACTATGTCTGCAGTCTCTGACCATCTCCTGTATTATGTCTGCAGTCTCTGACCATCTCCTGTATCATGTCTGCAGTCTCTGACCATCTCCTGTACTATGTCTGCAGTCTCTGACCATCTCCTGTATATGTCTGCAGTCTCTGACCATCTCCTGTACTATGTCTGCAGTCTCTGACCATCTCCTGTATCATGTCTGCAGTCTCTGATCATCTCCTGTACTATGTCTGCAGTCTCTGACCATCTCCTGTACTATGTCTGCAGTCTCTGACCGTCTCCTGTTTTATATCTGCAGTCTCTTACCGTCTCCTGTACTATGTCTGCAGTCTCTGACCATCTCCTGTATTATGTCTGCAGTCTCTGACCATCTCCTGTAATATGTCTGCAGTCTCTGACCGTCTCCTGTACTATGTCTGCAGTCTCTGACCATCTCCTGTATTATGTCTGCAGTCTCTGACCATCTCCTGTATCATGTCTGCAGTCTCTGACCATCTCCTGTAATATGTCTGCAGTCTCTGACCGTCTCCTGTAGTATGTCTGCAGTCTCTGACCATCTCCTGTACTATGTCTGCAGTCTCTGACCATCTCCTGTAATATGTCTGCAGTCTCTGACCATCTCCTGTATATGTCTGCAGTCTCTGACCATCTCCTGTACTATGTCTGCAGTCTCTGACCATCTCTTGTATATGTCTGCAGTCTCTGACCATCTCCTGTACTATGATTGCAGTCTCTGACCGTCTCCTGTATAATGTCTGCAGTCTCTGACCATCGCCTGTATCATGTCTGCAGTCTCTGACCATCTCCTGTATATGTCTGCAGTCTCTGACCATCTCCTGTATCATGTCTGCAGTCTCTGACCATCTCTGTACTATGTCTGCAGTCTCTGACCATCTCTGTACTATGTCTGCAGTCTCTGACCATCTCCTGTCATATGTCTGCAGTCTCTGACCATCTCCTGTACCATGTCTGCTGTCTCTGACCATCTCCTGTACTATGTCTGTAGTCCCTGACCATTTCCTGTATCATGTCTGCAGTCTCTGACCGTCTCCTGTAGTATGTCTGCAGTCTCTGACCATCTCCTGTATCATGTCTGCAGTATCTGATCGTCTCCTGTATTATAAATGCAGTCTCTGATCATCTCCTGTATTATAAATGCAGTCTCTGATCATCTCCTGTACTAAGTCTGCAGTCTCTGATCATCTCCTGTCATATGTCTGCAGTCTCTGACTGTCTCCTGTCATATGTCTGTAGTCTCTGATTATCTCCTGTCATATGTCTGTATTCTCTGACCGTCTCCTGTACTATGTCTGCAGTCTCTGACCATCTCCTTTATTATGTCTGCAGTCTCTGATCATCTCCTGTATCAAGTCTGCAGTCTCTGACCATCTCCTGTATTATAACTGCAGTCTCTGATCATCTCCTGTATTATGTCTGCAGTCTCTGATCATCTCCTGTATTATATCTGCAGTCTCTGACCATCTCCTGTATTATGTCTGCAGTCTCTGATCATCTCCTGTACTATGTCTGCAGTCTCTGACCATCTCCTGTACTATGTCTGCAGTCTCTGACCATCTCCTGTACTATGTCTGCAGTCTCTGATCATCTCCTGTCATATGTCTGCAGTCTCTGACCATCTCCTGTATTATGTCTGCAGTCTCTGATCATCTCCTGTCATATGTCTGCAGTCTCTGATCCATCTCCTGTACTATGTCTGCAGTCTCTGACCATCTCCTGTACTATGTCTGCAGTCTCTGAACATCTCCTGTACTATGTCTGCAGTCTCTGACCATCTCCTGTACTATGTCTGCAGTCTCTGACCATCTCCTGTACTATGTCTGCAGTCTCTGACCGTCTCCTGTACAATGTCTGCAGTCTCTGACCATCTCCTGTACTATGTCTGCTGTCTCTGACCATCTCCTGTACTATGTCTGCAGTCTCTGATCATCTCCTGTACTATGTCTGCAGTCTCTGACCATCTCCTGTACTATGTCTGCAGTCTCTGACCATCTCCTGTACTAAGTCTGCAGTCTCTGACCGTCTCCTGTTTTATATCTGCAGTCTCTTACCGTCTCCTGTTTTATGTCTGCAGTCTCTGACCATCTCCTGTCATATGTCTGTATTCTCTGACCGTCTCCTGTAGTATGTCTGCAGTCTCTGACCATCTCCTTTATTATGTCTGCAGTCTCTGACCATCTCCTGTATATGTCTGCAGTCTCTGATCATCTCCTGTATTATAAATGCAGTCTCTGATCATCTCCTGTATTATAAATGCAGTCTCTGATCATCTCCTGTACTATGTCTGCAGTCTCTGACCATCTCCTGTTTTTATGTCTGCAGTCTCTGACCATCTCCTGTATTATGTCTGCAGTCTCTGATCATCTCCTGTACTAAGTCTGCAGTCTCTGATCATCTCCTGTCATATGTCAGCAGTCTCTGACCATCTCCTGTCTTATGTCTGCAGTCTCTGACCATCTCCTGTTTTATGTCTGCAGTCTCTGACCGTCTCCTGTAGTATGTATGTAGTCTCTGACCGTCTCCTGTCATATGTCTGCAGTCTCTGAACGTCTCCTGTCATGTCTGCAGTCTCTGACCATCTCCTGTACCATGTCTGCAATCTCTGACCGTCTCCTGTACTATGTCTGCAGTCTCTGACCATCTCCTGTTCAATGTCTGCAGTCTCTGACCATCTCCTGTGCCATGTCTGCTGTCTCTGACCGTCTCCTGTACTATGTCTGCAGTCTCTGACCGTCTCCTGTACTATGTCTGCAGTCTCTGACCATCTCCTGTACTATGTCTGCAGTCTCTGACCATCTCCTGTATTTATGTCTGCAGTCTCTGACCGTCTCCTGTTTTATATCTGCAGTCTCTTACCGTCTCCTGTTTTATGTCTGCAATCTCTGACCATCTCCTGTACTATGTCTGCAGTCTCTGACCGTCTCCTGTATTTTGTCTGCAGTCTCTGACCATCTCCTGTCAATGTCTGCAGTCTCTGACCATCTCTTGTATTTATGTCTGCAGTCTCTGACCATCTCCTGTACCATGTCTGCAATCTCTGACCATCTCCTGTTTTTATGTCTGCAGTCTCTGACCATCTCCTGTTTTTATGTCTGCAGTCTCTGACCATCTCCTGTACCATGTCTGCTGTCTCTGACCATCTCCTGTACTATGTCTGCAGTCTCTGACCATCTTCTGTAGTTTGTCTGCTGTCTCTGACCGTCTCCTGTTTTATGTCTGCAGTCTCTGATCCATCTCCTGTATTATGTCTGCAGTCTCTGACCGTCTCCTGTTTTATATCTGCAGTCTCTTACCATCTCCTGTTCTATGTCTGCAGTATCTGACCGTCTCCTGTACTATGTCTGCAGTCTCTTACCATCTCCTGTTCAATGTCTGCAGTCTCTGACCGTCTCCTGTACTATGTCTGCAGTCTCTGACCATCTCCTGTATCATGTCTGCAGTCTCTGACCGTCTCCTGTACTATGTCTGCAGTCTCTGACCATCTCCTGTCAATGTCTGCAGTCTCTGATTATCTCCTGTAATATGTCTGCAGTCTCTGACCGTCTCCTGTAGTATGTCTGCAGTCTCTGATCATCTCCGGTATCATGTCTGCAGTCTCTGACCGTCTCCTGTACCATGTCTGCAGTCTCTGACAGTCTCCTGTATTATGTCTGCAGTCTCTGACCATCTCCTGTTCTATGTCTGCAGTCTCTGATCATCTCCTGTATTATTTCTGCAGTCTCTGATCATCTCCTGTATTATGTCTGCAGTCTCTGACCATCTCCTGTACTATGTCTGCAGTCTCTGACCATCTCCTGTACTATGTCTGCAGTCTCTGACCATCTTCTGTAGTTTGTCTGCTGTCTCTGACCGTCTCCTGTATTATGTCTGCAGTCTCTGATAATCTCCTGTTTTATATCTGCAGTCTCTTACCGTCTCCTGTTTTATGTCTGCAGTCTCTGACCGTCTTCTGTACTATGTCTGCAGTCTCTGACCATCTCCTGTATTATGTCTGCAGTCTCTGACCATCTCCTGTATTTATGTCTGCAGTCTCTGACCATCTCCTGTTTCATGTCTGCAATCTCTGACCATCTCCTGTATTTATGTCTGCAGTCTCTGACCGTCTCCTGTACTATGTCTGCAGTCTCTGACCATCTCCTGTATCATGTCTGCAGTCTCTGATCATCTCCTGTACTATGTCTGCAGTCTCTGATCATCTCCTGTACTACGTCTGCAATCTCTGACCGTCTCCTGTTTTATATCTGCAGTCTCTTACCGTCTCCTGTTTTTATGTCTGCAGTCTCTGACCATCTCCTGTAAATGTCTGCAGTCTCTGACCATCTCCTGTCAATGTCTGCAGTCTCTGACCGTCTCCTGTACTATGTCTGCAGTCTCTGACCATCTCCTGTATTATGTCTGCAGTCTCTGACCATCTCCTGTATATGTCTGCAGTCTCTGATTATCTCCTGTAATATGTCTGTAGTCTCTGACTGTCTCCTGTCATATGTCTGCAGTCTCTGACCGTCTCCTGTAATATGTCTGCAGTCTCTGACCGTCTCCTGTATTATGTCTGCAGTCTCTGATCATCTCCTGTATTATGTCTGCAGTCTCTGATCATCTCTTGTATCATGTCTGCAGTCTCTGACCATCTCCTGTACTATGATTGCAGTCTCTGACCGTCTCTTGTATAATAACTACAGTCTCTGACCATCTCGTTTGTATCATGTCTGCAGTCTCTGACCATCTCCTGTATCATGTCTGCAGTCTCTGACCATCTCCTGTTTTATGTCTGCAGTCTCTGACCATCTCCTGTTTTATGTCTGCAGTCTCTGACCATCTCCTGTTATGTCTGCAGTCTCTGACCATCTCCTGTTATATGTCTGCAGTCTCTGACCATCTCCTGTACCATGTCTGCTGTCTTTGACCGTCTCCTGTACTATGTCTGTCGTCCCTGACCATCTCCTGTATATGTCTGCAGTCTCTGACCATCTCTCCTGTAGTATGTCTGCAGTCTCTGACCATCTCCTGTATCCTGTCTGCAGTCTCTGATCATCTCCTGTATTATAAATGCAGTCTCTGACCATCTCCTGTATTATAAATGCAGTCTCTGATCATCTCCTGTACTAAGTCTGCAGTCTCTGATCATCTCCTGTCATATGTCTGCAGTCTCTGACTGTCTCCTGTCATATGTCTGTAGTCTCTGATTATCTCCTGTCATATGTCTGTATTCTCTGACCGTCTCCTGTAGTATGTCTGCAGTCTCTGACCATCTCCTTTATTATGTCTGCAGTCTCTGACCATCTCCTGTATCATGTCTGCAGTCTCTGACCATCTCCTGTATTATAAATGCAGTCTCTGATCATCTCCTGTATTATAAATGCAGTCTCTGATCATCTCCTGTATTATAAATGCAGTCTCTGACCATCTCCTGTACTATGTCTGCAGTCTCTGACCATCTCCTGTATTAAGTCTGCAGTCTCTGACCATCTCCTGTACTATGTCTGCAGTCTCTGACCATCTCCTGTACTAAGTCTGCAGTCTCTGATCATCTCCTGTCATATGTCTGCAGTCTCTGACCATCTCCTGTTTTTATGTCTGCAGTCTCTGATCATCTCCTGTTTTATGTCTGCAGTCTCTGATTATCTCCTGTAGTATGTCTGCAGTCTCTGATCATCTCCTGTTTTATATCTGCAGTCTCTGAACGTCTTCTGTCATGTCTGCAGTCTCTGACCATCTCCTGTACCATGTCTGCTGTCTCTGACCGTCTCCTGTACTATGTCTGCAGTCTCTGACCATCTCCTGTACAATGTCTGCAGTCTCTGACCATCTCCTGTGCCATGTCTGCTGTCTCTGACCGTCTCCTGTACTATGTCTGCAGTCTCTGATCATCTCCTGTACTATGTCTGCAGTCTCTGATCATCTCCTGTACTATGTCTGCAGTCTCTGATCATCTCCTGTATTACGTCTGCAGTCTCTGACCGTCTCCTGTTTTATATCTGCAGTCTCTTACCGTCTCCTGTTTTATGTCTGCAGTCTCTGACCATCTCCTGTATTATGTCTGCATTCTCTGACCGTCTCCTGTAGTATGTCTGCAGTCTCTGACCATCTCCTTTATTATGTCTGCAGTCTCTGACCATCTCCTGTATTATGTCTGCAGTCTCTGATCATCTCCTGTATTATAAATGCAGTCTCTGATCATCTCCTGTATTATAAATGCAGTCTCTGACCATCTCCTGTATTATAAATGCAGTCTCTGATCATCTCCTGTACTATGTCTGCAGTCTCTGATCATCTCCTGTATTAAGTCTGCAGTCTCTGACCATCTCTTGTATTATGTCTGCAGTCTCTGATCATCTCCTGTACTAAGTCTGCAGTCTCTGATCATCTCCTGTCATATGTCAGCAGTCTCTGACCATCTCCTCTCATGTCTGCAGTCTCTGATCATCTCCTGTCATATGTCTGCAGTCTCTGATTATCTCCTGTAGTATGTCTGCAGTCTCTGATCATCTCCTGTCATATATCTGCAGTCTCTGAACGTCTTCTGTCATGTCTGCAGTCTCTGACCATCTCCTGTACCATGTCTGCTGTCTCTGACCGTCTCCTGTACTATGTCTGCAGTCTCTGACCATCTCCTGTCAATGTCTGCAGTCTCTGACCATCTCCTGTGCCATGTCTGCTGTCTCTGACCGTCTCCTGTACTATGTCTGCAGTCTCTGATTATCTCCTGTACTATGTCTGCAGTCTCTGATCATCTCCTGTACTATGTCTGCAATCTCTGATCATCTCCTGTATTACGTCTGCAGTCTCTGACCGTCTCCTGTTTTATATCTGCAGTCTCTTACCGTCTCCTGTTTTATGTCTGCAGTCTCTGACCATCTCTGTACTATGTCTGCAGTCTCTGACCGTCTCCTGTATTATGTCTGCAGTCTCTGACCATCTCCTGTCAATGTCTGCAGTCTCTGACCATCTCTTGTATCATGTTTGCAGTCTCTGACCATCTCTTGTACCATGTCTGCTGTCTCTGACCATCTCCTGTATTATGTCTGCAGTCTCTGACCATCTCCTGTATTATGTCTGCAGTCTCTGACCATCTCCTGTACCATGTCTGCTGTCTCTGACCATCTCCTGTACTATGTCTGCAGTCTCTGACCATCTTCTGTAGTTTGTCTGCTGTCTCTGACCGTCTCCTGTATTATGTCTGCAGTCTCTGATCATCTCCTGTTTTATATCTGCAGTCTCTTACCGTCTCCTGTTTTTATGTCTGCAGTCTCTGACCGTCTCCTGTACTATGTCTGCAGTCTCTGACCGTCTCCTGTACTATGTCTGTAGTCTCTGACCATCACCTGTATCATGTCTGCAGTCTCTGATCATCTCCTGTACTATGTCTGCAGTCTCTGATCATCTCCTGTATTACGTCTGCAGTCTCTGACCGTCTCCTGTTTTATATCTGCAGTCTCTTACCGTCTCCTGTTTTATGTCTGCAGTCTCTGACCGTCTTCTGTACTATGTCTGCAGTCTCTGACCGTCTCCTGTATTATGTCTGCAGTCTCTGACCATCTCCTGTCAATGTCTGCAGTCTCTGACCATCTCCTGTATCATGTCTGCAGTCTCTGACCTTCTCCTATAGTATGTATGTAGTCTCTGACCATCTCCTGTACAATGTCTGCAGTCTCTGACCATCTCTTGTATCATGTCTGCAGTCTCTGACCATCTCCTGTACTATGTATGTCTGCAGTCTCTGACCATCTCCTGTTTTATGTCTGCAGTCTCTGACCATCTCTTGTACCATGTCTGCTGTCTCTGACCATCTCCTTTATTATAACTACAGTCTCTGACCATCTCCTGTATTATGTCTGCAGTCTCTGACCATCTCCTGTACCATGTCTGCTGTCTCTGACCATCTCCTGTACTATGTCTGCAGTCTCTGACCATCTCCTGTTTTATGTCTGCTGTCTCTGACCATCTCCTGTACTATGTCTGCAGTCTCTGACCATCTTCTGTAGTTTGTCTGCTGTCTCTGACCATCTTCTGTAGTTTGTCTGCTGTCTCTGACCGTCTCCTGTTTTATGTCTGCAGTCTCTGATCATCTCCTGTTTTATATCTGCAGTCTCTGACCGTCTCCTGTTTTATGTCTGCAGTCTCTGACCGTCTCCTGTACTATGTCTGCAGTCTCTGACCATCTCCTGTACTATGTCTGCAGTCTCTGACCATCTCTCCTGTATTATGTCTGCAGTCTCTGACCATCTCCTGTATTATGTCTGCAGTCTCTGACCATCTCCTGTACTATGTCTGCAGTCTCTGACCGTCTCCTGTACTATGTCTGCAGTCTCTGACCATCTCCTGTATTTTGTCTGCAGTCTCTGATCATCTCCTGTACTATGTCTGCAGTCTCTGATCCATCTCCTGTATTATGTCTCTGCAGTCTCTGACCGTCTCCTGTTTTATGTCTGCAGTCTCTTACCGTCTCCTGTTCTATGTCTGCAGTCTCTGACCGTCTTCTGTACTATGTCTGCAGTCTCTGACCCTCTCCTGTATTATGTCTGCAGTCTCTGACCGTCTCCTGTTTTATATCTGCAGTCTCTTACCGTCTCCTGTTTTATGTCTGCAGTCTCTGACCGTCTTCTGTACTATGTCTGCAGTCTCTGACCGTCTCCTGTATTATGTCTGCAGTCTCTGACCATCTCCTGTACAATGTCTGCAGTCTCTGACCATCTCCTGTCAATGTCTGCAGTCTCTGACCGTCTCCTGTACTATGTCTGTAGTCTCTGACCATCTCCTGTACTATGTCTGCAGTCTCTGACCATCTCCTGTATTATGTCTGCAGTCTCTGATCATCTCCTGTATTATGTCTGCAGTCTCTGATCATCTCCGGTACTATGTCTGCAGTCTCTGATCATCTCCTGTATTATGTCTGCAGTCTCTGATTATCTCCTGTATTATGTCTGCAGTCTCTGATCATCTCCGGTATCATGTCTGCAGTCTCTGATCATCTCCTGTACTATGTCTGCAGTCTCTTACCATCTCCTGTTCTATGTCTGCAGTCTCTGACCGTCTCCTGTTCTATGTCTGCAGTCTCTGACCGTCTCCTGTACTATGTCTGCAGTCTCTGACCGTCTCCTGTTCTATGTCTGCAGTCTCTGACCGTCTCCTGTACTATGTCTGCAGTCTCTTACCATCTCCTGTTCTATGTCTGCAGTCTCTGACCGTCTCCTGTACTATGTCTGCAGTCTCTGACCATCTCCTGTATTATGCAGTCTCTGACCATCTCCTGTATTATGTCTGCAGTCTCTGACCATCTCCTGTACCATGTCTGCAGTCTCTGACCGTCTCCTGTACTATGTCTGTAGTCTCTGACCATCTCCTGTATCATGTCTGCAGTCTCTGATCATCTCCTGTACTATGTCTGCAGTCTCTGATCCATCTCCTGTATTATGTCTGCAGTCTCTGACCGTCTCCTGTTTTATATCTGCAGTCTCTTACCGTCTCCTGTTCTATGTCTGCAGTCTCTGACCGTCTTCTGTACTATGTCTGCAGTCTCTGACCCTCTCCTGTATTACGTCTGCAGTCTCTGACCGTCTCCTGTTTTATATCTGCAGTCTCTTACCGTCTCCTGTTTTATGTCTGCAGTCTCTGACCGTCTCCTGTACTATGTCTGCAGTCTCTGACCGTCTCCTGTATTATGTCTGCAGTCTCTGACCATCTCCTGTACAATGTCTGCAGTCTCTGACCATCTCCTGTCTAATGTCTGCAGTCTCTGACCGTCTCCTGTACTATGTCTGCAGTCTCTGACCATCTCCTGTACTATGTCTGCAGTCTCTGATCATCTCCTGTATTATGTCTGCAGTCTCTGATCATCTCCTGTACTATGTCTGCAGTCTCTGACCATCTCCGGTATCATGTCTGCAGTCTCTGATCATCTCCTGTATTATGTCTGCAGTCTCTGATTATCTCCTGTATTATGTCTGCAGTCTCTGATCATCTCCGGTATCATGTCTGCAGTCTCTGATCATCTCCTGTACTATGTCTGCAGTCTCTGACCATCTCCTGTTCTATGTCTGCAGTCTCTGACCGTCTCCTGTTCTATGTCTGCAGTCTCTGACCGTCTCCTGTACTATGTCTGCAGTCTCTTACCATCTCCTGTTCTATGTCTGCAGTCTCTGACCGTCTCCTGTACTATGTCTGCAGTCTCTGACCATCTCCTGTATTATGTCTGCAGTCTCTGACCATCTCCTGTATCATGTCTGCAGTCTCTGATTATCTCCTGTAATATGTCTGTAGTCTCTGACCGTCTCCTGTAGTATGTCTGCAGTCTCTGACTGTCTCCTGTCATATGCCTGCAGTCTCTGATTATCTCCTGTAATATGTCTGTAGTCTCTGACCGTCTCCTGTATCATGTCTGCAGTCTCTGATCATCTCCTGTATTATGTCTGCAGTCTCTGATCATCTCCGGTATCATGTCTGCAGTCTCTGACCGTCTCCTGTACCATGTCTGCAGTCTCTGACCGTCTCCTGTATTATGTCTGCAGTCTCTGACCATCTCCTGTTCTATGTCTGCAGTCTCTGATCATCTCCTGTATTATTTCTGCAGTCTCTGATCATCTCCTGTATTATGTCTGCAGTCTCTGATCATCTCCTGTATTATTTCAGCAATCTCTGATCATCTCCTGTAATATGTCTGCAGTCTCTGACCATCTCCTGTACTATGTCTGCAGTCTCTGACCATCTCCTGTATTATGTCTGTAGTCTCTGACCATCTCCTGTATCATGTCTGCAGTCTCTGATCATCTCCTGTATTATGTCTGCAGTCTCTGATCATCTCCTGTATTATGTCTGCAGTCTCTGATCATCTCCTGTATTATGTCTGCAGTCTCTGACCATCTCCTGTACTATGTCTGTAGTCTCTGACCATCTCCTGTATCATGTCTGCAGTCTCTGATCATCTCCTGTATTATGTCTGCAGTCTCTGATCATCTCCTGTATTATTTCTGCAGTCTCTGATCATCTCCTGTATTATGTCTGCAGTCTCTGATCATCTCCTGTATTATTTCTGCAATCTCTGATCATCTCCTGTAATATGTCTGCAGTCTCTGACCATCTCCTGTACTATGTCTGCAGTCTCTGACCATCTCCTGTATTATGTCTGCAGTCTCTGACCATCTCCTGTATTATGTCTGCAGTCTCTGACCATCTCCTGTACTATGTCTGTAGTCTCTGACCATCTCCTGTATCATGTCTGCAGTCTCTGACCATCTCCTGTATTATGTCTGCAGTCTCTGATCATCTCCTGTATTATGTCTGCAGTCTCTGATCATTTCCTGTACTATGTCTGCAGTCTCTGATCATCTCCTGTATTATGTCTGCAGTCTCTGACCATCTCCTGTACTATGTCTGCAGTCTCTGATCATCTCCTGTATTATGTCTGCAGTCTCATATCATCTCCTGTATTTTATCTGCAGTCTCTGACCATCTCCTGTACTATGATTTCAGTCTCTGACCATCTGTTGTATAATAACTACAGTCTCTGACCATCGCTTGTATCATGTTTGCAGTCTCTGACCATCTCTTGTACTATGTCTGCAGTCTCTGATCATCTCCTGTATCATGTCTGCAGTCTCTGACCATCTCTTGTACTATGTCTGCAGTCTCTGACCTTCTCCTGTATTATGTCTGCAGTCTCTGACCATCTCCTGTCATGTCTGCAGTCTCTGACCATCTCTTGTACTATGTCTGCAGTCTCTGACCTTCTCCTGTATTATGTCTGCAGTCTCTGACCATCTCCTGTCATGTCTGCAGTCTCTGACCATCTCCTGTCATGTCTGCAGTCTCTGACCATCTCTTGTACTATGTCTGCAGTCTCTGACCATCTCCTGTATTATGTCTGCAGTCTCTGACCGTATCCTGTACCATGTCTGCAGTCTCTGACCATCTCTTGTACTATGTCTGCAGTCTCTGACCATCTCCTGTATTATGTCTGCAGTCTCTGACCGTATCCTGTACCATGTCTGCAGTCTCTGACCGTCTCTTGTACTATGTCTGCAGTCTCTGACCGTATCTTGTATTATGTCTGCAGTCTCTGACTGTCTCCTGTATTATGTCTGCAGTCTCTGACCGTCTCTTGTACTATGTCTGCAGTCTCTGACCATCTCTTGTACTATGTCTGCAGTCTCTGACCGTCTCTTGTACTATGTCTGCAGTCTCTGACCGTCTCCTGTATTATGTCTGCAGTCTCTGACCGTCTCCTGTATTATGTCTGCAGTCTCTGACCATCTCCTGTCATGTCTGCAGTCTCTGACCGTCTCTTGTATTATGTCTGCAGTCTCTGACCGTCTCTTGTATTATGTCTGGGGGCTCTTTCTAATAGACAGCCCTCTCTGTGTGTATAAGAGAGACCCCCCTCCAGGTCTCATTAGTGTTCTCTCTTCCTGTATTTTCTTTATTGATAAGAGATCGTGGGAGGATCCCAGGGTAACGAAGACTTCTAAGGGGAGCATCTCTGTGTTTGAGTCGTTGCCATAGAAACATTTGTAATGGGGAGGAGTTGGTAAGATGCCCACGTGGGGGCGCCAGAAATATTTCTGCACCCAGGCGTATGTGACCCTAGGATCGGCCCTGGTCGCATTTGCTGCCTGCAACTTGGCGCTGAAAATCCCCCCTGTCTGTCACAGACAGTCATCAGACAGCCGCCACGCACACGCAGTGCCAGTGCTGCTTTTTATTTCATCAAGGAGCGGGCCGCGGGTGGGCGGGTCCTTGAGCTCCACTGATGCTTTGACCCCACCCCTTTCTATGCTGCCTTCAAGCAAGCGGACTCGGAGAACCAGAGGCCTGGGTAGGAGGAGTCTGACGGTGGCGCGGATTGGAGTAACTATCAGAGTAACTAGCAGCAGTAGTGTGGAGGAATTGATCAGATTCAGAGCTGAGCTGGCCAGGAGGACAAGGTAGGTCTTCTTTCTTCTCCCCTGGCTCCTGCACCCCATCTGTAGAACTGAAAAAGTAGAAAGTTTTAAAATTTAATGGGCACACAGGCAGCATATGATGGGCACACTGGCAGCGTTTAATGGGCACAGTGGCAGCATTTAATGGGCACAGTGGCAGCATTTGATGGCACAGTGGCAGCGTTTGGGGCACAGTGGCAGCTTTTGATGGCACAGTGGCAGTGTTTGAGGGCACAGTGGCAGCTTTTGATGGCACAGTGGCAGCGTTTGAGGGCACAGTGGCAGCGTTTGAGAGCACAGTGGCAGCTTTTGATGGCACAGTGGCAGCGTTTGAGGGCACAGTGGCAGCTTTTGATGGCACAGTGGCAGCGTTTGAGGGCACAGTGGCAGCTTTTGACAGCACAGCGGCAGCGTTTGGGGCACACTGGCAGCATTTGGTGGGCACAGTGGCAGCATTTGATGGGCACAGTGGCAGCTTTTGATGGCACAGTGGCAGCGTTTGATGGCATAGTTTCAGCGTTTGGGGCACAGTGGCAGCTTTTGAGGGCACAGTGGCAGCGTTTGAGGGCACAGTGGCAGCTTTTGATGGCACAGTGGCAATGTTTGAGGGCACAGTGGCAGCGTTTGAGGGCACAGTGGCAACGATTGAGGGCACAGTGGCAGCTTTTGATGGCACAGTGGCAGCGTTTGAGGGCACAGTGGCAGCTTTTGATGGCACAGTGGCAGCGTTTGAGGGCACAGTGGCAGCATTTAATGGACACAGTGGCAGCGTTTGGCACAGTGGCAGCTTTTGATGGCACAGTGGAAGCATTTGAGGGCATAGTGGCAGATTTTGATGGCACAGTGGCAGCGTTTGAGGGCACAGTGACAGCGTTTGGCACAGTGGCATTGTTTGAGGGCACAGTGGCAGTGTTTGAGGGCACAGTGGCAGCTTTTGATGGCACAGTGTCAGCGTTTGAGGGCACATTGGCAACGTTTTGCACAGTGGCAGCGTTTGAGGGCACAGTGGCAGCTTTTGATGGCACAGTGTCAGCATTTGAGGGCACAATGGCAGCGTTTGAGGGCACAGTGGCAGCTTTTGATGGCACAGTGTCAGCGTTTGAGGGCACAATGGCAGCGTGTTGCACAGTGGCAGTGTTTGAGGGCACAGTGGCAGCTTTTGATGGCACAGTGGCAGCATTTGAGGGCACAGTGGCAGCGTTTAAGGGGCACAGTGGCAGCGTTTGAGGGCACAGTGGCAGCTTTTGATGGCACAGTGGCAGCATTTGAGGGCACAGTGGCAGCATTTGAGGGCACAGTGGCAGCTTTTGATGGCACAGTGTCAGCGTTTGAGGGCACAATGGCAACGTTTTGCACAGTGGCAGCGTTTGAGGGCACAGTGGCAGCTTTTGATGGCACAGTGTCAGCATTTGAGGGCACAATGGCAGCGTTTGAGGGCACAGTGGCAGCTTTTGATGGCACAGTGTCAGCGTTTGAGGGCACAATGGCAGCGTGTTGCACAGTGGCAGTGTTTGAGGGCACAGTGGCAGCTTTTGATGGCACAGTGGCAGCATTTGAGGGCACAGTGGCAGCGTTTAAGGGCACAGTGGCAGCGTTTGAGGGCACAGTGGCAGCTTTTGATGGCACAGTGGCAGCATTTGAGGGCACAGTGGCAGCATTTGAGGGCACAGTGGCAGCTTTTGATGGCACAGTGGCAGTGTGTAATGGACACAGTGGCAGCGTGTAATGGACACAGTGGCAGCGTTTGGCACAGTGGCAGCTTTTGATGGCACAGTGTCAGCATTTGAGGGCACAATGGCAGCGTTTGAGGGCACAGTGGCAGCTTTTGATGGCACAGTGTCAGCGTTTGAGGGCACAATGGCAGCGTGTTGCACAGTGGCAGTGTTTGAGGGCACAGTGGCAGCTTTTGATGGCACAGTGGCAGCATTTGAGGGCACAGTGGCAGCGTTTAAGGGCACAGTGGCAGCGTTTTGAGGGCACAGTGGCAGCTTTTGATGGCACAGTGGCAGCATTTGAGGGCACAGTGGCAGCATTTGAGGGCACAGTGGCAGCTTTTGATGGCACAGTGGCAGTGTGTAATGGACACAGTGGCAGCGTGTAATGGACACAGTGGCAGCGTTTGGCACAGTGGCAGCTTTTGATGGCACAGTGTCAGCATTTGAGGGCACAATGGCAGCGTTTGAGGGCACAGTGGCAGCTTTTGATGGCACAGTGTCAGCGTTTGAGGGCACAATGGCAGCGTGTTGCACAGTGGCAGTGTTTGAGGGCACAGTGGCAGCTTTTGATGGCACAGTGGCAGCATTTGAGGGCACAGTGGCAGCGTTTAAGGGCACAGTGGCAGCGTTTGAGGGCACAGTGGCAGCTTTTGATGGCACAGTGGCAGCATTTTGAGGGCACAGTGGCAGCATTTGAGGGCACAGTGGCAGCTTTTGATGGCACAGTGGCAGTGTGTAATGGACACAGTGGCAGCGTGTAATGGACACAGTGGCAACGTTTGGCACAGTGGCAGCATGTAATGGACACAGTGGCAGCGTTTGGCACAGTGGCAGCATTATCGATCATCTTTGGGTCAATAATGACTGAACAGTTTAGCTTTACTTGCCATTGATCAGAACTTTTAAATACTTTGTCCTATGGAGATATTATCGATGATTTGCCAAAAGAAAAGTTAGAACTAAAAAATTTGTAGGGAGTTTCTTACTGCTATAATCTTTAAAAGGCATTTTCTGCATTACAGAGTATTTTCAGTCTGTACAATTAAAGCCAGTTATTTGCAGTGTTCTCGTGTGTGGAGGTATGATTTTAATCGATCTATTGTAGCAGTCATCGATAAAGAATGAGAATGGTGGTGTGTGTGTGGGGGTAGGGGGGGCGGCATTGAAGGACCCGGCCTTGGGGCGGCAAAGGGAGTAAATCCGGCCCTGTCTGTGGTGCTGATCTGTATACCGTGTCTGTGGTGCTGATCTGTATACCGTGTCTGTGGTGCTGATCTGTATACCGTATCTGTGGTGCTGATCTGTATACCGCATCTGTGGTGCTGATCTATATACCGTATCTGTGGTGCTGATCTGTATACCGTGTCTGTGGTGCTGATCTGTATACCGTGTCTGTGGTGCTGATCTGTATACCGTATCTGTGGTGCTGATCTGTATACCGCATCTGTGGTGCTGATCTATATACCGTATCTGTGGTGCTGATCTGTATACCGTGTCTGTGGTGCTGATCTGTATACCGTATCTGTGGTGCTGATCTGTATACCGTATCTGTGGTGCTGATCTGTATACTGTATCTATGGTGCTGATCTGTATACCGTGTCTGTGGTGCTGATCTATATACGGTATCTGTAGTGCTGATCTATATTCCGTGTCTGTGGTGCCGATCTATATACCGTATCTGTGGTGCTGATCTGTATAGCGTATCTGTGATGCTGATCTGTATACCGTATCTGTGATGCTGATCTGTATACCGTATCTGTGGTGCTGATCTGTATAGCGTATCTGTGGTGCTGATCTGTATACCGTATCTGTGGTGCTGATCTGTATACCGTATCTGTGGTGCTGATCTATATACGGTATCTGTAGTGCTGATCTATATTCCGTGTCTGTGGTGCCGATCTATATACCGTATCTGTGGTGCTGATCTGTATAGCGTATCTGTGATGCTGATCTGTATACCGTATCTGTGATGCTGATCTGTATACCGTATCTGTGGTGCTGATCTGTATAGCGTATCTGTGGTGCTGATCTGTATACCGTATCTGTGGTGCTGATCTGTATACTGTATCTGTGGTGCTGATCTGTATACTGTATCTGTGGTGCTGATCTGTATACCGTATCTGTGGCGCTGATCTGTATACAGTGTCTGTGGTGCTGATCTGTATACTGTATCTGTGGTGCTGATCTGTATACCGTATCTGTGGTGCTGATCTGTATACTGTATCTGTGGTGCTGATCTGTATACCGTATCTGTGGTGCTGATCTGTATAGCGTATCTGTGATGCTGATCTGTATACCGTATCTGTGGTGCTGATCTGTATACTGTATCTGTGGTGCTGATCTGTATACTGTGTCTGTGGTGCTGATCTGTATACTGTATCTGTGGTGCTGATCTGTATACCGTATCTGTGGCGCTGATCTGTATACAGTGTCTGTGGTGCTGATCTGTATACTGTATCTGTGGTGCTGATCTGTATACCGTATCTGTGGTGCTGATCTGTATACCGTATCTGTGGTGCTGATCTATATACCGCATCTGTGGTGCTGATCTGTATACCGTATCTATGGTGCTGATCTGTATACCGTATCTGTGGTGCTGATCTGTATACCGTATCTATGGTGCTGATCTGTATACCGTGTCTGTGGTGCTGATCTGTATACCGTATCTGTGGTGCTGATCTATATACGGTATCTGTAGTGCTGATCTATATTCCGTGTCTGTGGTGCCGATCTATATACCGTATCTGTGGTGCTGATCTGTATAGCGTATCTGTGGTGCTGATCTGTATACCGTATCTGTGATGCTGATCTGTATAGCGTATCTGTGGTGCTGATCTGTATAGCGTATCTGTGGTGCTGATCTGTATACCGTATCTGTGGTGCTGATCTGTATAGCGTATCTGTGATGCTGATCTGTATACCGTATCTGTGGTGCTGATCTGTATACTGTATCTGTGGTGCTGATCTGTATACCGTATCTGTGGTGCTGATCTGTATACTGTATCTGTGGTGCTGATCTGTATACCGTATCTGTGGTGCTGATCTGTATACCGTATCTGTGGTGCTGATCTGTATACCGTATCTGTGGTGCTGATCTATATACCGTATCTGTAATGCTGAGCTGTATACTCTGTTCTGTGGTTCTGGGGCTGTATACTTCTAACACTATGGGTGAAAGCAAGTGGAATACAGGGGACAAAGTGGGTGGATTCTACAAGGAGTGAGGCTTATGGGAAGTGGGAGGGGTCAAAAAGGAAGGGCGGGGTATAACGCCCCCCATCCTAAAACTTCACCAGCCGCCACTGCCAGCAATGCAGCTTCACTAGTGCTCAGTAGGGATAAGCCCAATGTTCGAGTCGAATGTAAGTTCGACTCGAACATCGGGTGTTCGCCTGTTCCCCGAATAGCGAACAATTTGGGGTGTTCACGGGAAATTCGAGAAGCCGCTGAACACCCTTTAAAAGTCTATGGGAGAAATCTCAAGTGCTAATTTTTAAGGCTTATATGCAAGTTAACCTCATAAAAAGTGTTTGGGGACCCGGGTCCTGCCCCCAGGATCAATGCAATTTTTTTTTTTTAAACTGGACGTTTTTTCGGGAGCGGTGATTTTAATGCTTAAAGCGGTTCTGCACTGGGTTTTTTTTTTTTTTTTTTTTGGGGGGATTATGCTAAGGTATAATAGCTAAATTGGGGGACTCACCTGTTCCATCTTCCATCGCGATCGCTGCCGGTTTTCCTCCGATAAAGTTCTTTATATTCTGTTTTTCTGCTGAGGGCCATCTTGCCTGTGGGCATGTGAAACCCCACAGGCACTTTAGATGGCCCAGCATGCACCACCATTACTGCGCCGAGCTCGCGCGTGCGCAGTAACGGCAAAGTGAAGCTCACGTTCTCCGAAATCTCGCGAGATGTCGGCACATCTGCCGACATCTCGCGAGATTTCGGAAGATGTGTCCGAAATCTCGCGAGATTTCGGACACATCTTCCGAAATCTCGCGAGATGTCGGCAGATGTGCCGAATTCTCGCGAGATTTCGGAAGATGCCCGCACAGACTCCTGGGATCAATGACACCAGATCCCAGGAGACAGTGCGTCGTGACGAGGATCCCCGCACAGACCCCGCCCACCCCCGCAGAGACAGAGGACCGGAAGTCATCGATTACAAGGTAAGTGAAAAAAAAAAAAAAAAAAACACATTTCATTTAGTACTCTTTGCCTGATTTGGAAGGCAAAGAGATTTACTAAATGAAATGTGTGCAGAACCGCTTTAAAGTGAAACAATAAAAGTGAAATATTCCTTTAAATTTCGTACCTGGGTGGTGTCTATAGTATGCCTGCAAAGTGGCGCATGTTTCCCGTGTTTACAACTATCCGAGAGCAAAATGACATTTCTAAAGGGAAAAAAAGTCATTTAAAACTGATCGCGGCTACAATGAAATGTCGGTCCAGCAATACACATAACAGTTCATTGATAATAACTTCAGGGGAACCCCAAACCAAAATTAAAAAATTAAAAATGTGTGGGGGTCCCCCTAAATTCTATACCAGGTCTGGTATGGATTTTAAGGGGAACCCCGAGCCAAAGATCCATACCAGACCCTTATGTGAGCATGCAACCTTGCAGGCCACAGGAAAAGAGGGGGGACAAGAGAGCGCCCCCCCTCCTTAACAGTACCAGGCCACATGCCCTCAACATGGGGAGGGTGCTTTGGGGTAGCCCCCCAAAGCACCATGTCCCCATGTTGATGGGGATAAGGGCCTCATCCCCACAACCCTTGCCCGGTGGTTGTGGGGGTTTGTAGGCGGGGGGCTTATTGGAATCTGGAAGCCCCCTTTAACATGGAGACCCCCAGATCCTGGCCTCCCCCCCATGTGAAATGGTAACGGGGTACATATGTACCCCTACCATTTTACGAAAAAAGTCAAAAAATTTCAAAATGGTAAAAATGACATGACATGGCTTAAAAATGTCCCACAAAGTCTTCTTCTTCTCTTGCTCTCCACTGATGGACTGAAAATGAAAATAAATTGCGACCGACCCGCCTCCATGGGAGGCTCCCGCTGTATGACACTTTTTTTGTGAAATGGTAGGGATACATTTGTACTCCGTTACAATTTCACACAGGGGGGGAGGCCGGGATCTGGTGGTCCCCTTGTTAAAGGGGGCTTCCAGATTCCAATAAGCCCCCCACCCGCAGACCCCCCACAACCACCAGGCAAGGTGGGGAGTAGTTTTAAATGACTTTTTTTCCTTTAGAAATGTCATTTTGCTCTCGGACTGTTGTAAACACGGGAAACATGCGCCCCTTTACAGGCATACTATAGACATCACCCAGGTACGATATTTTGTGACAGGGACTGTCCCCAGAAACCAGGGATGTCTGGGCACCCTACTCTAATGTCCCCTCCCCCCACAGTCACATACTATTATTATTATTATACATTTATATAGCTCTGACATATACTGCAGTGCTGTACAGGGATCACTGAGCCAGTCAGTCTCTGAACCAGAGGAGCTTACACTCTAATGCCCACCCCCCCCCCCACAGTCACACACTATTATTATTATTATAAATTTATATAGCTCTGACATATACAGCAGAACTGAGCCAGTCATATCAGTCTCTGCACCAGAAGAGCTTTTCCACCAGGTGGTGCTGTTTTGCAAGGTGCTGTTGGCTCACTCTGAAGCACAGAGGCTGTCTGGGAAAATTTGATCTGGTACGGTCTCCTTGGTTGAATACACCTGGCCTGACCCCAGTTGACCTTATTCTGGCCAGAATTCTTAGTTAACGCCAACTGTGGAGAAATATGGGGAGTGAACATCGGAGCATTGGGGGGGGTAAATATATGTGCAATGTATTTTGGGACTAGCGTGAGGAGGATTGATGAGGACTGTGTGATGTAATGATAGGTAATGATAACTCTGTATAAATAGAAATATGACTTTGTAAGGCTGTACTCTAAACGTTTGTGTACTTCCTATGTAAACTTCTTCCAATAAAAACCTTATTCATTTAAAAAAAAAAAAAAAGAATGCCAACGACAACAGCTTTGCCACCAGGCTCTCCAATATTTTCATCATCGGCAAGTGTAACAAGCGTTTGGATTTCCTTGCCACGTGGAAAGGGTATCTGTCTCATCACTGAGGAGAGGGATGAAAGACTGGCAGCCAAGCAGACCAGCGGTTAAGCTCAACCAACGTTCTCTACCGTTATTGAATAAAACTCTCTTCTATCTCTCTCTCTACCCCTCTCTCTTTTTTCAATGTGGGCATGATGGGGGGGCATTAGAGTGTAAATCATTTTTATTAAAAAAATTATACAAACATACATCTCATTAACCACTTTCAGCCCCGGACCAATTGGCAGCCAAAGGACCAGGCCCCTTTTTGCGATTCGGCACTGCGTCGCTTTAACTGACAATCGCGCGGTCGTGCGACGTGGCTCCCAAACAAAATTGACGTCCTTTTTTTCCCACAATAGAGCTTTCTTTTGGTGGTATTTGATCGCCCCTGCGGTTTTTATTTTTTGCGCTATAAACAAAAATAGAGCGACAATTTTGAAAAAAACACATTATTTTTTACTTTTTGCTATAATAAATATCCCCCAAAAATATATAAAAAAATAAATGTTTTCCTCAGTTTAGGCCGATACGTATTCTTCTACATATTTTTGGTAAAAAAAATCACAATAAACAATTATTGATTGGTTTGCGCAGAAGTTTATAGCGTTTACAAAATAGGGGATAGTTTTATAGCATTTTTACTAATAATCTTTTTTTTTTACTAGTAATGGCGGTGATCAGCGAATTTTATTGTGACTGCGACATTATGGCGGACACATCGGACATTTTTGACACATTTTTGGGACCATTGTCATTTTTACAGCAATTAATGCTATTTAAATGCATTGATTTCTGTATAAATGACACTGGCAGTGAAGGGGTTAACCACAAGGGGGCAGTGAAGGGGTTAACCACAAGGGGGCAGTGTAAGGGTTAAGTATTATTATTATTTTTTTTTTAGTATGGCGGCGATTTGGTAGATTCTGTCATGTCACTATGTCAGAAACAGGAGGAAAGCTCGTTTACATAGGCATTCTCCCCGTTCTGCCTCGCACGTGTCACAAAGTGGATGGAGGGACGTACGGGTAACTTTGCAACAGTTTGCATTCTGCCAACTTGCATCAGTCGGCAGGCGGGTTCAGTGTATTATTTACAGTGTTATTATTAATAAGTACAGCAGCCAGAGAAAATTGTACAGAAAACTACTAAACCTTAACTCACTACTCATCATGTTTTTCTAGGTCACAGTTAAGAGGGAGAGATCGAGCCTGGTTTTATCTTGAATTAAAAATTTAGAATCCAGAATATTGTCATTTGTTAACTTTAAAAAAAATAATAAATGAACGTGTTTTTGTAAGAAAAAAATGATGCATGTATAATTTTTTTATAAGGAGCCTGTAGAGTCTCAGTGGATTGCAGGTGCAATGTTAGGCTCCTGCAGACTCTACATTGAGAGCTGTCTGCCATATTATGCTGACTGCACAGTGAAGATCTTACTTTGGTCACTTTTTTCCTTTCTTTGTTTAAATAGCTCCATCTGTGTACAATGCTGCGTACAGACGATAAGTTCAATAGCTGCGGCTCTTCTGCTTGATTCCGAGCTGCGGTTTGAACTTTGTGCATCGGAATTGTGTACACTCGATAGGATATTTTATGACACAGATTTTGACAAAAAAAAAAAACAACTACAAGCATCTTGAAAGAGGAAAAACAGAGAAGGCGACTCTGTAGTTCATTCATTCACGAACATTGTGAATAATGATGCGGCCAGTGGGTTGGGGTAGGCCCCGCAACATGTAGCTTTCTGTCCCAAAAATCCAAGCTACGTTGTATAGTGTCCAAAAGGGGCAAAAAAAATAAGGAAAAATATTGTTTTTTTTTACACAAAAAAACAATATTTATCAAATCTGCTGTAGACCATTTATAACATATCATAATGAAGCGATCATGATAAGGGTTTTGGTAAACATCCATAAATGTGACCAAATTCACAAATTGGTAATATTGTTCGCTAATTTTTAAATTAGGCAGAGTTAAAGTCACCACACATTAAAAGCAAATTATTCAAATAGGACTTTGTACTGAATTAAATGCGCAGATTATAGAATTAAAACAATGTATAATAAAGTTTTAGGTTGCATGTAGTGTGTATTTGATTTTACTTGCTGCGGGAAACTACTAAAAGCATAGTTCCAATTTATTATTCAGCAGGTCCATTTTTATCTGGAACTCAACAAATCAATGACTTACAATTGCAAAAGCCAATTGTCTCTTGCCTTTGAAAGTTATCTAAAAATAATTAATATATATATGCCAGAGCTAGTTAGAAACACCAATGTTGCTGATTTAGATTTAGAAAAACAATACTGTTTTTTTTCCCAATTTACAAATGAGTGCTTACACAGATTTTAAGTGGCGACATCCAAACTTGTGTTTTAAGAGTAAATTGTTTTTTTTCCCAATTTATTTCTTTTGTGTAAGGGTTAAGTATGCCTAGGGGTGTGTTTCTTACTGTGGGGGGGCGTGGCTGTCAGCTAGTGAATGCTGATCTCCCCGTTCAGCCTTCCCGTGAGATCGAGTCCGCGGGGACCGCGATCGGACTCACGGGGGTACCGACCGGCGCGGGAGCGCACCGCTCCCGGCACGCTCCCGATGGCACGGACGGGCAGAAAGGAGGGACTTATATATATGCCCTCCTGCCTGTACGTGCCATTCTGACGACGTATATCGTTGTGCGCCGGTCGGCAAGTGGTTAATAAAAACATATTTACACAAAAATAAACAACAATTAAACAAAAACAAGCGTGCTTACATCAGCAAGTAAAGAAAACCGTTTCCTGACAAGATAACATAGAAAGAAACATATTTTAATGACAACAAAAAAAAGAGACTACAAACCCCGAACCTCAACTTAACCACAATCCAGGCTTAGAAACATTTTGAGATTTAATCGCTATCAGGATGCGATTCCAAACCCCCATTAACCCCTCCCCCCACATTATTCACCCCGACTTCCACATCATTCACCTTTCCTACTGCACCAGCCACCCTCATTCCCTTTCCCACCTCCCCCTCCACCATCATCCAATCCATCCCTCACTCCACCCCTTGATGTCCGCCGACCTCCAGCCGCACTTCTGCCACGCCGAGGAGGAGGGGTTGGCACCACCATACACGCTGGTCCAGCACCCTCCACTGCCTTCACTACACTAGGAGAAACTATAGGTGCAGACACAGACTTGACAACCAAACTTTCTGACACTGACTGGGAGACCACAGACTGGGGGGGACACTGACACCACAGACGGCCTCACAGACACAGATTCTGACAGGACAGAGACACTATGATCCCCTGGTACAACCTCCAACATCGTGTTTTTTTCTGGCAAAATACTAGTTGTTGGTCAGCTAGAAGGAGTGACCAGTGCTTCTTGATTATTCGCTCAATCTGTCAATGCTGGATATTATAATCCATGATCATTGGATTCTCTTGATACTGCATTTGTTTCTTTTGTTTATCTTCAATTAGTACATCCCTTGAGAGATCTGATACCTCCTTAATTTTTTCTTCTATGAAGTGCTCATTGTACCCCTTTCGGACAAACTTTTTTCCAACACTATTGGCCTGTTCCAAAAAAGTGCTTTTTTCTGGACAAGCCCCTTCCAGTCCCGCTGGCCCCCATATACACGATCAAACCGCTCCCAAAACAGATCCAGCGATTCTGGATGCACAAATGACAAATCATATTTAAAGGAACCAGCCGGACTGATAAATATCCTCCACCTTACATCCCATGGCTAGGATCTTATCCACAACCTCCCTCCTGATAGGTGGAATACCTCCTCCTTCCCACCTGAGCTGCACCACATTCCTGCCTTTAATGGAAAAAGGTGCGTTATGTGTAAGTCGCACAACTGGCTCCCTTCCACCGGAAAAAAGTTTATTAGATTTAGTGAACGCTTTTGAATTTTTTTTTTTTTTTTTTTTTTTTTTTTTTTTTGTTTTGCAGTTTTTTTTTTCTCTCTTTTCCCTGGCCAGGGTGGGCTCTACTTGTGGGCTCTTTTGGATCATATTACCCCTATGATTGTTTCTATGTTCTTTGGTGTTTGTTATGTTTTATTTCTTTTACATACTAGTCTGTCTATACCTCTTAATATCAAATATTGGCATATTAATCCTATCTCTTTGCACCTACCTCAGATCTCCCCTCATCTTTCTCCTTCTCTAATCGCTCTCCCTGCCTCTTTATCTTCGACCATGTGGCCATCAAATGATGGATGGATCTATAAAAAATATGGATCTAGAGTGTAAACTTTCAGTTTGCTCTTCTATTCTATTACTTTTCTCCTTCTGTCTCTCTACCCCCTTGTATTCCTATGTTTAATGGAAGAAGGTGCGTTAGGTGAAAGTTGCACAACTGGCTCCCTTCCACCGGAAGAAGTATATTAGATCTAGTGAACGCTAGTGCCTCCAGCCCTTTGGCAACGTTATGTGTTCCTGTAATCTGTGTGAGGAGGGCCATTGTTGGGTCTCTTCTATTCCGGAGATTCGCTGTCCAGGGACCACGGCTATGGAACGCTCTACCAACCGACATCCGCATGGAAGAAAACCATCAGGCCTTCAGGAAGAAACTCAAGACCACCTCTTCTAGAAGCTCGACAACCAAACGCCAATACAGAGCCTTGAGGCGATTCAGTTCGCAATGTAGCGCTATACAAGTTATTCATTCATTCATTCATTCATTCCCCTCCCCATTACTCTCCTTGGGGATCACCCTGGCGATGTGCTGGAGATGAGCTACTATATAATATAGCCGAGGGTTGGGTAGAGCTACCCCCCCAGTCTCCTTGGGCTTTTGGAATTGTTCCAGTTTAATCTTCGGGGGTCTATCAAGCCAAAGAAATGATCTGAACATGAAATTAATGATGCAGAATATCCTAAGAGTCACTATCATGGGTGTATTGTGTAGCATATATAGGAGCTGTGGCATGAAAATCATTTTTGTTAAATTCACTCTACCTACCAGTGACATTTTTAGTTTAGACCATACTTTTATTTTTCCTTAATACGGCTCAATAATGGACATACATTAACCACCTGATTACTTTGCACTTAAACCCCCTCGTGACCAGACCAATTTTCAGCTTTCAGTGCTCTCACACTTTGAATGACAATTACTCCGTCATGCAACACCGTACTCAAATGATTTTGTTGTCCTTTTTTTCCCACAAACAGAGCTTTTTTTTGGTGGTATTTGATTACCTCTGGGTTTTTTATTTTTTGCGCTATAAATGAAAAAAAAAAACGAAAATTTTGAAAAAAAAAAAAGAATTTTTTCTTTGTTTCTGTGATAAAATTTTGCAAATTAGCAATTTTTCTTCATAAATTTTGGCCACAATTTATACTGCTACATATCTTTGGTAAAAATAACCCAAATTTGTGGATATTATGTGGTCTGTGTGAAAGTTATAGAGTCTACAAGCTATGGTGCAAATCATAAAAAAAAAAGATCATGTCTGATGTACTGAGGCTTATCTCAATTCTTGAGACCCTAACAAGCCAGGAGAGTACAAATGCCCCCCAAATGACCCCTTTTTGGAAAGTAGACATTCCAGGGTATTTAGTAAGGGGCATGGTGAGTTATTTGAAGTTGTCATTTTTTTCCCACAATTCTTTGCAAAATTAAGATTTTATTTATTTTTTATTTTTTTTTCACAAAATTGTCATTGTAATAGCTTATTTCTCTCACATGGAATGTGCATACCACAAATCACACCCCAAAATACATTTTGCCGCTCCTCCTGAGTATTACGATACCACATGTGTGAGACTTTTTCACTACCTGGCCACATACAGTGGCCCAACATGCAGGGAGCACCATCAGGTGTTCTAGGAGCATAAATCACACATTTCATTTCTCAACCACCTATTACACTTTTGAAGGCCCTGGAGCACCAGGACAATGGAAACGCCCATAAAATTACCCCATTTTGGAAAGCTAACACCCCAACGTATAATCTATGAGGCATAATGAGTCTTTTGAACGGTTCATTTTTTTCCAGAAGTTTTTGGAATATGTGGAAAAAAATGAAAACGCATTTTTTTTTACACAAAGTTGTCCGTTTATAAGATATTTCCAACACATAGCATTTACATAGCAAAAATGACACCCCAAAATACATTCTGCTACTCCTCCTGAGTATGGCGATACCACATGTGTGAGACTTTCACACAGCCTGGCCACATGCAGAGGCCCAACATGAAAGGAACACTGTCAGGTGTTCAAGGGACACATAGCATGCACATACCAAGAATTACACCCCAAAATACATTATGCTGAGAAAAGGGTAATCAAAAGCTTACCTGTGGTTGTAGTAGCGCAGTTGTCCACAGGAGGATAGCACTGGTCCAGGCAGCAGGCAGGGACTTGGTCAGCAACAGCAAACACAATTTTTCAGGCAGCAGGCAGGGATACTGTTCATATACAGTCCAGGGTCAGTGCAGAGATATTGTCAGCAGTGCCAAAAATATTGGTCCTGGTAGTAGGCAGGTCCATGTGGTGTGGTTAGTGCGACAGACAGAGGTACGGCGGCAGTAAGTCCTACAGGCAGCAGGCAGTGCAAGTAGGGCCTCGTTCAGGACAGAATGGGGACAGGGGTAGAGGCTTCTCCCACCCAAATCTCTTTGAAGCCTCCGAGCCTCCAGACCCTAATCTAGGATTGAGAAAACAAAGAAAATTGTGACCCCTGTGTTGAATCCCACTAGTCCAGTAGCAGGGTACAAGATCAGTCCAAGAGGCAGGCAAATATCATGGTCAAACAGTCCAAGGTCGGTTCCAGATCAGGCAGCGTTATGTACAGAATCGGCAGGCAGAAGCATGGTCGAAAAACAGTCCAGGGTCAGTTCCAGATCAGGCAGCGGTATGTACAGAATCGGCAGGCAGAAGCGTGGTCAAATAACAAGCCAGGGTCATTTACAGAGCAGGCAGTGGCATAAGGGGTGTGACGGTGTGTAAAGGGAGGAACTAAAAATTTACTGAAGAATGGTAACGGTGAAAACAGTCACCTATGCAGAGGCCTGGTTGGGAAGGACATTCTGCACAATAGTAAGATGTGTCTCTTCTGACTCCTGCTCTGGTACACACCTTACATCTTTTTTGACATCTTTGTCCTGTTGGTTTGGGAGGGATCTTATCAGGAAAGTGGCGCTCGGAGAGTCGACTAAGGACATCTGATCTGATATTTTCTGGTGGGGCGTTTGGGAATATAAGGGCGGTGAAAACTTCCTCCTGGTAGCCATAGAAGCGTTTGGGGTTTTGGGTGGATTTGCGGTAAAGTACAAATGTATTGTATAAGGCCAATTGAAAAAGATAGATCGCAACTTTTTTGTACCAGTAGCATGTCCATCTTATGGCAAGGTACGGTTGCATCATTTGATCGTTATAGTCGACTCCCCCCATGAACAAATTGTAGTCGTAAATGCATTTGGGCTTCTTTATGGGGCCACTCCTTCTGGGGATTTCCACGAATGTATCATTGTGGATAGAAGACAACATATATACATCCCTTCTGTCCCTCCACTTCACTGCCAGAATCTCCTTATTCCGCAACTTTGCCGCTTCTCCTTTTCTCAAAGTCTTGTTCACAAGACTTTGAGGAAAGCCCTTCCGATTCTTCTTTACAGTGCCACATGCTGGCGTCTTCATCCGGTGGAGGTTGTGGAACAGGGGCAAGGATGTGTAGAAGTTATCTACATACAGGTGGTAGCCTTTATCCAGTAGGGGGTAGGCAAGGTCCCAAACAACTTTCCCGCTGCATCCTAAGTAATCCGGGCAATTAGGGGGCTGAAGCTGGGTGTCCTTCCCTTCGTACACTATAAATGAATATGTGTACCCTGTGGCTCGTTCACGCAATTTGTACAACTTCACCCCGTAGCGGGCCCTTTTGCTGGGGATATATTGCTTAATTTTAAGCCTGCCGCAAAATTTTATGAGGAACTCATCCACACATATATGTTGGTCCCGGGTAAAAAGCTGGGAGAATGCTTGGGAAAATTTATTTATAAGTGGCCGAATTTTGTAAGTCTGTCGTATTTTGGGTCATTTCGGGGAGGGCACTGGGAATTGTCACTGAAATGTAGGAACCTCATTATCATCTGATACCTGGATCTGGACATTACAGCGGAGTAGAGCGGCATGTGGTGGAGGGGGTTGGTTGACCAATAGGTACGCACTTGATTTTTTTTGTCGAGTCCCATATTGAGTGTGAGGCCTAAAAAAAGCTTGAACTCCTCCACCGTTAGGTCTCTCCATTCATAGGGACGGGCATAATATATAGTTGGGTTTTTCAAAATAAATTGCTGGGCATAAAGATTACACTGGGACACGATTGATCCTAACAAATCCTCCGTAAAAATTAAATGAAAAAAAATCGATTGGGGTAAAATTCTCTGTGTCCACCTGGACTCCTGGCTGGGCAGTGAAAGGGGGAATGTTGGCTTCTTCTGAATTAGGAGGAAGCCACAAAGGGTACTGAAGGGCATAGGGAAGGCTGGATCGGGTCCTAACCCTTTGGGGCTGAGGTGACACCCCACTGGTACTTGGACTTTCTTGCACTGCGGTGCTGGTAGGTGGCACTGCGGTGCTGGTAGGTGGCACTGCGGTGCTGGTAGATGGCACTGCGGTGCTGGTAGGTGGCACTGCGGTGCTGGTAGGTGGCACTGCGGTGCTGGTAGGTGGCACTGCACTGCTGGTGGATGCCACTGCCTCACTAGAACGCCTTCATTTGGCGGGCCGAGCAACTTCATCCTCTGAGTAGTCACTCAGTGTTTCGCTACTGAGGACTGGCTCATAATTCGGGTCAGATTCGGAACCGGAATTTGAAATGGAATCCGACATAGAGAGCTCCCCGTTGCTCTCGTCGGGCGTGGAAAGAATTTGGTATGCCTCCTCGGCGGAATAAGATCTTTTAGACATTTTTGCTGGTGTGCACTGATGAAGCAGCGCAGATATGATCTGATGAGGCGGCACAGGTGGGCACAGATAGGCACTAATGAGGTGGCACAGGTGGGCACAGATATGTACTAATGAGGCGGCACAGGTGGGCACAGATATGCACTGATGCGGTGGCACAGGTGGGCACAGATATGCACTGATGAGTCGGCACAGATGTGCACTGATTGATTGCACAGATGTGTACTGAGTACTGATTGCACAGATGTGGCACAGATGGACACTGTTGAGGTGGCACAGATGGGCACAGTTGAGGTGGCACAGATGGGCACAGTTGAGGTGGCACAGATGGGCACTGATCGATGTGGCACAGATGGGCACTGATGAGGCGGCACTGATGGGCACTGATTGGTACAGATGGGCACTGATGAGGTGGCACTGATGTGGTGGCACCGATGGGCACTGATGAGGTGGCACAGATGAAGTGGCACAGATGAGCACTGATGTGGCACAGATGCGCACTGATCTCACACTGCAGACAGGCACAGATGGGCAGGCGGGCACAGGCGGGCACAGATGGCACAAGTGGGCAAAGATTCACACAGCTGGGCACAGATTGCACTAGCTGTGTGTACTAATAGGGACTGTGGGCACTGATCTGGGCACTTTTTGGGCACAATTTTTTTTTTTTACGTATTTCAACTCACTGACACGTTATGGCACTGAGATGGCTTCTCTCTCCTCACTCGCTGTCTCGGTGTGAGGAGAGAGAAAACCGGCAATGAGAGATGATCTCATATGTTTACATTTGAGATCATCTCTCATTGGAGGAGGCGATCGCGCTGTAAACGGCTGCTGTGATTGGCCGTTTACAGCGATCTGTGATTGGCTGTGTCCAGGGGACACGGCCAACACAGATTTTCCCCGCTGCGCGCTCACGAGAGCGTGCGGGGAGCCAGGGAAGGGGACGACGTCAATAGACGTAGTCCCGGCATATGAGATCCGCGCTGAAGCCGTCATTTGGCTATAGCGCGGATCTCAGCTGGTTAAGGGAGACATAGTCACTCGGCTGCGGGGTAACATACACTCCTAAATATTTAAATTGAGGGGTGATGGGGATGTCCTGGATTGTGGGACCTGGACTGTCAGAGGTAGAGTATAACAACATGAGCGTTGATTTTGTACAATTAATTACTAGGCCTGAAAACTCTCCAAATTTTCTTATAATCATCATGGCTTCCTTCAGGGAGCCCTCTGCGTCTCCCAGTAATAGCATAGTGTCACCCAGTGTCACCCAAGCATTATCTTTTCATGAATCTGTCCATATTTAAATCCTGTGATTAAGGAATTAGAGCAGATCAGAGCTGCCAAGGGCTCTATGGCGAACAAGAGAGGGGACAGAGGGCATCCCTGTCGGGTACCTCTATGCAGAGAGAAGGTAGATGATACGTGACCCGCTTCTCTAATCACCGCTTTTGGCGAGGAGTAGAGTAACTGCACCCATGACAGAAAATGAAAAATTGGAGAAAAGAAACTGCGCTGCGGGAAATATGCTCAAAAGTATATATAAATACAGCTAATAGGTGGGCTTTAGAAAGCCTCGCTGGAAGCTGCAACTCAACTGTAAAACATAACTACAGTGATAAAAATGGAAAAATAGAAAGAGTAGCGCTTAACCAAAATGTTGGTAACCACGTGATTGGGTAATCGTGCCTCAACTCTAGTCATGAATATGCTAAAGTGAGGGTAGGACTTTTATGTGTAAACAGCACAACTAAAATGAGAAAGAAGGACCACGAATGGATCCTATGTGCAAATGGATGGGTGTGTGATAAACCCCACAAATAAATGAATACTGTGAACACTATAAACCATATGTGAACAATAAAAAATGAATAGTGAAAGATAAATGACACAATAAACACTAAAAATTATTTGAAGTGAAAGTCCAACAAAACAAATCCAAATTGTTGAATATGTCTTCAAAAACATCTCCACCCGTGCAGTATATGATGAATAAAACAGTCCAAATAAATCTTCAAAACAGCCGTAAGTGATCCACCACCAAGGGAAAAAGTTGAGATTTACTTCTTACCAGTGATGTAAGTAACTGAGTTAAAATAAACTGAGTTACGTAACGCAGTTACTTTAGAGGGTAACGAGTAATCTAACTGATTACTTTTCCCCTCATGGTAACTCAGTTCCATTACTTTGGCTTAGTTACCCCAATTACATCTACCGCCACTAGATAGCAGTAGTGTAATTCAGTTGTCCTGCCGAAAAAGTTCCCCCGCCGGATAAGGACCCCCTGTACTGCGCAGGCGCAATGCTTGCGCAGTACAAAGGACTACGGAGCTTCCGAAAATTGCCGAACCTAAACCGCTCTGAGTGAACTCTACACCGCGCAGGCGCAGTTAACATGTAATTGTAAGAGGCGATGCCGCACACTCCTGATGCTCGTGCTACTCTGCAAGGGGCGTCTATCTTGTAAGTAAGGGGCGGGTCTAGTATTACTGTAACCAAGGGGCGCGTTTATTATTATTGTTATATATCGAGCTCTGCCCATTCATTTAACATTCGCCCTCTTCTGTAGCCATCCGCCCCTTACACCATATAATAATAATAGTCCCGCCCCTTGCTTACACGCTATAACAGATCTGCCCCTTGGTTAGAGTAATAATAGAGCAGCCCCTTGGTTACACGATATATAACAATAATAAATGCGCCCCTTGGTTACAGTAATACTAGACCCGCCCCTTAGTTACACGTATAGAATATTTTTTAAAAAAGTCAGTTACTTTGCTGCGTAACTAATTACTTTTCCAATGTAGTAACTGAGTTACTAACGCAATTACTTTTTGGGAGAAGTAATTTGTAACTTAACTAAATTACTTTTTTAAAGTAAGATGACCAACACTGCTTCTTACCGAATGCATATGACACCCCATTACAGAGTGTCATAATAAGCCTGTATAAAGATAGCCCTCCTTTGAACTCCTTAGAGACGCAGCAGTTGTCCGCAGCCTGGGTAAACCACTCCACACTCCTTTAGTCCAACTCTCATAAATCAACACTCATGGGTATGGATCAGTGCATAAAAGAGATAAGGGGCTCGAATAGTGTAAAACCCAAGATTTTATTTTAAAACATGTATACTGGTTGCACTTACATGAAAAACGATAAATCCAAGCCTTAAGTGTAGTGTAGCCGGCCGGACGCACTAAACACAGACCCGTCCTTCCTAGATTATCCGACAGCAAGACCAAGGTGACGTCAGCGCGTCGCTCCGCCCTACCGGTTTCCCAATAAAGTTGCGTCCAGGGGCCCCTTTATTGCCCCCTTTATTGCATTCGGCAAGAAGTAAATCTCAACTTTTTCCCTTGGTGGTGGATCACTTACGGCTGTTTTGAAGATTTATTTGGACTGTTTTATTCATCATACAGTGGTGTGAAAAAGTGTTTGCCCCCTTCCTCATTTCCTGTTCCTTTGCATGTTTGTCACACTTAAGTGTTTCGGAACATCAACCCAATTTAAACAATAGTCAAGGACAACACAAGTAAACACAAAATGCAATTTGTAAATGAAGGTGTTTATTATTAAAGGTGAAAAAAAATCCAAACCATCATGGCCCTGTGTGAAAAAGTGATTGCCCCCCTTGTTAAAACATACTATAACTGTGGTTGTCCACACCTGAGTTCAATTTCTCTAGCCACACCCAGGCCTGATTATTGCCACACCTGTTCACAATCAAGGCATCACTTAAATAGGAGCTGCTTGACACAGTAAGGTCCACCAGAAGATCCTTAAAAGCTACACATCATGCCGAGACCCAAAGAAATTCAGGAACAATTGAGAAAGAAAGTAATTGAGATCTATCAGTCTGGAAAGGGTTATAAAGCCATTTCCAAAGCTTTGGGAATCCAGCGAACCACAGTGAGAGCCATTATCCACAAATGGCGAAGACATGGAACAGTGGTGAACCTTCCCAGGAGTGGCCGGCCGCCCAAAATTACCCCAAGAGCGCAGCGACGACTCATCCAAGAGGTCACAAAAGACCCCACAACAACGTCCAAGGAACTGCAGGCCTGACTTGCCTCTGTTAAGGTCAGCGTTCATGCCTCCACCATCAGGAAAAGACTGGGCAAAAATGGCCTGCATGGCAGAGTTCCAAGGAGAAAACCACTGCTGAGCAAAAAGAACATCAAAGCTCGTCTCAATTTCTCCACAACACATCTTGATGATCCCCAAGACTTTTGGGACAACATTCTGTGGACGATGAGACAAAAGTGGAACTCTTTGGAAGGTGTGTGTCCAAGTATATCTGGCGTAGAAGGAACACTGCATTTCAGAAAAAGAACATTATACCAACAGTAAAATATGGTGGTAGTGTGATGGTCTGGGGCTGTTTTGCTGCTTCAGGACCTGGAAGACTTGCCGTGATAAAAGGAACTATGAATTCTGCTGTCTACCAAGAGATCCTGAAGGAGAATGTCCGACCATCTGTTCGTGTACTCAAGCTGAAACGAACTTGGGTTCTGCAGCAGGACAATGATCCTAAACACACCAGCAAGTCCACCACCGAATGGCTGAAGAAAAACAAAATGAAGACTTTGGAGTGGCCTAGCCAAAGCCCAGACCTGAATCCTATTGAGATGTTGTGGTATGACCTTAAAAAGGCCGTTCATGCTCGAAAACCCTCTAATGTAACTGAATTAGGACAATTCTGCAAAGATGAGTGGGCCAAAATTCCTCCAGGACGCTGTAAAAAGCCTCATTGCACGTTATCGCAAACGCTTGGTTGCAGTTGTTGCTGCTAAGGGTGGCCCAACCAGTTATTAGGTTTAGGGGGCAATCACTTTTTCACACAGGGCCATGATGGTTTGGATTTTTTTTCACCTTTAATAATAAACACCTTCATTTACAAATTGCATTTTGTGTTTACTTGTGTTGTCCTTGACTATTGTTTAAATTGGTTTGATGTTCCGAAACACTTAAGTGTGACAAACATGCAAAGGAACAGGAAATGAGGAAGGGGGCAAACACTTTTTCACACCACTGTATACTGCACATGTGGAATTGTTTTTGAAGACATATTCAACAATTTGGATTTGTTTTGTTGGACTTTCACTTCAAATCATTTTTAGTGTTTATTGTGTCATTTATCTTTCACTATTCATTTTTTATTGTTCACATATGGTTTATAGTGTTCACAGTATTAATTTATTTGTGGGGTTTATCACACACCCATTCATTTGCACATAGGATCCATTCGTGGTCCTTCTTTCTCATTTTAGTTGTGCTGTTTACACATAAAAGTTCTACCCTCACTTTAGCATATTCATGACTAGAGGCCGCCTGCACGTCGGCGCTGTGTAGTGTGTAGCTGGCGTTTTAGAGAGATAGAGAGAGAGAGAGAGAGAGAGAGAGAGCGAGAGTCATTCCATTTACTTTGAGCAGGCAGTTTATTCAGTTAGGTAGATCTCACTGCAGACCGTTCCTGCTGTACTGTTTCTAATCTACTTCAGGCAGGCAGTTGATTCAGTTAGCTGCAGTGTATTTAACCGCTTCCTGACCGGCGCATGACGATGTACGTCAACAGAATGGCACGGACAGGCAAAATGGCGTACAGGTACGTCCCCTTTAAGATTGCCTTTAAGATTGCGTGCCATCGCGCACGCGCCGTCGGCGGTCTGCGCGCCGGTCGGGACCCCCGTGAGTCTGGTCGCGGGTCCCGCGGACTCGATCACCGCAAACGTCTCACGGGATAGCTGAACGGGGCGATGCGGAAGTAAACAGCATCTCCCTGTTCTGCCTAGCAACTAGTGACACCGATCTCTGCTCCCTGTGATTGGAGCAGAGATCAGTGTTCACTAAATCACAGCCACGCCCCCCCCACAGTTAGTAACACGCCCCTAGGAACACTTAACCCCTACACTGCCACCTAGTGGTTAACCCCTTCACTGCCGGTGTCATTTACACAGGAATCAGTGCATTTAAATAGCACTGATTGCTGTATAAATGACAATGGTCCCAAAAATGTGTCAAAAATGCCGCCATTACTAGTAAAAAAAAAAAGATTATTAATAAAAATGCTATAAAACTATCCCCTATTTTGTAAACGCTATAACTTCTGTGCAAACCAATCAATAATCGCTTATTGTGATTTTTTTTACCAAAAATATGTAGAAGAATACGTATCGGCCTAAACTGAGGAAAACATTTTTTTTATATATTTTTGGGGGATATTTATTATAGCAAAAAGTAAAAAATAATGTGTTTTTTTTCAAAATTGTCGCTCTTTTTTTGTTTATAGCGCAAAAAATAAAAACCTCAGGGGCGATCAAATACCACCAAAAGAAAGCTCTATTTGTGGGAAAAAAAAGAACGTCAATTTTGTTTGGGAGCCACGTCGCACGACCACGCAATTGTCAGTTAAAGTGACGCAGTGCCGAATCGCAAAAAGTGCTCTGGTCTTAAGCCAGCAAAATGGTCCGGTCTGAAAGTGGTTAATATATACAGTATTTATCGGCGTATAACACGCACTTTTTTCCCCTTAAAATCAGGGGAAAATCGTGGGTGCGTGTTATACGCTGATCCCCGCCGATCCCCCACTGATTGTGAGCGGAGGAACGAGCTCCGCCAATATAAACACATAGCCGAGTGTACTCGGCTCCTCTCTGCTCCGCTCACAGTCACGCCCAGTCCCGCCCTATGATGGACATAACACAGGGACTGGGCGTGACTGTGAGCAGAGCCGAGAGGAGTCGAGCCTATCCGAGTACACTTGGCTATGTGTATATCGGTGGCGCTCGGCTCCTCTTGGCTCCGCTTACAGTCACGCCCAGTCCTGCCATTGGACCTGTGTTATGCCCATCATAGGGCTGGACTGTGCGGGACTGCGAGAGGAGCTGAGAGGAGCCGAGATACACAGGACCGGCTCTGTGTATCTCGGCGGCGCCATATTTAAATAAAGTGACACTGACAAGGCATCAATGTCACTGGACAAGGCTGCAGTGGCACTGACAAGGCTGAAAATGACACTGACAAGGCTGCAAATGACACTGACAAGGCTGCAAATGACACTGGACAAGGCTGCAAATGACACTGGACAAGGCTGCAAATGACACTGACAAGGCTGCAAATGACACTGACAAGGCTGCAAATGACACTGACAAGGCTGCAAATGACACTGGACAAGGCTGCAAATGACACTGACAAGGCTGCAAATGACACTGGACACGGCTGCAAATGACACTGGCAAGGCTGCAAATGACACTGGACAAGGCTGCAAATGACACTGACAAGGCTGCAAATGACACTGACAAGGCTGCAAATGACACTGACAAGGATGCAAATGACACTGGCAAGGCTGCAAATGACACTGGACAAGGCTGCAAATGACACTGACAAGGCTGCAAATGACACTGGACAAGGCTGCAAATGACACTGACAAGGCTGCAAATGACACTGGACAAGGCTGCAATTGACACTGACAAGGCTGCAAATGACACTGACAAGGCTGCAAATGACACTGACAAGGCTGCAAATGACACTGGACAAGGCTGCAAATGACACTGACAAGGCTGCAAATGACACTGGACACGGCTGCAAATGACACTGGCAAGGCTGCAAATGACACTGGACAAGGCTGCAAATGACACTGACAAGGCTGCAAATGACACTGACAAGGCTGCAAATGACACTGACAAGGATGCAAATGACACTGGCAAGGCTGCAAATGACACTGGACAAGGCTGCAAATGACACTGACAAGGCTGCAAATGACACTGGACAAGGCTGCAAATGACACTGACAAGGCTGCAAATGACACTGGACAAGGCTGCAAATGACACTGGACAAGGCTGCAAATGACACTGGACAAGGCTGCAAATGACACTGACAAGGCTGCAAATGACACTGACAAGGCTGCAAATGACACTGACAAGGCTGCAAATGACACTGGACAAGGCTACAGATGGACACTGATAAGGCTGCATTGATGGGCATTTAAATGTAGTTTTATTTCCCTAAAAAAATGTTTTCCTTAAAATTATACTAATATACTTCAGGCAGTCAGTTGATTCAGTTAGCTGCAGTGTATTTTATATATATGTAGTGCAGGTACTCCTGAACAGTACCCGCTATGTTGTAAATTTAGTTTTTTCCCAGGACTATAGTTAAGTATTGGGGTTAATTGTGCTAAGTTATGCTTTGGCATCAGTTTGGCTGGGTTGTATTGAGGTTCTGCCTGGTCATAGGTGGGGTTTGCACCCGTGACAGGCCGTAGAACGCAGTCTGGTTGGACGCATTGGGTATCAGTCTCTTCTCTGAGCCAATCCATGGGCGCGTTTGTCTCGCTGTGTATTCCGGGAGAGGGTACTTAAGGTGCTGAAGTCACATGATTCTGGGTTCCGGTCCAGAAGTTGTTGCTGACTCCGTGGTCCTGGTCCTCCTGACCAGCCCCCAAAGGCCCTCATGGTCTGGGGTGGGGGTCCATCCATTTTCGAGCCTCGGAACTGGCTAGTTCGAGGCACAGTAACTGGAAGGAGGATTCTAAAGTGGACCGGCGCCATCTCGGGTTTTGGAGAGGCCCAACAACTCTACATGCAACCAGGGGAGGACTCTTCGGAGGAGGGCCACGCATGAGGCTGGCTGCTCGGTAAGAGCCTGGAAGCTGAGTTGTAAGGACACTAATTAAATCCGCATTTCTTACGGTATCGCCGGACTGGCTGCAAGATACTGGTACTGTAAGAAAGTTCCTAACTTTATCTTTCAGTTGCAACTAAGTTCCTGTGAGAGACTTTTGTGCTCATCTAAAGTTTCACAACCAAGTCTGTGGCAGATACTTTGCTAAGCTAAAATCACTTGTTTCTGCAGGATCCACAAACAAGGATTTATCCAACAGTTGAGTTATCCAGTTGCGAGTGGCGACTCCCTGGATCATCTAGAGAGAGACATTTATTGAGTGTCAGCAGTTCCAAAGTGCCTGAGCTTCTATATCCTTACCCTCTATTCCCAACTGGGAGACTGTGTTTCTGTTCAACGTTTTAAGCAAATAAAAATTCCTAAAGGAATTCAAGTGTCGGTCTCTGCAGTTATTGGGCCATCAACCTCGGGAACCCCTAGACAAGAACGACGAGCTACGAGGTGGAGAAGGTAAACGGTAAGCCCAAACAAACCAGCAGCTCCTTCGGGGGTCAGTGCTACACACATATATATATATATATATATATATATATATATATATATTTATATTTATATATACATCCCGGCTTTGTATATATATATATATATATATATATATATATATATACACATACATACATACATACATACACTGTATACAGTTTCGCTTCATACTCACTGCAGACCGTTCCTGGTGTACTGTTTCTAATATACTTCAGGCAGGCAGTTGATTCAGCTAGCTACAGTGCATTAAGTTTATATATACAGGCTTGTGTATATATATATATATATATATATATATATATATATATGTCTAGCCAAGCCTATACCTGACTGTAGGCCATTCCTGGAGTGCGTGTTCAAAGACACTTTCAGGCAGGCAGGCAGTGACTCAGTGAGCTGCAGTTCATAAAATATATATCCACTGCATTGTAGTCCAGCCAAGCCTATACCTGACTGAGGGCCATTCCTGGAATATGTGTTCAAAGACACTTTCAGGCAGGTGACTCAGTGAGCTGTAGTTCATTTAATATATATATATATATATATATATATATATATATATATATATACAGGCTTGTATATATATATATATATATATATATATACTGTCTGGCCAAGCCTATACTTGACTGTAGGCCATTCCTGGTGTACTGTTTTTAGTAAACCTCAGGTGTTGTTTTGCTAATCTAATTGTACAGTATGTCTGGAAGGCCACCAAGGAGAGGCAGATGCTCACAGGCCACTAAAAGAGGGCAAGCAGGCTCTGTGTCTACAGCCAACAGTGCTGGTTGTGGACACGGTGCATCCTCAGCACGTGGCTGTGGGGCACGATTGTCCTTTTTTTCGGCAGCTGGCCGTGTTGAGTCACAACATGCAGAAGAGTTGGTAGAGTGGATGACCAAGCCATCCTCATCCGCCTCATCCTCTGTCACCCAGGCTCAGGGGGTACTTTGTCTGTCAATGCAGCTGCCAAAGCGGCCTCTTCCATCGGCTCAATGTCATCAGTCACTCCTTCCCTAGCCCCACCATCATGCCCTGAGGAGTCCCCCAAACTGTTCGACCACAGTGTAGGGTACATGCTCCAGGAGGATGCGCAGCATTTTGAAGGCTCTGATGATGGTACCCAAGTTGAGGATGAAGGCAGTAAAGTGAGCCCAGAGAGAGGGGGTGCCCAAGAAGGACAAGAAACTGGCAGTCATGTTCTCCCAGCTGCAGCATACTGCCAGGTTTGCTCCAGTTGGAAGGAGGGAGGGGATGATGAGGTCACTGACTCTATGTGGGTGCCAGATAGAAGAGAGGAAGAGGAGGAGGCACATCTCCAACAAGGCAGGCAGGCAACTGACTGCCTCACACCGCAGAGCTCCGCATGTGGTGTGGGCCTTTTTTGAGAAGTGGGCAGCAGATAGCACCGTTGCTGTTTGCAACATATGTCTGAAGCGTATCAAGCGTGGCCAAAACAGCAGCCGCTCGGGTACCACATGCTTGACCAGACATATGTCGAGCTCCCATGCAGTCCGTTGGCAACAGTACTTAAAAGACCCACACCAAAGAACAAGGCGGACCTCTCCTTGCTCCTCATCAGCTGAGATCTTCAAACCCACTATAACTTCAGTCCTCTCAGAGACTTCCGAAATTTCGAATTTCCGGACTTCCGAAATTTCGAATTTCCGGACTTCCGAAATTTCGAATTTCCGGACTTCCGAGATTTCGAATTTCCAGACTTCCGAAATTTCGAATTTCCGGAATTTTCTAAATTTCGAATTTCCAGACTTCCGAAATTTCGGATTTCAGAAATTTCCCAATTTCAGAAATTTCCCAATTTCAGAAATTTAGAAATTTAGAAATTTAGAATTTCCAAAATTTAGAAATTTAGAAATTTCCCAATTTCGAATTCCCGAAATTCTGAATTTCCAAAATTGAATTTTTGGAAATTCTGAAATTTCGGAAATTCGGAATTAACGAATTTGTCAAAATTTGTTAAAAAAATAGTTCGGAACTAAACAAATTGCACATGTCTAATGGCCGCTAGACTAGCTCAAACGGCCCAATGGCATATTTCACCGAACCAGATCCCCTGGCTTCAATTTTAGAATGTATCCATTTGCCCGTTCTACTTGCAGGGCCTCTTATGGCATACTACGGTCCGACCTAGAGAGACTGGCACGTTGAACAGCATTGTTTCCCAAAACACTACATCTATGGTCAGTAAATCACCAAAAATGTAAACTATGTTCCCCTAGACCTCCCCTATCCTCATTTCTGGGAGACAGAAGGTTCCCTTTATCTTTTGGGTCACCCAAGGACTTCCTGGGGTGGGAGTCGAACAGCCTTACCACTCTAAATTCACTAACACGGCATACACAATTCTGCTCCTACTCCCTATCTACAACAATTTGACATCCCGAGCATAGAATTTTTTAAACTATCTCCAGGACGGGCATTTTTACGAATAATTATACTCTCTGAACGCTAGACCTAGATTCACAGAGTTTGAATCTATCTGCTATAATTCCTTTAGGGACAGGGGGGTCATTTCAAGGATATACAGTTTTCTCAATGGAATGAACTTATCTGAAAAATCTACAGCTATGGTTCGGTGGGAAATGGATATGGGGCAAGAGTTCACCACAGTGGAATGGTCGGATATGATTTTGAACTTGCATAAATGTACACACTTCATCTCCATTAAAGAGACTGTGGTGAAAATACACACTAGATGTTACCTGACCCCGGATACATTTGTTTTACCCAAGTGTCTCCAAAAACTGCTTTAGAGGATGTCAAATGGGGAGGGTTCATTTCTACAGATATTTTGGAGCTGCCCCGGCCTCCAGCTGATCTGGCGTAAGGCAGCTTCAAGAGTAGCCCAGATCACAGGTTCTATTATCACGCTGACCATGCCAATGCACCTGCTGTTTGCACCACCCCCAGAGGTCCCAGCCCCAACCCCAAAACTGGCACGTACACTTTTTTGTGCTATTGTTTGGACCATCGCTTTAAACAAAACGGTCAGCAATCGATTCTCTAAAGCCAGTTTTTTGGGACCATGATCAAGGTCTTCTGATGAAGATGCAGCTTGGGATTGCAAGTCAGGTCCCTCAGTAGGGGCATCCCCAGAATCCTCCATTCTAACTGGGGCTAGGTAGCAGACCTGCACCCTAGTGTCTGGAGAGAGAGAGAGAGAGAGAGAGCTACAGGTAGGCAGGTGCAGTCTACTTTCTCCACTGCAGGCAGCCACATTATCAACCTCATTCTTCAAACATTGTGTGATGTTTTGGGTAATATTTGGTTTTATTGTTCATGTGGTGACTGACCTACTTTTGAAGTGTATAAAAAACGATATTTCAGTTCAATAAACAATCATTCCTTTGGTTCTACCTCAACATTTTGTCTGTGTACGATGATCGGGGTAAAGGGCTGATATTAGCTCTCGGTCTGCTGGAACGGTTTGCAGGGCAGGAGAAACTGTTTGGACAGAAGCACCCAGGTGGGGTGCCAAGCGTTCCATCACACTGCTCTCTTTACAGATGCGGTCAGTCTGGCTAGTACCCGCTCCCTTCATATTGCTGAAAACCGCATGTGCACCCAGTTGGGCAGCCTCCCCACCGGGTGTCAGGAGGGCCATGTACCTGAGGTGAGACCGAAGTAGTGGGGAGGCCTCCCTTGCACCTTGGGTCCTTGAAGCCTTTGGAGATGGAGACAGAGACTTGGTGGACACCGAGTGGCACGGGTGCCAGGGGTGCAGAGCACCGTGCAAGCCTTAGTCCGAGATCTGAGCCGAGGTCAAGTCCAGTTGGGCAACGAAGCATAAAAAGGTTAATCAGAAGAAGAATGGTCGACACCCAAGCCAAGTTGGTTCCAATCTGGCAGCTGAGTACAAAAGGGGCAAAGAAGTAGAATGGTCAAGGTACAAATCCGAGGTCAATGGCAAGCAGCAATCAAGAGTAGTCAAATAGGTTTCCAGGTCACAACAAGTTCAGACAGATCACACACTAGCACAGGAACAAGGGGGGACTGAAGATAATCCAGCAATTTGGCAGTGTCTGGGCTTGTCTTATATAGGGAAGTTTGAGGCCACTTCCTGTGCGCCTCCTGGGCATTTTCCCCGCCTTTTTTCATCAGGCTGAGGTCACTTCCTGTGTGCCTCCTGGGCATTTTCCCACCTTTTTCCATCAGGTTGAGGTCACTTCCTGTGCGCCTCCTGGGCATTTCTCTGCCTTTTTCCATCAGGTCTTCTGCACAGGTGCGGGTTGGCGCACTGAAGTGTCTTTGGCACGTGCTCAGTTGACACAGATTTTCTCTTGCAGCAACGTGCTATTGGTGCATGCGTAGTAAGCCTTGGACCCTTACAACGGGTTTGTTGTGAACTGTTGCTGTACTATTTCAATACAGGTCTTCCATTGCACCTGACTGTGTGAATTATTTTTGCCGCCCCACACTGTACCCCACCTACATACAGCACATGCAACCTCCTCTGGTGCATTAGAGTGTAAGCTCCTTTGGTGCAGATAGTGAGGTGACTGGCTTAGTGTTCTCTGTACAGCACTGCGGTATATGTCAGAGCTATATAAACGTATAATAATAATTGTCTGGGTGTCAGTGAGACCAGGTAAGTGATCATGCCCAAAGATCTGCAAGTGTGCGCTGATGTAACATGCTTTTCTGTTGTTTTTTTTTTCGCCTTCCTCTGGATCAACTGTGGGTATAGGATTGTGTATATGGGATTGTATGATATTTTTTTTTATGGTTGAACTAGATGGACTTATGTCTTTTTTCAACCCAACTATGTAACTATGTAACGTGCATGCATGGCCATGACTTTGGTGCCCAGAGGCCTATTTAAAGCTTGACAGCGTTCAGGGTCTTTGCTGAGTGGTCGTCATCCGCTTCCGAGATCTGTGACCCGACTTTCATTCTGCTGCTCTGTACTTGACCCAGCTTGACTTCTACAGCTTGTGTTCAACTTTGTCTTCTGTCTGCTGACTCCGGCACTGCCATTGTCCACCTGATATCAACTTCTCATTGCACTGTGCCCTGATAATAACTCCAGGGGGTGCTGGGCCAGGAGGTGTAAAGGAAGCCCTCTCCAGGTACAGGACAGGGGAACATTAGAATGTGTTGTGGAAATTTTTATTAATGTATGTTGTCAGACGCCCCCCAGTGTCAGTTTTGCTGTAATATGCTCATGTGAGGGTATCCGCACATACAGACGTTGGTGGAAGACCATTGGCTGCGGAAGCCTTCCCATGGACACGGCCGGTCTGTTCGCTCTTTTAGGGATGATCGTTTATGCCCCACCAAGAGACTGGCCACCTCATGGTGATTGCATTAACGCTCCTAGCAAACGGATCTGCGTACATGGGAACCATAGCATAACCATACAAAAATGATGGCCCACTGAGCCATGATAGAGTACGGCTCGCGTCATTGGTAGCAGTGGGAATGTGCACATGATCATGTTCAGAGCCATGTAAGTAGTGTTCAAATTGTGAGACACTTTGTGTCTCACAAGGGGCTGACCGCATGACTCTGAACACGACCGTCTGCACATGTCACTACTGGAATTCTATTTGAATATATACATGTGTATGATTGGTTCTTTTGAAAGAATACAAGTGTCTGATTGGCTGATTCTGAAGCCACCACCTTCCTTTGTTTACAGTATAAATAAAAGCAGCAGATCATTGTAGTCAGGATTTTGCTAAGCTCAACATGATACCAGGGTCTGTGTTACTTGGAGATATAGAAGCGCGCTTTCCCGGCATTATACAAGAGAGTTATGATTGTGCTTTTAAGCGCAACTAAATTATTTGCTTATAGGAGAAGCTTATCATTTCCACCACAAATGTAAGCTTTTGTGGTGCTGTGACTGATATGAATGTCTCCATTCTATAAATGTCGGGTAATAGTGTGTGACTCTAGAGGAATAATAGAGTGTAAGCTCTTCTGGTCCAGAGACTGATGTGACCGGGTCAATGTTCTCTGTACAGCACTACTGAATATATGTATGTTATTCATAATAGAGTGTAAGCTCCGCTGGTACATTTGAGCCATTCACCTACTTTTTACATTAGAGTTGCAGATTTCAAATCTCACTGAACTGATTTTATGCTCTTGTTCTCTCTCTTATCTTCTTGCAGCTGTGATCACCTGATAGGACCAGAATGTGGACATCTTCCAGATACATGTTCGGCACATTGTCTGTATTTGTGGGCCTTACTGTAACGTTTTACTCCTACCATATCAAATTTAAACATCAGAAGGTGATACTTCAGGAACTTCCTATTGCCACAGACATTGCCACAGACATTGCCACAGACATTGCCACAGACATTGCCACAGACATTGCCACAGACACCATTACAGTTCTGGATAATCGAACATTTATCATCACTCCGTATTATGAGCCTAGACTTAACCACTTAGTCCGGACCATCGCCATCATCCATGTATCTGTGAAAGAACTCTACTGTATCTTCCATTGTTCCTCCAATCAGAACATCTCTGTCAGGGCAGAAATAAATCTCCATGGTGACAGATTTGGGTTCCCGTATGGAACAGCAGATCTTCTATGTACAGAACCTTCTGGGTGTAATTACACTTATATGTCTTTCTCTTCACCTGTCGCCACAAACACAAGTCAGAACCTCCTGTTTGAAGTCAGGAACCATCCACCACCGCCAATCTCCTCCAATTTCTCCATCTGTATCTCTACTTTGTTTGGAAACTACAGCAATGTCCTCCAGATGATCCAGAGTATTGAGATGTACAAGATTCTGGGGGCCTCAAAGATCACGATCTATAAAACCAGCTGCTCCCAGGATGTAGATAAGGTGTTACGTCATTACATTGATGAAGGAACTCTAGAGGTGGTGCCATGGCCAATAGACCGCCATTTTAAGACATCAACTAAATGGCATTATTACAAAGGACTCAATGCTGAGATTGGATATTTTGGACAAACTGCATCCCTAAATGATTGTCTATACAGGAACATGTACAAAACTAAGTTTCTTCTCCTCAATGACATTGATGAAATTATTCTTCCAATCAAGGACTGGGACTGGTCATCCCTGATGGAGAATCTCCAGAATATATACCCAAATACAAGTGTCTTCTACTTTGAGAGTCATCTCTTCCCCTTTCCAGTCAACACCTCTGAATTTGACCTGTGGTCTCACGTTCCCGGGTTCAATATTCTCAAGTATCGTCTCCGACACCCTAACAAGCCGAGTAACTTCAATGCCCCCAAAATGATTGTGAATCCCCGAGACGTATTTCTAACCTCCATTCACATAGCTTTAACACCCAAACAAAGAACAAATATAAGAGAAGATACGGCCATTCTCTTCCACTATAAAATGACCAACGAATTCCCCATAACGGAGCTTGTTCCACATGATAGACTGATGAGCTACAATCTGTCCTTAGTGCCTAATGTAGATAAGGTGGTTCAAGGACTTTTCCCTCAGCAATAGCCCCCCGTATATCCTGTAATGTAGAGTAAAGACTGGAATTCTGCGTCTACATGACTCTTTGCTTTTTCTCAGAAGACCCTTGTTCTACAACCCCTAAAATAGTTGGGGCGTTGTGTAAAATCGACATTAAAAACAAATCCCCTGAACCCAGAATGTATTCACAATATAATAAAATATATCAAATGTTTAAAGTGAGAAAATTGATCATTTTCAGATAAAAATAAAATAAAGAGGGGGTATTATGGCTCGGGGTTCTTTTTCAGGGGTTGGGCTTGGCCCCTTAGTTCCAGTGAAGGGAACTCTTAAGGCGTCAGCATACCAAGACATTTTGGACAATTTCACGCTCCCAACTTTGTGGCAACAGTTTGGGGATGGCCTCTTTGTGTTCCAACATGACTGGGCACCAGTGCACAAAGCAAGGTCCATAAAGACACAGATGAGCGAGTTTGTGGTGGAGGAACTTGACTGGCCTGCACACAGTCCTGACCTCAACCCGATAGAACACCATTGGGATAAATTGGTGTGGAGACTGCGAACCAGGCCTTCTTGTCCACATCAGCGCCTGACCTCACAAATGCGCTTCTGCAAGAATGGTCGAACATTCCCATAGACACACTCCTAAACCTTGTGGACAGCCTTCCCAGAAGAGTTGAAGCTGTTATAGCTGCAAAGGGTGGGCCTATGGACTGAGACTGGGATGCCATTAAAGTTCATGTGTGTGTAAAGGCAGGTGTCTCAATACTTTTGGAAATATAGTGTAGATCTTTACATCACTAGAGGGATCACCAGCAGGAGGAAGGAGGTCCTGATTCCTCTACATAGATCTTTATATCACTAGAGGGGTCACCAGCAGGAGGAAGGAGGTCCTGATTCCTCTACATAGATCTTTATATCACTAGAGAGGTCACCGGCAGGAGGAAGGAGGTCCTGATTCCTCTATATAGATCTTTATATCACTAGAGGGGTCACCAGCAGGAAAAAGGAGGTCCTGATTCCTCTATATAGATCTTTATATCACTAGAGGGGTCACCAGCAGGAGGAAGGAGGTCCTGATTCCTCTATATAGATCTTTATATCACTAGAGAGGTCACCAGCAGGAGGAAGGAGGTCCTGATTCCTCTATATAGATCTTTATATCACTAGAGGGGTCACCAGCAGGAGGAAGGAGGTCCTGATTCCTCTATATAGATCTTTATATCACTAGAGGGGTCACCAGCAGGAGGAAGGAGGTCCTGATTCCTCTATATAGGTCTTTATATCACTAGAGGGATCACCAGCAGGAGGAAGGAGGTCCTGATTCCTCTATATAGATCTTTATATCACTAGAGGTGTCACCAGCAGGAGGAATGAGGTCCTGATTCCTCTATATAGGTCTTTATATCACTAGAGGGATCACCAGCAGGAGGAAGGAGGTCCTGATTCCTCTACATAGATCTTTATATCACTAGAGGGGTCACCAGCAGGAGGAAGGAGGTCCTGATTCCTCTATATAGATCTTTATATCACTAGAGGGATCACCAGCAGGAGGAAGGAGGTCCTGATTCCTCTATATAGATCTTTATATCACTAGAGGGTCACCAGCAGGAGGAAGGAGGTCCTGATTCCTCTATATAGATCTTTATATCACTAGAGGGGTCACCAGCGAGAGGAAGGAGGTCCTGATTCCTCTATATAGATCTTTATATCACTAGAGGGATCACCAGCAGGAGGAAGGAGGTCCTGATTCCTCTATATAGATCTTTACATCACTAGAGGGGTCACCAGCAGGAGGATGGAGGTCCTGATTCCTCTATATAGATCTTTATATCACTAGAGGGGTCACCAGCAGGAGGAAGGAGGTCCTGATTCCTCTATATAGATCTTTATATCACTAGAGAGGTCACCAGCAGGAGGAAGGAGGTCCTGATTCCTCTATATAGATCTTTATATCACTAGAGGGGTCACCAGCAGGAGGAAGGAGGTCCTGATTCCTCTATATAGATCTTTATATCACTAGAGGGGTCACCAGCAGGAGGAAGGAGGTCCTGATTCCTCTATATAGGTCTTTATATCACTAGAGGGGTCACCAGCAGGAGGAAGGAGGTCCTGATTCCTCTATATAGATCACTAGAGGGATCACCAGCAGGAGGAAGGAGGTCCTGATTCCTCTACATAGATCTTTATATCACTAGAGGGGTCACCAGCAGGAGGAAGGAGGTCCTGATTCCTCTACATAGATCTTTATATCACTAGAGAGGTCACCGGCAGGAGGAAGGAGGTCCTGATTCCTCTATATAGATCTTTATATCACTAGAGGGGTCACCAGCAGGAAAAAGGAGGTCCTGATTCCTCTATATAGATCTTTATATCACTAGAGGGGTCACCAGCAGGAGGAAGGAGGTCCTGATTCCTCTATATAGATCTTTATATCACTAGAGAGGTCACCAGCAGGAGGAAGGAGGTCCTGATTCCTCTATATAGATCTTTATATCACTAGAGGGGTCACCAGCAGGAGGAAGGAGGTCCTGATTCCTCTATATAGATCTTCATATCACTAGAGAGGTCACCAGCAGGAGGAAGGAGGTCCTGATTCCTCTATATAGATCTTTATATCACTAGAGGGGTCACCAGCAGGAGGAAGGAGGTCCTGATTCCTCTATATAGATCTTTATATCACTAGAGGGGTCACCAGCAGGAGGAAGGAGGTCCTGATTCCTCTATATAGGTCTTTATATCACTAGAGGGATCACCAGCAGGAGGAATGAGGTCCTGATTCCTCTATATAGGTCTTTATATCACTAGAGGGATCACCAGCAGGAGGAAGGAGGTCCTGATTCCTCTACATAGATCTTTATATCACTAGAGGGGTCACCAGCAGGAGGAAGGAGGTCCTGATTCCTCTACATAGATCTTTATATCACTAGAGAGGTCACCGGCAGGAGGAAGGAGGTCCTGATTCCTCTATATAGATCTTTATATCACTAGAGGGGTCACCAGCAGGAAAAAGGAGGTCCTGATTCCTCTATATAGATCTTTATATCACTAGAGGGGTCACCAGCAGGAGGAAGGAGGTCCTGATTCCTCTATATAGATCTCTATATCACTAGAGGGATCACCAGCAGGAGGAAGGAGGTCCTGATTCCTCTACATAGATCTTTATATCACTAGAGGGATCACCAGCAGGAGGAAGGAGGTCCTGATTCCTCTATATAGATCTTTACATCACTAGAGGGGTCACCAGCAGGAGGATGGAGGTCCTGATTCCTCTATATAGATCTTTATATCACTAGAGGGGTCACCAGCAGGAGGAAGGAGGTCCTGATTCCTCTATATAGATCTTTATATCACTAGAGAGGTCACCAGCAGGAGGAAGGAGGTCCTGATTCCTCTATATAGATCTTTATATCACTAGAGGGGTCACCAGCAGGAGGAAGGAGGTCCTGATTCCTCTATATAGGTCTTTATATCACTAGAGGGATCACCAGCAGGAGGAAGGAGGTCCTGATTCCTCTACATAGATCTTTATATCACTAGAGGGGTCACCAGTAGGGATGGGCCCGGTGCTCGATGCGAACCCACGTTCGCATCGAGCACCGGGCGTTCGCTCGCTCGGCGAGCCCAGAACTATTTTGGCTACTCGCATCACGTTCGTGTGATGCGAGCGGCCCCGCAATGCATTGCGGTCGGCGCGGCCGGCGCAGTGCATTGCTGGCTGATGATTGGCCAAGCATGCACTGTGACCCCGCATGCTTGGCCAATCACAGCCCCGGAAACTCGAAGAGCCATAATTGGCTACAGGCAGGACGCCTGTAGCCAATTACAGCTCAGGGGCTGTAGTACACGCCCCCCCCCCCTATAAAAGGCCGCCACGCCGTCTGCGCCGGTCACATGCTGTTCCGGCGCAGATAGAGCAGGCTAGATCTGTGACACTCTGCTGGATTTAGTTAGTTAGAGAGATTTACTTAGAGAGATCGAGTTAGATAGATTCATTCATTAAGATTGATTTAGAAAGAGGGGCTTGTAGTGTGTTCGTGGCAGGCAGAGCTCCTATATTTTGTTCCCAGAAGCACCTATAGGACTTGAAGTGTGTTAGTCCCATCACACAGAGATCATATATTTTGTTCCCAGTAGCACCTATAGGACTTGTAGTGTGTTCCTGGCAGGCAGGCAGAGCTCCTATATTTTGTTCCAGAAGCACCTATAGGACTTGAAGTGTGTTAGTCCAATCACACAGAGATCATATATTTTGTTCCCAGAAGCACCTATAGGACTTGAAGTGTGTTAGTCCCATCACACAGAGATCATATATTTTGTTCCCAGAAGCACCTATAGGACTTGAAGTGTGTTAGTCCCATCACACAGAGATCATATATTTTGTTCCCAGCAGCACCTATAGGACTTGAAGTGTGTTAGTCCCATCACACAGAGATCATATATTTTCTTCCCAGAAGCACCTATAGGACTTGAAGTGTGTTAGTCCCATCACACAGAGATCATATATTTTCTTCCCAGAAGCACCTATAGGACTTGAAGTGTGTTAGTCCCATCACACAGAGCTCCTATATTTTCTTCTCAGCAGCACCCACAGGACTTCTAGTGTGTTAGTGGCATCACACAGAGCTCCTCTATCTTCTTTGCAGAAGCACCCATAGGACTTCTAGTGTGTTAGTGGCATCACACAGAGCTCCTCTTTTTTCTTTGCAGAAGCACCCATAGGACTTCTAGTGTGTTAGTGGCATCACACAGAGCTCCTCTATTTTCTTCTCAGCAGCACCCACAGGACTTCTAGTGTGTTAGTGGCATCACACAGAGCTCCTATATTTTCTTCTCAGCAGCACCCACAGGACTTCTAGTGTGTTAGTGGCATCACACAGAGCTCCTCTATTTTTCTTTGCAGAAGCACCCATAGGACTTCTAGTGTGTTAGTGGCATCACACAGAGCTCCTATATTTTCTTCTCAGCAGCACCCACAGGACTTCTAGTGTGTTAGTGGCATCACACAGAGCTCCTCTATTTTCTTTGCAGAAGCACCCATAGGACTTCTAGTGTGTTAGTGGCATCACACAGAGCTCCTCTTTTTTCTTTGCAGAAGCACCCATAGGACTTCTAGTGTGTTAGTGGCATCACACAGAGCTCCTATATTTTCTTCTCAGCAGCACCCACAGGACTTCTAGTGTGTTAGTGGCATCACACAGAGCTCCTCTATTTTCTTCTCAGAAGCACCCACAGGACTTCTAGTGTGTTAGTGGCATCACACAGAGCTCCTCTATTTTCTTCTCAGCAGCACCCACAGGACTTCTAGTGTGTTAGTGGCATCACACAGAGCTCCTCTATTTTCTTTGCAGAAGCACCCATAGGACTTCTAGTGTGTTAGTGGCATCACACAGAGCTCCTCTATTTTCTTTGCAGAAGCACCCATAGGACTTCTAGTGTGTTAGTGGCATCACACAGAGCTCCTCTTTTTTCTTTGCAGAAGCACCCATAGGACTTCTAGTGTGTTAGTGGCATCACACAGAGCTCCTCTTTTTTCTTTGCAGAAGCACCCATAGGACTTCTAGTGTGTTAGTGGCATCACACAGAGCTCCTCTTTTTTCTTCTCAGCAGCACCCACAGGACTTCTAGTGTGTTAGTGGCATCACACAGAGCTCCTCTATTTTCTTTGCAGAAGCACCCATAGGACTTCTAGTGTGTTAGTGGCATCACACAGAGCTCCTCTATTTTTTCTTTGCAGAAGCACCCACAGGACTTCTAGTGTGTTAGTGGCATCACACAGAGCTCCTCTTTTTTCTTTGCAGAAGCACCCATAGGACTTCTAGTGTGTTAGTGGCATCACACAGAGCTCCTCTTTTTTCTTTGCAGAAGCACCCATAGGACTTCTAGTGTGTTAGTGGCATCACACAGAGCTCCTATATTTTCTTCTCAGCAGCACCCACAGGACTTCTAGTGTGTTAGTGGCATCACACAGAGCTCCTACATATTCTTCTCAGCAGCACCCACAGGACTACCGACTACAATGGCTGGAAGACCGCCAAGGGGAGGCAGAGCGTGCAGAGCCAAGAACACAGGGCAGGCAGGCTCTGTTTCTAGTGGACGTGGCCGTGGCCGTGGACGTGGTCGTGCATCGTCATCAGCACGTGGCCATGGGACACGCGCGTCTTTGTTTTCGGCAGCTGGACATGTGGAGCCGCATCATGCTGAAGGCTTGGTAGAATGGATGACCAAGCCCTCCTCATCCTCCTCATCCTCTCTCACCCAGGCTCAGGGTACTGGCAGAGCATCATCAGCCACCCCTTCCCTAGACCCACCATGTCCTCCTGAGGAGTCCCCCGAACTCTTTGAGCACAGTGTTGGGTACATGCTCCAGGAGGATGCCCAACGATTCGAAGGCTCGGATGATGATACCCAGCTTGAGGAATCTGGCAGTACTGTTCCACCAGCTGCAGCTTACTGCCAGGTTTGCTCTAGTGGTGAAGAGGGAGGGGATGATGAGGTCACTGACTCCACGTGGGTGCCTGAAGGGAGAGAGGATGAGGAGGAGGACGAGGAGGAGGAGGATGCGGCGTCACATGTCCAACGAGGCAGGGTGCCCCCTGGAGGCCAGGTAGAGGCCAGCACAGCAACTGTACAACACCGCAGAGCTCCGCCTGTGCAGGGCGCTGCCTCTGCACGTTATCAGAAAAGTTCTTTGGTGTGGGCCTTTTTTGAGACGAGTGCAGCAGATCGCACCACTGCTATTTGCAATATTTGTCTCAAGCGTATCTCGCGTGGCCAAAACATCAGCCGCTTGGGCACCACAAGCATGACCAGACATATGGCGACCTGCCATGCAGCTCGTTGGCAGGCACACATAAAAGACCCACACCAAAGAACTAAGCGGACCTCTCCTTGCTCCTCCTCAGCTGGGATCTCCATCCCCACTACACCTTCAGTCCTCTCTGAAAGCTGCTCTGAGAGGACTGAAGGTGTAGAATTAGGTGTGTCACAACCAAGTACTTGCAGTACACCGACGTCCGATTGCAGCAGGCAAATTTCCCTGCCCCAGCTGCTGGACCGTAGAAAGAAGTACACTCCCAGCCATCCACATGCCCAGCGGTTGAATGCTAGCCTGGCTAAATTGCTAGCACTTCAACTGCTGCCTTTTCAGTTGGTAGACTCGGCCCCCTTCCGTGAGTTTGTTCAATGTGCGGTTCCTCAGTGGCAGGTTCCCAAACGCCACTTTTTCTCACGGAAGGCGATTCCGTCTCTCTACCGGCATGTGGAGGGCAATGTCCATGCCTCGCTGGACAGGGCGGTCAGCGGTAAGGTGCATATTACCGCTGACTCATGGTCCAGCAGGCATGGACAGGGACGGTACCTTTCTTTCACGGCCCATTGGGTCACTCTATTGGCAGCTGGGAGGGATGCAGGACAAGGTGCAGTAGTGTTGGAGGTTGTTCCGCCACCACGCCTCCAAAACGCTACTACTGCTACTGGTTGTGACACACCTCTCTCCTCCACCCCCTCCTCTTCTTCTTCCTCCAGTGCTCTGTCCTTGGAACCAGCGGTGCTCCGTAGGCGTACAAGGGGCTACGCAAGTACGCAGGCAAAAAGATGCCATGCCGTGCTTGCGCTGGTGTGTTTGGGGGACAGGAGCCACACTGGGCCAGAGGTTCTGGCAGCTCTGCAGGGGCAGGCCGAGAGGTGGTTGACGCCACGTCAGCTTAAGCCAGGAATGGTCGTTTCTGACAATGGCACCAACCTCCTCTCCGCCCTGCGACAGGGGCAGCTCACCCATGTGCCCTGCATGGCTCACGTCCTCAACCTGGTGGTGCAGCGGTTCTTGGGCAGGTTCCCAGGCTTACAGGATGTCCTGAGGCAGGCCAGGAAAGTCTGTGTGCATTTCCGCCGATCTTATAATGCCAGTGCTCGGCTGACTGAGCTGCAAAAGGAGCTGAACCTGCCCAAGAACCGCCTAATATGTGACATGCCCACCAGGTGGAACTCAACGTTGGCCATGCTGCAGCGACTGCACACGCAGCAGAGGGCCATCAATGAGTACCTTTGCGACTATGGCACCAGGACAGGGTCAGGGGAGCTTGGTTTTTTTTTTCCCCACGTCAGTGGAGCATGATCAGGGATGCATGCACTGTCCTCTCACCATTTGAGGAGGCCACAAGGATGGTGAGCAGTGACAGTGCATGCATCAGTGACACTGTCCCTCTTGTCCACCTGTTGGAGCATACGCTGCGTGGGATAATGGACAGGGCACTTGAGGCAGAACAGAGGCAGGAAGAGGAGGACTTCCTTGCCTCTCAAGGCCCCCTTTATCTGGACAGTGTTCCTCCTGTCCCACCCATCACACAGGAAGAGGATGAGGAGGAGGAGGAGGAGGAGGGAGGAGGAGGATTGTGTGAGCATGGAGGTGGAGCCTGGCACTCAGCATCAGCAGCAGCAGTCTTTTAGGGATGATGTACAGTCCCAACAAACCAGTGGACTTGTACGTGGCTGGGAGGAGGTGGCTGGCGATCATGTCATCCTCAGTGACCCAGAAGACTCCGGACCGAATGCCTCAGCTAACCTACGCTGCATGGCCTCCCTGATCCTGCAAAGCCTGCGGAAGGATCCTCGTGTTCTTCGGATCAAGGAGAGGGACCATTACTGGCTGGCCACTCTCCTTGATCCGCGGTACAAGGGTAAGGTTGCGGACCTTATCTTGCCGTCGCAGAGGGAGCAGAGGATGAGACATCTCAGGGAGGCCTTGCAGAAAGGTCTGTGCAACGCGTTCCCAGAAACTGGGAGGCTACAAACTCCTGGTCCTGGGCGACGAGTAGCTGAGGCTTCGGTCAGTAGCAGAAGGAGCGGTGGGGAAGGTGGACGTCTGACCGATGCGTTCAGACAATTTTTTAGTCCGCAGCCCCAAGGTATGATCGGTTCCAGCAACCATCGCCAGCGTCTGATATACATGGTGCAGGAATACCTTGGGGCAAGGTCAGACTTGGACACCTTTCCCACCGAAAATCCTCTGGCTTACTGGGTCCTGAGGATGGATCGCTGGCCAGAGCTTGCACAGTATGCAATTGAGCTACTGGCCTGTCCTGCCTCCAGCGTTCTGTCCGAACGCACATTCAGTGCTGCTGGAGGATTTGTGACTGATCATAGGGTGCGCCTGTCCACCGCCTCGGTTGATCGACTGACCTTCATCAAAATGAATCAGTCTTGGATCACCACCAGCTACCAGGCACCTGAGGCGGATATAACCGAATAATTTTTAATGTCACATCACATCCCTTCAAGACTGCCTATGCTGATGCTGAGTGACTGTCCTCTTATGTTCACTGACTATCCTCTTCCTCCTCCTCAATGATCCATGCCACCACACCAGTGCCTAAGGCACAATTTTTCAGCCCCTGTTTAACAGGGGCGTGTACATACAATTTTTATAAAAAAATGCTTCGCAACACTGTGCTCCAAGTACAGTATCTGTGAGGGGTTGCAGTGTTGTGGCACCAGCACCAGTGCCTAAGGCACAATTTTTCAGCCCCTGTTTAACAGGGGCGTGTACTTACAATTTTTTAAAAAAATGCTTCGCAACACGTGTGACTGCTGTGCTCCAAGTACAGTATCTGTGAGGGGTTGCAGTGTTGTGGCACCAGCACCAGTGCCTAAGGCACAATATTTCAGCCCCTGTTTAACAGGGGCGTGTACATACAATTTTTATAAAAAAAATGCTTCGCAACACTGTGCTCCAAGTACAGTATCTGTGAGGGGTTGCAGTGTTGTGGCACCAGCACCAGTGCCTAAGGCACAATTTTTCAGCCCCTGTTTAACAGGGGCGTGTACTTAAATTTTTTTAAAAAAATGCTTCGCAACACGTGTGACTGCTGTGCTCCAAGTACAGTATCTGTGAGGGGTTGCAGTGTTGTGGCACCAGCACCAGTGCCTAAGGCACAATTTTTCAGCCCCTGTTTAACAGGGGCGTGTACATACAATTTTTATAAAAAAATGCTTCGCAACAATGTGCTCCAAGTACAGTATCTGTGAGGGGTTGCAGTGTTGTGGCACCAGCACCAGTGCCTAAGGCACAATTTTTCAGCCCCTGTTTAACAGGGGCGTGTACTTACAATTTTTTTAAAAAATGCTTCGCAACACGTGTGACTGCTGTGCTCCAAGTACAGTATCTGTGAGGGGTTGCAGTGTTGTGGCACCAGCACCAGTGCCTAAGGCACAATTTTTCAGCCCCTGTTTAACAGGGGCGGGTAATTACAAATCTTGATCTAATAGTTCACAGCAGGGCCCATTCCTGCGCCCACCAAGAGTAACTATGAGGGCCTACAGTCTTGTGGCAACACCGTCCACCACCACCGCCAAAGGCCCAATTTTTCTGCCCTGTTCATCAGGTGCTTGTAATTACAAATCTTGATCTAATAACTCACAGCAGGGCCCATTCCTGCGCCCACCAAGAGTAACTGTGAGAGCTTACAGTCTTGTGGCAACACCGTCCACCACCACCACCACCACCCCCAATTTTTCTGCCCTGTTCAACAGGTGCATGCAATTACAAATCTTGATCTATTAACTCACAGCAGGGCCCATTCCTGTGCCCACCAGTCTTGTGGCTACACCAACATCTAATAGGGCAAATTTCTGCAGAGTATATACACCAGGCCCCTACTTTCATACATCCAACTTACAAACGACTCCTACTTGCAAATGGAAAGAGAAAACAGGAAGTGAGAGGAAATCTACCCCTAGGAAGGGAAATTCTATCCTGTTAGATTTAATTTGGGAAAAAGGTATCTCCTCTCTACTGATACTTTATCACCAATCCTTGTTTCAATTAAAACCCCACTTTTTCCAAAAACATTTGTCATTGGGACGGAAAGTGAGGTGATATGTTCTGAACAGATGTGCAAAGACAGCAAATGTTACAGGGGTGATAACCCCTCCCTATGTTCTCCAAAAAGCTTAAAAATAGATTTTTTTGGGATGGAGCTACACTTCATAATGTACCTGTTCAGATTCTACTTAAGAACAAACCTAAAGCCGCAAGTGGTTTTAAATGGCTTCTTTTTTTCCTTTAAAAATGTCATTTTGTGCAAGGACAGTTCTAAACACGGGAAACACATGCCACTTCACAGGCATACTTTACACACCCCCCAGGGACCATATTTAAAGGAAAATTTCACTTTTTTTTTTTTCACTTTATGCATCATTAAAATGGCTGCTCCCGAAAAAACGTTAGTTTTTAAAAGTTCTTTTTGCATTGATATATGTCCCCTGGGGCAGGACCCGGGTCCCCAAACCTGTTTTATGACATTAACATGCATATTGGCCGTTGTAATTAGCACTTTTGATTTCGAACGTTCGCGTCCATTATAACGTATAGGGTTCGAAAATTCGCGCGAACTTTCGGTCGGTTCGAAGGTTCTGGTGCGAACCGAACCCGGGGGTGTTCGGCTCATCCCTAGTCACCCTATATAGATCTTTATATCACTAGAGGGATCACCAGCTCTATATAGATCTTTATATCACTAGAGGGGTCACCAGCAGGAGGAAGGAGGTCCTGATTCCTCTATATAGATCTTTATATCACTAGAGAGGTCACCAGCAGGAGGAAGGAGGTCCTGATTCCTCTATATAGATCTTTACATCACTAGAGGGGTCACCAGCAGGAGGAAGGAGGTCCTGATTCCTCTATATAGATCTTTATATCACTAGAGGGGTCACCAGCAGGAGGAAGGAGGTCCTGATTCCTCTATATAGATCTTTATATCACTAGAGGGGTCACCGGCAGGAGGAAGGAGGTCCTGATTCCTCTATATAGATCTTTACATCACTAGAGGGGTCACCAGCAGGAGGATAGAGGTCCTGATTCCTCTATATAGATCTTTATATCACTAGAGGGGTCACCAGCAGGAGGAAGGAGGTCCTGATTCCTCTATATAGATCTTTACATCACTAGAGGGGTCACCAGCAGGAGGATGGAGGTCCTGATTCCTCTATATAGATCTTTATATCACTAGAGGGGTCACCAACAGGAGGAAGGAGGTCCTGATTCCTCTATATAGATCTTTATATCACTAGAGAGGTCACCAGCAGGAGGAAGGAGGTCCTGATTCCTCTATATAGATCTTTACATGACTAGAGGGGTCACCAGCAGGAGGAAGGAGGTCCTGATTCCTCTCTATAGATCTTTATATCACTAGAGGGGTCACCAGCAGGAGGAAGGAGGTCCTGATTCCTCTATATAGATCTTTATATCACTAGAGGGGTCACCAGCAGGAGGAAGGAGGTGCTGATTCCTCTCTATAGATCTTTATATCACTAGAGGGGTCACCAGCAGGAGGAAGGAGGTGCTGATTCCTCTATATAGATCTTTATATCACTAGAGGGGTCACCAGCAGGAGGAAGGAGGTCCTGATTCCTCTATATAGATCTTTATATCACTAGAGGTGTCACCAGCAGGAGGAAGGAGGTCCTGATTCCTCTATATAGGTCTTTATATCACTAGAGGGATCACCAGCAGGAGGAAGGAGGTCCTGATTCCTCTACATAGATCTTTATATCACTAGAGGGGTCACCAGCAGGAGGAAGGAGGTCCTGATTCCTCTACATAGATCTTTATATCACTAGAGAGGTCACCGGCAGGAGGAAGGAGGTCCTGATTCCTCTATATAGATCTTTATATCACTAGAGGGGTCACCAGCAGGAAAAATGAGGTCCTGATTCCTCTATATAGATCTTTATATCACTAGAGGGGTCACCAGCAGGAGGAAGGAGGTCCTGATTCCTCTATATAGATCTTTATATCACTAGAGGGATCACCAGCAGGAGGAAGGAGGTCCTGATTCCTCTACATAGATCTTTATATCACTAGAGGGATCACCAGCAGGAGGAAGGAGGTCCTGATTCCTCTATATAGATCTTTATATCACTAGAGGGGTCACCAGCAGGAGGAAGGAGGTCCTGATTCCTCTATATAGATCTTTATATCACTAGAGAGGTCACCAGCAGGAGGAAGGAGGTCCTGATTCCTCTATATAGATCTTTATATCACTAGAGGGGTCACCAGCAGGAGGAAGGAGGTGCTGATTCCTCTATATAGATCTTTATATCACTAGAGGGGTCACCAGCAGGAGGAAGGAGGTCCTGATTCCTCTATATAGGTCTTTATATCACTAGAGGGATCACCAGCAGGAGGAAGGAGGTCCTGATTCCTCTATATAGATCTTTATATCACTAGAGGTGTCACCAGCAGGAGGAAGGAGGTCCTGATTCCTCTATATAGGTCTTTATATCACTAGAGGGATCACCAGCAGGAGGAAGGAGGTCCTGATTCCTCTACATAGATCTTTATATCACTAGAGGGGTCACCAGCAGGAGGAAGGAGGTCCTGATTCCTCTACATAGATCTTTATATCACTAGAGAGGTCACCGGCAGGAGGAAGGAGGTCCTGATTCCTCTATATAGATCTTTACATCACTAGAGGGGTCACCAGCAGGGGGAAGGAGGTCCTGATTCCTCTATATAGATCTTTATATCACTAGAGAGGTCACCAGCAGGAGGAAGGAGGTCCTGATTCCTCTATATAGATCTTTATATCACTAGAGGGATCACCAGCGGGAGGAAGGAGGTCCTGATTCCTCTATATAGATCTTTATATCACTAGAGGGGTCACCAGCAGGAGGAAGGAGGTCCTGATTCCTCTATATAGATCTTTATATCACTAGAGGGGTCACCAGCAGGAGGAAGGAGGTCCTGATTCCTCTATATAGATCTTTATATCACTAGAGGGGTCACCAGCAGGAGGAAGGAGGTCCTGATTCCTCTATATAGGTCTTTATATCACTAGAGGGATCACCAGCAGGAGGAAGGAGGTCCTGATTCCTCTATATAGATCTTTATATCACTAGAGGTGTCACCAGCAGGAGGAAGGAGGTCCTGATTCCTCTATATAGGTCTTTATATCACTAGAGGGATCACCAGCAGGAGGAAGGAGGTCCTGATTCCTCTACATAGATCTTTATATCACTAGAGGGGTCACCAGCAGGAGGAAGGAGGTCCTGATTCCTCTACATAGATCTTTATATCACTAGAGAGGTCACCGGCAGGAGGAAGGAGGTCCTGATTCCTCTATATAGATCTTTATATCACTAGAGGGGTCACCAGCAGGAAAAAGGAGGTCCTATGATTCCTCTATATAGATCTTTATATCACTAGAGGGGTCACCAGCAGGAGGAAGGGGGTCCTGATTCCTCTACATAGATCTTTATATCACTAGAGGGATCACCAGCAGGAGGAAGGAGGTCCTGATTCCTCTACATAGATCTTTACATCACTAGAGGGGTCACCAGCAGGAGGATGGAGGTCCTGATTCCTCTATATAGATCTTTATATCACTAGAGGGGTCACCAACAGGAGGAAGGAGGTCCTGATTCCTCTATATAGATCTTTATATCACTAGAGAGGTCACCAGCAGGAGGAAGGAGGTCCTGATTCCTCTATATAGATCTTTACATCACTAGAGGGATCACCAGCAGGAGGAAGGAGGTCCTGATTCCTCTATATAGATCTTTATATCACTAGAGGGGTCACCAGCAGGAGGAAGGGGGTCCTGATTCCTCTACATAGATCTTTATATCACTAGAGGGATCACCAGCAGGAGGAAGGAGGTCCTGATTCCTCTACATAGATCTTTACATCACTAGAGGGGTCACCAGCAGGAGGATGGAGGTCCTGATTCCTCTATATAGATCTTTATATCACTAGAGGGGTCACCAACAGGAGGAAGGAGGTCATGATTCCTCTATATAGATCTTTATATCACTAGAGAGGTCACCAGCAGGAGGAAGGAGGTCCTGATTCCTCTATATAGATCTTTACATCACTAGAGGGATCACCAGCAGGAGGAAGGAGGTCCTGATTCCTCTATATAGATCTTTATATCACTAGAGGGGTCACCAGCAGGAGGAAGGAGGTCCTGATTCCTCTATATAGATCTTTACATCACTAGAGGGGTCACCAGCAGGAGGATGGAGGTCCTGATTCCTCTATATAGATCTTTACATCACTAGAGGGGTCACCAACAGGAGGAAGGAGGTCCTGATTCCTCTATATAGATCTTTATATCACTAGAGGGATCACCAGCAGGAGGAAGGAGGTCCTGATTCCTCTATATAGATCTTTATATCACTAGAGGGGTCACCAGCAGGAGGAAGGAGGTCCTGATTCCTCTATATAGATCTTTATATCACTAGAGGGGTCACCAGCAGGAGGAAGGAGGTCCTGATTCCTCTATATAGATCTTTATATCACTAGAGGGGTCACCAGCAGGAAGAAGGAGGTCCTGATTCCTCTATATAGATCTTTATATCACTAGAGGGATCACCAGCAGGAGGAAGGAGGTCCTGATTCCTCTATATAGATCTTTATATCACTAGAGGGGTCACCAGCAGGAGGAAGGAGGTCCTGATTCCTCTATATAGATCTTTATATCACTAGAGAGGTCACCAGCAGGAGGAAGGAGGTCCTGATTCCTCTATATAGATCTTTACATCACTAGAGGGATCACCAGCAGGAGGAAGGAGGTCCTGATTCCTCTATATAGATCTTTATATCACTAGAGGGGTCACCAGCAGGAGGATAGAGGTCCTGATTCCTCTATATAGATCTTTATATCACTAGAGGGATCATCAGCAGGAGGAAGGAGGTCCTGGTTCCTATATATACAGTGGTGTGAAAAAGTGTTTGCCCCCTTCCTCATTTCCTGTTCCTTTGCATGTTTGTCACACTTAAGTGTTTCGGAGCATCAAACCAATTTAAACAATAGTCAAGGACAACACAAGTAAACACAAAATGCAATTTGTAAATGAAGGTGTTTATTATTAAAGGTGAAAAAAAATCCAAACCATCATGGCCCTGTGTGAAAAAGTGATTGCCCCCCTTGTTAAAACATACTATAACTGTGGTTGTCCAAACCTGAGTTCAATTTCTCTAGCCACACCCAGGCCTGATTATTGCCACACCTGTTCACAATCAAGGCATCACTTAAATAGGAGCTGCTTGACACAGTAAGGTCCACCAGAAGATCCTTAAAAGCTACACATCATGCCGAGACCCAAAGAAATTCAGGAACAATTGAGAAAAGAAAGTAATTGAGATCTATCAGTCTGGAAAGGGTTATAAAGCCATTTCCAAAGCTTTGGGAATCCAGCGAACCACAGTGAGAGCCATTATCCACAAATGGCGAAGACATGGAACAGTGGTGAACCTTCCCAGGAGTGGCCGGCCGCCCAAAATTACCCCAAGAGCGCAGCGACGACTCATCCAAGAGGTCACAAAAGACCCCACAACAACGTCCAAGGAACTGCAGGCCTCACTTGCCTCAGTTAAGGTCAGCGTTCATGCCTCCACCATCAGGAAAAGACTGGGCAAAAATGGCCTGCATGGCAGAGTTCCAAGGAGAAAACCACTGCTGAGCAAAAAGAACATCAAAGCTCGTCTCAATTTCTCCACAACACATCTTGATGATCCCCAAGACTTTTGGGACAACATTCTGTGGACCGATGAGACAAAAGTGGAACTCTTTGGAAGGTGTGTGTCCAAGTATATCTGGCGTAGAAGGAACACTGCATTTCAGAAAAAGAACATTATACCAACAGTAAAATATGGTGGTGGTAGTGTGATGGTCTGGGGCTGTTTTGCTGCTTCAGGACCTGGAAGACTTGCCGTGATAAAAGGAACTATGAATTCTGCTGTCTACCAAGAGATCCTGAAGGAGAATGTCCGACCATCTGTTCGTGTACTCAAGCTGAAACGAACTTGGGTTCTGCAGCAGGACAATGATCCTAAACACACCAGCAAGTCCACCACCGAATGGCTGAAGAAAAAAAAAAATGAAGACTTTGGAGTGGCCTAGCCAAAGTCCTGACCTGAATCCTATTGAGATGTTGTGGTATGACCTTAAAAAGGCAGTTCATGCTCGAAAACCCTCTAATGTAACTGAATTAGGACAATTCTGCAAAGATGAGTGGGCCAAAATTCCTCCAGGACGCTGTAAAAGCCTCATTGCACGTTATCGCAAACGCTTGGTTGCAGTTGTTGCTGCTAAGGGTGGCCCAACCAGTTATTAGGTTTAGGGGGCAATCACTTTTTCACACAGGGCCATGATGGTTTGGATTTTTTTTCACCTTTAATAATAAACACCTTCATTTACAAATTGCATTTTGTGTTTACTTGTGTTGTCCTTGACTATTGTTTAAATTGGTTTGATGTTCCGAAACACTTAAGTGTGACAAACATGCAAAGGAACAGGAAATGAGGAAGGGGGCAAACACTTTTTCACACCACTGTAGATCTTTATATAATGAGAGAGGTCACAGCAGGAGTTCAGTCCATCCAAGTCCTCTGTAATCTATCCAAGGAGCCTGTGGGTGATGGCTGGGGTTGGATGGACTAGAGATGATGGCCAGTGGAGATTAGGGCAACAGAACTGGTAGATGTGCCGCAGCAGCTTCCCTGAGCTTCTCTGCATCATGAAACCACTTCCAAACCTCACAACTTTTGAACTTCAAAAAAAGGGACAATCAAAAAGAATGAAGAGTTTCCCTTACAAATGGTTTTGCATGAACTATGGAAGTGTGCGTTACACAAAGTGCAGAATGATTCAGTAGTCCATTATGCACAGCGTTCAGGAATAGGTTACGTGCGGAGTAAGGGGCTCAGGAATTCACTATGTACACAGGGGAGGGATCAGGAGGGCACTATGTACACAGGAGAGGGATCAGGAGGGCACTACGTACACAGGGGAGGGATCAGGAGGGCACTATGTACACAGGAGAGGGATCAGGAGGGCACTACGTACACAGGGGAGGGATCAGGAGGGCACTACGTACACAGAGGAGGGATCAGGAGGGTACTATGTACACAGTGGAGGGATCAGGAGGGCACTACATACACAGGGGAGGGATCAGGAGGGTACTATGTACACAGGGGAGGGATCAGGAGGGCACTACATACACAGGGGAGGGATCAGGAGGGTACTATGTACACAGGGGAGGGATCAGGAGGGCACTACATACACAGGGGAGGGATCAGGAGGGTACTATGTACACAGGGGAGGGATCAGGAGGGCACTACATACACAGGGGAGGGATCAGGAGGGTACTATGTACACAGGGGAGGGATCAGGAGGGTACTATGTACACAGGGGAGCTACCCCAATTGCTGGTGTTCTTTTGATCCTATACGCTGTGTACTCTGCACAGTGTACACTTAAAGCTACCCCAATTGCTGGTGTTCTTCTGATCCTATACCACGGGCAGGCAGCTGCAGTAATTACAGTCGGAGTACTGTGTACTCTGCACAGTGTGCACTTAAAGCTACCCCAATTGCTGGTGTTTTTCTGATCCTATACCACAGGCAGGCAGCTACAGTAATTGCAGTCAGTGTACTGTGTACTCTGCACAGTGTGCACCTAAAGCTACCCCAATTGCTGGTGTTCTTCTGATCCTATACCGCAGGCAGCTGTAGTAATTACAGTCGGTGTACTGTGTACTCTGCACAGTGTGCACATAAAGCTATCCCAATTGCTGGTGTTCTTCTGATCCTATACCACAGACAGGCAGCTTCAGTAATTACAGTTAGTGTACTGTGTACTCTGCACAGTGTGCACCTAAAGCTACCCCAATTAATGGTGTTCTTCTGATCCTATACCGCAGGCAGCTGCAGTAATTACAGTCGGTGTACTGTGTAATCTGCACAGTGTGCACTTAAAGCTACCCCAATTGCTGGTGTTCTTCTGATCCTATACCACAGGCAGGCAGCTGCAGTAATTACAGATGGTGTGCTGTGTACTCTGCACAGTGTGCACTTAAAGCTACCCCAATTGCTGGTGTTCTTCTGATCCTATACCACAGGCAGGCAGCTGCAGTAATTACAGTCGGTGTACTGTGTACTCTGAACAGTGTGCACCTAAAGCTACCCCAATTTCTGGTGTTCTTCTGATTCTTTACCACAGGCAGCTGCAGTAATTACAGTTGGTGTACTGTGTACTCTGCACAGTGTGCACTTAAAGCTACCCCAATTGCTGGTGTTCTTCAGATCCTATACCACGGGCAGGCAGCTGTAGTAATTACAGTCGGTGTACTGTGTACTCTGCACAGTGTGCACATAAAGCTATCCCAATTGCTGGTGTTCTTCTGATCCTATACCACAGACAGGCAGCTTCAGTAATTACAGTTAGTGTACTGTGTACTCTGCACAGTGTGCACCTAAAGCTACCCCAATTAATGGTGTTCTTCTGATCCTATACCGCAGGCAGCTGCAGTAATTACAGTCGGTGTACTGTGTACCCTGCACAGTGTGCACATAAAGCTACCCCAATTGCTGGTGTTCTTCTGATCCTATACCACAGGCAGGCAGCTGCAGTAATTACAGTTGGTGTGCTGTGTACTCTGCACAGTGTGCACTTAAAGCTACCCCAATTGCTGGTGTTCTTCTGATCCTATACCACAGGCAGGCAGCTGCAGTAATTACAGTTGGTGTGCTGTGTACTCTGCACAGTGTGCACTTAAAGCTACCCCAATTGCTGGTGTTCTTCTGATCCTATACCACAGGCAGGCAGCTGCAGTAATTACAGTTGGTGTGCAGTGTACTCTGCACAGTGTGCACTGAAAGCTACCCAAATTGCTGGTGTTCTTCTGATCCTATACCACAGGCAGGCAGCTGCAGTAATTACAGTCGGTGTACTGTGTACTCTGAACAGTGTGCACCTAAAGCTACCCCAATTTCTGGTGTTCTTCTGATTCTTTACCACAGGCAGCTGCAGTAATTACAGTTGGTGTACTGTGTACTCTGCACAGTGTGCACTTAAAGCTACCCAATTGCTGGTGTTCTTCTGATCCTATACCACAGGCAGGCAGCTACAGTAATTACAGTCAGTGTACTGTGTACTCTGCACAGTGTGCACCTAAAGCTACCCCAATTGCTGGTGTTCTTCTGATCCTATACCGCAGGCAGCTGCAGTAATTACAGTCGGTGTACTGTGTACCCTGCACAGTGTGCACATAAAGCTACCCCTATTGCTGGTGTTCTTCTGATCCTATACCACAGGCAGGCAGCTTCAGTAATTATAGTTAGTGTACTGTGTACTCTGCACAGTGTGCACATTAAGCTACCCCAATTGCTGGTGTCCTTCTGATCCTATACCGCAGGCAGCTGCAGTAATTATAGTTAGTGTACTGTGTACTCTGCACAGTGTGCACCTAAAGCTACCCCAATTGCTGGTGTTCTTCTGATCCTATACCACAGGCAGGCAGCTTCAGTAATTACAGTTAGTGTACTGTGTACTCTGCACAGTGTGCACATTAAGCTACCCCAATTGCTGGTGTTCTTCTGATCCTATACCACAGGCAGGCAGCTACAGTAATTACAGTTGGCATACTGTGTACTCTGCACAGTGTACACATAAAGCTACCCCAATTACTGGTGTTCTTCTGATCCTATACCACAGGCAGGCAGCTGCAGTAATTACAGCCGGTGTACTGTGTACTCTGCACAGTGTGCACCTAAAGCTACCCCAATTGCTGGTGTTCTTATGATCCTATACAGCAGGCAGCTGCAGTAATTACAGTTGTTGTACTGTGTACTCTGCACAGTGTGCACTTAAAGCTACCCCAATTGCTGGTGTTCTTCTGATCCTATACCGCAGGCAGCTGCAGTAATTATAGTTGGTGTACTGTGTACTCTGCACAGTGTGCACCTAAAGTTACCCCAATTTCTGGTGTTCTGCTGATCCTATCCACAGGCAGCTGTAGCAATTACAGTTGGTGTATTATGCCATCTGCACAGTGTGCACCTAAAGCTACCCCAATTTCTGGTGTTCTGCTGATCCTATCCGCAGGCAGCTGTAGCAATTACAGTTGGTGTATTGTGCCATATGCACAGTGTGCACATAAAGCTACCCTAATTGCTGGTGTTCTTCTGATCCTTTACCACAGGCAGGCAGCTGCAGTAATTACAGTCGGTGTACTGTGTACTCTGCACAGTGTGCACCTAAAGCTACCCCAATTTCTGGTGTTCTTCTGATCCTATACCGCAGGCAGCTGCAGTAATTACAGTCGGTGTACTGTGAACTCTGCACAGTGTGCACTTAAAGCTACCCCAATTGCTGGTGTTCTGCTGATCCTATACCGAAGGCAGTTGCAGTAATTACAGTTGGTGTACTGTGTACTCTGCACAGTGTGCACATAAAGCTACCCAATTGCTGGTGTTTTTTTCTTATCCTATACCATAGGCAAACAGCTGCAGTAATTACAGTTAGTGTACTGTGTACTCTGCACAGTGTGCACCTAAAGCTACCCCAATTGCTGGTGTTCTTTTGATCCTATACCACAGGCAGGCAGCTGCAGTAATTTCAGTTGGTGTGCTGTGTACTCTGCACAGTGTGCACTTAAAGCTACACCAATTGTTGGTGTTCTTCTGATCCTATACCACAGGCAGGCAGCTGCAGTAATTACAGTTGGTGTTCTGTGTACTCTGCACAGTGTGCACCTAATGCTACCCCAATTGCTGGTGTTCTTATGATCCTATACTGCAGGCAGCTGCAGTAATTACAGTTGTTGTACTGTGTACTCTGCACAGTGTGCACTTAAAGCTACCCCAATTGCTGGTGTTCTTCTGATCCTATACCACAGGCAGCTGCAGTAATTATAGTTGGTGTACTGTGTACTCTGCACAGTGTGCACCTAAAGTTACCCCAATTTCTGGTGTTCTGCTGATCCTATCCACAGGCAGCTGTAGCAATTACAGTTGGTGTATTGTGCCATCTGCACAGTGTGCACCTAAAGCTACCCCAATTTCTGGTGTTCTGCTGATCCTATCCGCAGGCAGCTGTAGCAATTACAGTTGGTGTATTGTGCCATATGCACAGTGTGCACCTAAAGCTACCCCAATTGCTGGTGTTCTTCTGATCCTTTACCACAGGCAGGCAGCTGCAGTAATTACAGTCGGTGTACTGTGTACTCTGCACAGTGTGCACCTAAAGCTACCCCAATTGCTGGTGTTCTTCTGATCCTATACCGCAGGCAGCTGCAGTAATTACAGTCGGTGTACTGTGAACTCTGCACAGTGTGCACTTAAAGCTACCCCAATTGCTTGTGTTCTGCTGATCCTATACCGAAGGCAGTTGCAGTAATTACAGTTGGTGTACTGTGTACTCTGCACAGTGTGCACATAAAGCTACCCAGTTGCTGGTGTTTTTTTCTTATCCTATACCATAGGCAAACAGCTGCAGTAATTACAGTTAGTGTACTGTGTACTCTGCACAGTGTGCACCTAAAGCTACCCCAATTGCTGGTGTTCTTTTGATCCTATACCACTGGCAGGCAGCTGCAGTAATTTCAGTTGGTGTGCTGTGTACTCTGCACAGTGTGCACTTAAAGCTACACCAATTGTTGGTGTTCTTCTGATCCTATACCACAGGCAGGCAGCTGCAGTAATTACAGTTGGTGTACTGTGTACTCTGCACAGTGTGCACTTAAAGCTACCCCAATTGCTGGTGTTCTTCTGATCCTATACCACAGGCAGGCAGCTACAGTTATTACAGTCAGTGTACTGTGTACTCTGCACAGTGTGCACCTAAAGCTACCCCAATTGTTGGTGTTCTTCTGATCCTATACCGCAGGCAGCTGCAGTAATTACAGTCGGTGTACTGTGTACCCTGCACAGTGTGCACATAAAGCTACCCTTATTGCTGGTGTTCTTCTGATCCTATACCACAGGCAGGCAGCTTCAGTAATTACAGTTAGTGTACTGTGTACTCTGCACAGTGTGCACATTAAGCTACCCCAATTGCTGGTGTCCTTCTGATCCTATACCGCAGGCAGCTGCAGTAATTACAGTTGGTGTACTGTGTACTGTGTACTCTGCACAGCGTGCACATAAAGCTACCCAATTGCTGGTGTTCTTCTGATCATATACCACAGGCAGGCAGCTGCATTAATTACAGTTGGTGTACTCTGCACAGTGTGCACCTAAAACTACCCCAATTGCTGGTGTTCTGCTGATCCTATCCACAGGCAGCTGTAGCAATTACAGTTAGTGTATTGTGCCATCTGCACAGTGTGCACCTAAAGCCACCCCAATTGCTGGTGCTCTGCTGATCCTATCCGCAGGTAGCTGTAGTAATTACAGTTGGTGTATTGTGTCATCTGCACAGTGTGCACCTAAAGCTACCCCAATTGCTGGTGTTCTTCTGATCCTATACCGCAGGCAGCTGCAGTAATTACAGTTGGTGTACTGTGTATTCTGCACAGTGTGCACCTAAAGCTACCCCAGTTGCTGGTGTTCTGCTGATCCTATCCAGAGACAGCTGTAGCAATTACAGTTGGTGTATTGTGCCATCTGTACCATGTGCACTTAAATCTACCCCAATTGCTGGTGTTCTTCTGATCCTATTCCACAGGCAGGCAGCTGCAGTAATTACAGTCGTGTGCTGTGTACTCATAATAATATTAATACTACGGGCAGGCAGTTGATTCTGCTAGCTGCAGTATATCTGTATATACGTCCCAGCTTTGTGCAGCTACATCTCCCTGCAGGCCATTAGTATGTCTCGAAGGACAACAAGGAGAGGCAGACAGTCACGAGCCAATAAAAGAGGGCAAGCAGGCTCTGTGTCTATAGGCAACAGTGCTGGTCGTGGACACGGTGCATCCTCATCAGCACATGGCCATGGGACACGCTTGTCCTTTTTTTCGTCAGCTGGCCACGTTGAGCCGCATCATGCCGATGACTTTGTCGAGTGGATGACCAAGCCGTCCTCATCCTCCTCATCCTCTCTCACCCAGGCTTAGGGTACTGGCAAAGCAGCTGCCAATGCAGCCTCTTCCCTAAGCTCAATGGCATCAATCACTCCTTCCCTAGACCCACCATGTCCTCCTGAGGAGTCCCCCAAACTGTTTGAGAACAGTGTTGGGTACATGCTCCATGAGGATGCCCAGCGTTTTGAAGGCTCTGATGATGATACCCAGCTAGAGGAAGGCAGTAACGTGAGCCCAGAGAGAGGGGATGCCCAAGAAGGACAGCAATCTGGCAGTCATGTTCCCCCAGCTGCAGCATACTGCCAGGTTTGCTCCAGTGATGAGGAGGGAGGGGATGATGAGGTCACTGACTCCACGTGGGTGCCTGATAGGAGAGAGGAGGAGGAGGCACATCTCCAACAAGGCAGGATGCCCTCCAGGGACCAGCTTAAGGGCAGCACACCGACTGCATCACACCGCACAGCTGCGCATGTGCAGGGCGCTGCCTCTGCGCATTATTCCAAAAGTTCTTTGGTGTGGGCTTTTATTGAGACGAGTGCATCCGATCGCACCGCTGCTATTTGCAACATATGTCTCAAGCGTATCTCGCGTGGCCAAAACATCAGCCGCTTGGGCACCACATGCTTAACAGACATATGCCGACCTGCCATGCAGTTCGTTGGCAAGCGTACCTAAAAGACCCACACCAAAGAACAAAGCGAACCTCTCCTTGCTCCTCATCAGCTGGGATCTCCATCCCCACTATACCTTCAGTCCTCTCTGAAACCTGCACTGAGATGAATGAAGGTGTAGAATTAGGTGTGTCACAGCCAAGTACTTGCAGGCACTCTGCTATCGGTTATACCAATAGGTATGAATGTGGTGCTTACCAAAACAAAAAGGCTCAACTCCGACAAAATGATTAGGATGGACCTTTGGAGGTATAAGCGTCTTAAACTTGATGTCTCGTCAATGATAAAGCCAGCGATTAGTGTATCACTGCCAACACCAATTAATGAGGACCACCCCCCCCACAGTAGAGATAAGCTCAGACATGTTCGCATGGTCCCGCCAGGAAGTCAGCGCAGCACTGCGCTAATCACAGGCAGTGAGACATTGCCCGATCTCTGCAGCTGCGCATCGGGACAATGTCTCACTGCCTGTGATTAGCGCAGCGCTACGCCGACTTCCTGGCGGGCTCTGCATGTGGACTAGGGATGAGCCGAACACCCCCCCCCCCCGTTCGGCTCGCACCAGAACCGAGCATTAGAACCCTATTAGTTACAATGGATACGAACGTCCGAAATCAAAAGTGCTAATTTTAAAGGCTAATATGCAAGTTATTGTCATAAAAAGTGTTTGGGGACCCGGGTCCTGCCCCAGGGCACATGTATCAATGCAAATTTTTTTTAAAAAAAACGGCCGTTTTTTCAGGAGCAGTGATTTTATAAAATGCTTAAATTGAAACAATAAAAGTGTAATATTCCTTTAAATTTCATACCTGGGGGGTGTGGATAGTATGCCTGTGAAGGGGCGCATGTTTCCTGTGCTTAGAACTGTCCCTGCAAAAAGTGTCATTTTTGCAGGAAAAAAAGCTATTTAAAGCGGTTCTGCACCCGTTTTTTTTTTTGGGCTATATGCCAAGGGCATATAGCTCAATTGGGGGACTTACCTGTTCCATCTTCCATCTCGATCGCCGCCGGTTTTCGTCCGATGAAGTTCTTCATCTTCTTCTTTTGTGCTGGGGGCCATCTTGCCTGTGGGCATGTGAAACCCCCACAGGCACTTTAGATGGCCCAGCATGCACCGCCGTTACTCGCGCGTGCGCAGTAACGGCACATCTGCCGACATCTCACGAGATTTCGGAAGATGTGTCTGAAATCTCGCGAGATTTCGGAAGATGTGGCCGAAATCTCGTGAGATTTCGGAATATGTCCGCACTGACTCCTGGGAACAATGACACCAGATCCCAGGAGACAGTGCGGCCTGACGACGATCGACGCAGAGACCCCGCCCACCCCCGAAGAGACAGAAGACCGGAAGTCATCAATTACAAGGTAAGTAAAAAAAAAAAAAAAACACATTTCATTTAGTACTCTTTGCCTGATTTGGAAGGCAAAGAGATTTACTAAATGAAATGGGTGCAGAACCACTTTAAAATCACTCATGTATTGACGGATCCCGTAACACAGAGAACAGTCATTCATTGAAAGTCATTCATAAAAAAAAAGTCATTGATAAATAATAAAAAAAAATTAAAAAAAAAGCGTGGGGGTCCACCCAAATTCAATAACCAGGCCCTTCAGGTCGCTATGGATATTAAGGGGGACCCCAGCCAAAAAAAAAAAATGGCGTGGGGTCCCCCTCAAAATCCATACCAGACCCTTGAGGTCTGGGATGGATTTTAAGGGGAACCCTTGCCAAAAAAAATGGCGTGGGGTCCCCCTCAAAATCCATACCAGACCCTTATCCGAGCACGCAACCTGGCAGGCCGCAGGAAAAGAGGGGGGACGAGAGCGGCCCCCCTCCCTCCTGAACCGTACCAGGCCACATGCCCTCAACATTGGGAGGATGCTTTGGGGGTCTGAGACCCCCAAAGCACCTTGTCCCCATGTTGATGAGGACAAGGGCCTCTTCCCCACAACCCTGGCCATTGGTTGTGGGGGTCTGCGGGCGGGAGGGCTTATCGGAATCTGGAAGCCCCCTTTAACAAGGGGACCCCCAGATCCACCCCCCCCCCCCTGTGTGAAATGGTAAGGGGGTACTTTCCCCTACCATTTCACCAAAAAAGTGTCAAAAATGGTAAAAATGACAGGAGACAGTCTTTGACAATTCCTTTATTAAAATCTTCTTTCTTCTTTCTTCTGGTCTTCCTTTCTTCATCCTTCGGTTTCTTCATCTTCTCCTTCCGGCATCTTCTTCCATCTTCTTCTTCCTCCGATCCGCTTCTTCTTACGCTGGTCTTCTTGTCCTTCTCGTCCGGCATCTTCTTCCATGGCGTCGGCGTCTGTTCTTCTGTTGGGCCGCTCCGCGCAATGGGAGGCTCCCGCTGTGTGAGGCTTTGCTCCGTCTCACAGGTCTTTGATAACAGAGGGCACCTGGTGACCCCGCCCCCCTCTGACGTCATGGGGAAAGCCATAGGGAATTCCCCATGATGTCCCCGTGCGTCAGAGGGGGGCGGGTCACCAGGTGCCCTCCATTATAAAAGACCTGTCAGACGCAGCGAATCCTCACACAGCGGGAGCCTCCCATTGCGCGGAGCGGCCCAGAAGAGACGCCGACGCCATGGAAGAAGATGCCGGATGAGAAGACCGGAGGAAGAAGAAGCGGATCGGAGAAAGAAGAAGATGGAAGAAGAAGATGGAAGAAGATGCCGGAAGGAGAAGATGAAGAAACCGAAGGATGAAGAAAGGAAGACCAGAAGAAAGAAGATTTTAATAAAGGAATTGTCAAAGACCGTCTCCTGTCATTTTTACCATTTTTGACACTTTTTTGGTGAAATGGTAGGGGTACTTTTGTACCCCCTTACCATTTCACACAGGGGGGGGGGGGGGCGGGATCTTGGGGTCTGGTATGGATTTTGAGGGGGACCCCACGCCATTTTTTTGGGCTGGGGTTCCCCTTAAAATCCATCCCAGACCTCAAGGGTCTGGTATGGATTTTGAGTGGGACCCCACGCCATTTATTTATTTTTTTTGGTTGGGGTCCCCCTTAATATCCATAGCAGACCTGAAGGGCCTGGTTATTGAATTTGGGGGGACCTCCACGCTTTTTTTTTTTTTTATCAATTACTTTTTTTTTATGAATGGCTTTCAATGAATGACTGCTCTCTGTGTTACGGGAGCCGTCAATTCATTAGCCGAGAGTGATGACACTTTTTGCAGGGACAGTTCTAAGCACAGGAAACATGCGCCCCTTCACAGGCATACTATAGACACCCCCCAGATGTGATACTGCAATGCTGTACTAACAGCACGCACACACTAATCCCCAGAATCATAGCACATAATGTCAGCAGTCAGCAGCACATAACACTGACACGCTGACACTGACAACACAACAAAATATGCACGGCCGCCCCCGCCGCGGCCTTTTATACTGTGGGGCGTGTACTAAACCCCCTGAGCTATAATTTGCCACAGGCATCCTGCCTGTGGCCAATTATTGCTCTCCTCGCCGCTGGCTCTTTGATTGGCCAAGCATGCGGGTCACAGTGCATGCTTGGCCAATCATCAGCCAGCAATGCACTGCAACTGGCGCAATGCATTGCGGGCCGCTCGCATCACACGAATTTGATGCGAGCGGCCCAAATAGTTCTGGGCTCACCGAGCAGGCGAACGCCCGATGTTCGATTCGAACACCGGGCCCATCCCTAATGTGGACCATGCAAACACGTCTAAGCTCATCCTTACTCCACAGCAGTCACAAAACTGTAAGGAGGCACAAATGGGATATAACACACACTAATGCGGCGTACACACAATCGGACTTTGCCGCGGACCTTCCAGCGGGGCTTCGCCGGACTTTCCGAGCGTGTGACTTGCCCACACACGCCCGGACTTCTCCGGCGGACAATCCACGGGAAAAAGTCTGCGGGACTTTTGAAAATGAACGGACTTGCCCACACACGGAGCAGTCCGTTCATTTAGAACGTAACTGCAGGTAGACGGGGCTAGCGAAGGCAGTGAATGCTGCCGTGCTAGCCCCGTCACCTGGTATGGATTTAAAGGGAATCCCCACGCCGTTTTTCGGTGTGGGCCCCCCCCCCAAATCCATCTCAGACCCTTGTCCGAGCACGCAGCCCGGCCGGCCAGGAAAGGGGTGGGGACGAGCGAGCGCCCCTCCTGAGCCGTACCAGGCAGCGTGCCCTCAACATGGGGGGTGCCCTGGGGAAAGGGGGGCCGTGCCCACCCCAAAGCACCTTGTCCCCATGTTGATGAGCATGAACCCTGGCCGTTGGTTGTCGGGGTCTGTGGGCGGGGGGCTTATCGGAATCCGGGAGCCCCCTTTAATAAGGGGGCCCCCAGATCCCAGCCCCCCACCCTATGTGAATGAGTATGGGGTACATACCGGAGGATGCTGGGACTGTGACATCATAGGGGGCGGGGTCACCATGTGACATGAGCTTGTGACCCTGCCCCCTTGTCCCTATATAAGTCCCAGCACAGCGCGGCTCTGCCATTCCGGCCAGAGAGAGCGACGAGTCAACATCGGAAGAAGAAGAAGAAGAAGAGGAAGAGGAAGACGGCGCAGAAGGCGACGACAGCGGCAAGAACAGAAGAGACCCCGGAAGACCCCCGAAGGCGGATCAAGACCCCCAGACGACGGTGGCGATGACGAAGAAGGTAGCTGGGCTCCTCTGCTCGGTAAAAGAGCTAGGTAAATGAGCGGAGGAGTCCGGCGAGAAGACCCCCCAAGACGAAAGAAGACCCCCAGAGCAGTGCAATAAAATATTTTTAAAAAAATTGTGTGTTTTTTTTTATTTACATTTTACACCTTAGGTGAATGGGTAGGGGTACATCGTACCCCATACTCATTCACATAGGGTGGGGGGCCGGGATCTGGGGGCCCCCTTATTAAAGGGGGCTCCCGGATTCCGATAAGCCCCCCGCCCGCAGACCCCGACAACCAACGGCCAGGGTTGTCGGGAAGAGGCCCTTGTCCTCATCAACATGGGGACAAGGTGCTTTGGGGGTGGGGGGGGCTGCACGGCCGGCCCCCCTTTCCCCAGGGCACCCCCCATGTTGAGGGCACGTGGCCTGGTACGGCTCAGGGGGGGGGGGCACTCGCTCGTCCCCACCCCTTTCCTGGCCGGCCGGGCTGCGTGCTCAGATAAGGGTCTGAGATGGATTTGGGGGGGACCCCCACGCCGTTTTTTCGGCGTGGGGATTCCCTTTAAATCCATACCAGGTGACGGGGCTAGCACGGCGGCATTCACTGCCTTCGCTAGTCCCGTCTACCTGAAGTCACGTGCTAAATGAACGGACTTTCCGATGATAGGCCAGTCCGTTCATTTCCAAAAGTCCGGCGGACTAGCATACTAACGGCGGGATTGTCCGCAGGACTGCCGAGTTCAGCGGACAATTTTAAAACAAAACTTAAAACCTAGTCCGCCGGACATTCCCGCGGGAAAGTCCGCTCGTGTGTACGCGGCATAACACAGACCTCCTAGTAGTCGCATGTAAATGGCCAATTGATGACAGGGCGTTAATTTCAATCAATATACTCTATGAACTAAAATCAATAGCATTGAATCCTTGATAATAGACCATAAAAAAAGTATATCATAAAAGTAAGTATGTATAAAAACAAGTGAAGTGTCCCAATATTTATGACATTCAGTATACGAATCACCACTCAATACATGTGCAAAGCCACATTAAATATCTAATAATTAAATGAGCAATAAAAATTACAAGAGGGGAAAGTTCATCAAGGAACCACCAACCAATTGAAATCCAGTGAATCAACGAATAATGAATGCAATGATAACTAAAACCAATAATAATCAAGTGCTAAACATACATTGTGCAAAATGCTTCACATGTGAAAATATATATAAAATGATATAAAGTGAAGATGTCAGCAAAGAGCTGACTGAATAACGCAACCAGTGCTAATCAATGAGAGACTCTAAAATATGCAATAATGAATAAAATGTACAGATATCGTGCCAGAATACTGGTTGTGCAAACAATAGCAAAAATTGTGCAAATCAGCAAAAATGTGCAAAAATAGCAAAATGCGCACAGTGCATAAAGTGCAATGATGAAAAAAACTAGAAAACAGAGCTGAAAAAATATTCATTTAATAATGAAAAATAACATATAACACTTGACGCTCCCCGTCGGCCGTGGTCAGAACCTCAGCGTCACCTGACTATTCCCTAGAAGAGGAAGAGAGTCAGGTGTCGCTGAGTTTCTGACCACGGCCGAGGTCGGAACCAACATATGTGTATTGCTGATTGTCGTTTTCCTAAACCGTAAGTTGACTGTATATACTCAAGTATAAGCCAACCCGAATATAAGCCGAGGCACCTAATTTTACCACAAAAAACTGGGAAAACTTATTGACTCGAGTATAAGCCTAGGGTGAGAAATGCGCAGCTACTGTAAGTGGAAAAGATGGTCAACAATACCCATTTGCAGCCTCACTGTGCCCATTTGCAGCCTCACTGTGCCCATTTGCAGCCATAGGTCCCCCGAACTTCAAACTTGGTAGTTAAGAGTTCCTAGATGCCCCCGTAGCTGCAGCCAAATTTGGGGTTTCTGGACCCAAAGGGTCCCGAAATGACATTGCTGCAGATGGACACAGTTGACCGTATCTCGGGGCCACTTAGTGCTAGGAACCCCAAATTTGGTGTGCAAACCCAGTGGAACTAATACTACAACATATCCAAGCTGGGGTTCCAAGCACTAAGTGGCCCCCGAGATATGGGGCCCCAAAGTCGGTTCGGAAAATGTCAAGCACTTTTCTGCAGCAGAGAATGACATTTTTTTCCGAACCGACTTTGGGGCCCCGTATCTCGGGGCCACTTGGTGCTAGGAACCCCTTTGCATATGATGAAGCTTTGGATATGTTGTAGTGCTGGTTCCACTGGGTTTTCACACCAAATTTGGGGTTCCTAGCACCAAGTGGCCCCGAGATACGGGGCCCAAAATTCGGTTCGGAAAATGTAATTTTCTGCAGCAGAAAAATGCTTGACTCGAGTATAAGCCGAGGGGGGCAATTTCAGCACAAAAAAAAATTGCTGAAAAACTCGGCTTATACTCGAGTATATACGGTACTTTATCTATTAAATCTATGTGTGTGAATACTACACTATGGAGTGCCTTTCTTCCTTCCCCTAAAAAACTGCCTGCTATCTGGCTAATGCCGCGTACACACGATCGGAATTCCGGACAGAAAAAGACCGATGAGAGCTTTTCATCGGAAAATGCGACCGTGTGTAGGCTCCATCGGAATTTTGCTGGCCGAATTTCCGACAGCAAAGAATTGACAGCATGTTCTCAATTTTTCCGACAGAAAATGTTTCTATCGGAAATTCCGATCGTCTGTAGCAATTCTGACGCGCAAAATTCCTGCGCATGCTCGGAAACAATTCGACGCATGCTCGGAAGCATTGAACTCGGCTCATTGTAGTGTTGTACTTCACCGCGTTCTTTACGGTCGGAATTTGGTGTGACCGTGTGTAGGCAAGACAGCTTGAGCGGAATTCCGTCGGGAAAACCGCCAGAGCTTTTTCCGACGAGAATTTCGATCGTGTGTACGCGGCATGAGACTTGCTGTGTGACCGGACTGCTGGACATCGGCTACTAATGCCGCGTACACACGATCTGAATTCTCGTCGGAAAAAACTCTGGCGGTTTTCCCGACGGAATTCCGCTCAAGCTGTCTTGCCTACACACGGTCACACCAAATTCCGACCGTCAAGAACGCGGTGACGTACAACACTATAATGAGCCGAGTTCAATGCTTCCGAGCATGCGTCGAATTGTTTCCGAGCATGCGTAGGAATTTTGCACGTCAGAATTGCTACAGACGATCGGAATTTCCGATAGAAACCTTTTCCGTCTGAAAAATTGAGAACATGCTGTCAATTCTTTGCTGTCGGAAATTCGGCCAGCAAAATTCCGATGGAGCCTACACACGGTTGCATTTTCTGATGAAAAGCTCTCATCGGTCTTTTTCTGTCCGGAATTCCGATCGTGTATACGCGGCATTAGCCAGATAGCAGGCAGTTTTTTAGGGGAAGGAAGAAAGGCACTCCATAGTGTAGTATTCACACACATAGATTTAATAGATAAAGTAAACTTACAGTTTAGGAAAACGACAATCAGCAATACACATATGTTGGTTCCGACCTCGGCCGTGGTCAGAAACTCAGCGACACCTGACTCTCTTCCTCTTCTAGGGAATAGTCAGGTGACGCTGAGGTTCTGACCACGGCCGACGGGGAGCGTCAAGTGTTATATGTTATTTTTCACTATTGAATGAATATTTTTTCAGCTCTGTTTTCTAGTTTTTTTCATCATTGCACTTTATGCACTGTGCGCATTTTGCTATTTTTGCACATTTTTGCTGATTTGCACAATTTTTGCTATTGATTTCACAACCAGTATTCTGGCACAATATATGTACATTTTATATTATTGCATATTTAAGAGTCTCTCATTGATTAGCACTGGTTGCGTTATTCAGTCAGCTCTTTGCTGACATCTTCACTTTATATAATTTTATTTATGGTCGGAGCCCTCGGTCCATAACGATGTGAAGGAGCAAACATAAACACGCCACAAGACAGACAACAAACTAGACCTGAAGTGTGCCCTGGTCTACCGTAAGGTAAGCCCTGGTGAGCTGGGCCGTGAGGCCCTTTCTGCTAGGAGAGTAGTTAAGAAAAGGGCGCAAAAGACTTGTTTTTAGGGAGGTAATGGTTTATTTGTTTGGTAAAGGCAAATGCTACAAGGCAAGGTTACTGAAGGCCCGGGACATTTCGGTCTGGGGATCGGGAATGTAACGGGCAAAACAGGTGGACTTCCACCGTCCCATCATCCTGATCACGTGATCGGGGACTCCATTGCGGGAGGCCGCGGAGGCTGCTCCGATGCGAAAGGAGTGACCTGAGAATTTCGCTGGGTCAAGACCTAAGTTGCGGAGGAGGATCCTGACGTGCGTGACGAATTGATTGCTGCTAAGGGGTCTGACCGGAAATGGTAACAACGGGCTGTCAGGTGAGGGATCAGGTAGGTGTGCTAGTAGCTGATCTAGAACTGCCACGGGGCACCAGGCATTGAGAGTTTCGAACAGTTTGATGTCGGTGCCTGGGCCAGTCTGCTGCGTTTTGGATGCCTCGAGGTGCAGGATGAAAAAGGTCTGATGGCGTACGAGGTGCCGCCTGCGTAGCGTCTTGCAGCTAGGGCCGGTAACTGAAAACTCGCTGGGCCGTAAGAAGCCGTAGAAGGCCAGGTACATGGCTGCCTGGATGACCAGGCTGGGAAAAAGGCCAAATGGGGAATGCGAGAGCATGATCGATAAATCCCGGAAAATGGCACCGGTTACTGGGAGGCGTTTGGTATTGACCTGCGGCTGTTTTTTGAGGATGCCGCGCAGGATTGCCTTGACTGCGTGGGAGGTGAACAAAGATGGTTTAGAAGGGTCTTGTAAGGAAATGAAATGCTGGATACCGGCTAGATAAAGTTTGATGGTATTGTGTGATAACGCCAGCCGAGTGTAGCAGTGAGAAATGAAGGCTAGGATATGGTGGAGGTCCCCTGGTGACCCCCCGTGGCATGTGTCCAGAAACCGTAGGTACGTCCTCCAAGCAGCTTGGTAGGCTTTCAGTGTGTTGTGTGACAATGAGAAGTTTATGAGACTGGTGGCGCCGTGAAGGTGGTGACTCAGACTAGGGTTAGTTGAGACCAGTGAGGGATAGCGGACATGGTCGGATCGGCTCCGGGTTCCTGTGAAAAGAACAACGGGAAATTAAATCGGGACAGAGCGTCGGCTGAGGTGTTACACTTGCCCGGGATGTGGACGCAGAGGACTTTGAACTGGTGTAGCAGGGACAGTTGAACTAGCCTGCGCAGGAAGGCCATAATGGTCAAGGACCTGGGACGGCCTTTGTTTGTGATGTCGGCTGTGGCCTGATTATCGGTGGCGAAAACCACCGTCTGGCCTGCCCAACTGCTTCCCCAGGTTCGTGCTGCTGCCACCATTGGGTATAGGTCAAATAAGGAGGAGGATTGGCTGAAACCGGGGATTGCCAAGATCTCTGTCGGCCATGGACCGGCAAACCAGTGGGGGCCAAAAAATAGCTGCGAAGCCCGTGGAGGCAGCGGCGTCAGTGACTATCTGGGGAGAAGGGGGAAAACAGAAAAACCGCCGTGGGCGTACCTGTAATGCATGATGCGGGGGTGGCGGGGGCGACAGCTGGTGGAGTGGGGGTAACTTGCTGGAGCTCCAAGGTCCCCACTCTGGCCTGGACGTCAGAGATGGTAGTTGATAGGGAGGAGACCAGCGTGTGTAGCTGGGACACTGCCGAGGCAATTGATTGTAGTGATGCCTGAGTGTCTGGTGGGTTTGGTGGGGATGGGCTTGGGAACAGTAGTCTGAACAGTTCAGCTTTCCTGGCCGTGATGGGGTAGGGGATGTTCCTGCGCCTCAGCTCGGCTGAGAGTCTGGGGATGGTCCAAACTCTGAAGGCTTGTGAGAAGTTGTCTGCCGGGCCCGCTTCGGGAGGTGATGGGGCGGGGGTGAGATCGTCGCTGCCGGCCAGAGACATGGCGTCTGCTAGAATAAAAGAGGGGGGGGAGGGGGGAATGCATGTTTCTCTCGTTTACTTTTTTTTTTTTTATTTTTTTTTTTTTGAGTTTTGAAGGGCAGGAGAGGATATATCTGCGTTTGTAGATTGCGGAATATAAAGGGGGGAGGGGGGGCAGGGCGGGATACCTGTGTGACAGGTATGGGGACAAACGGGTTGCGCGCGTGCGCTGAGTGGGATGTTCCATGGGCCTATATGTAAACTCGGGGGATGCGTGACACCCGAGGTGAGCCAGGAGGTGACTGGCCGGGTGGCTGATGCTCGGGTGTCCGTCTGTGCTCGGCACGGACTGGTTAACCAGAGCCCCCCAGGGCGGCACTGGGGGGAGTGGCTACTGATTGGTTTGCTAAGTAGGAATGTTTCGATCTGTAGCAATTTGACGTGGGTTCGGTCAGCTAATACTTGCACTGCCAGCAAGTCATGAGATTAGGTGACCTTGTCTGCGTAGTGAAGGCTTGTGCTTCGAAAATAGAGTGACATGCATAGAAGTATGTGACAGTTACTAACGCCTGGAGATTTTAATCAAAACTATGGTGTTCTGCGTGGATGGGAAGGGGAGATGTGTGAACGAAGCAGGATACCGTTCGACGGTATGGTAAGAATCGGGGATGCGCGTGAGCGCTGGGTGAGTTTGTTTCTTTGGCCTGTGGAACTCAGAGAATGCGTGACAACCGAGGTAAGCCAGGAGGTGACTGACCAGGTAACCGATGCTCGGGTGTCCGTCTGTGCTCGGCACGGACTGGTTAACCAGAGCCCCCCCAGGGCGGCACTGGGGGGAGTGGCTACTGATTGGTTTGCTAAGTAGGAATGTTTCGATCTGTAGCAATTTGACGTAGGTTCGGTCAGCTAATACTTGCACTGCCAGCAAGTCATGAGACTAGGTGACCTTGTCTGCGTAGTGAAGGCTTGTGCTTCGAAAATAGAGTGACATGCATAGAAGTATGTGACAGTTACTAACGCCTGGAGATTTTAATCAAAAACTATGGTGTTCTGCTTGGATGGGGAGGGGAGATGTGTGAACGAAGCAGGATACCGTTCGACGGTATGGTAACAATCGGGGATGCGCGTGAGCGCTGGGTGAGTTTGTTTCTTTGGCCTGTGGAACTCAGAGAATGCGTGACAACCGAGGTAAGCCAGGAGGTGACTGACCAGGTAACCGATGCTCGGGTGTCCGTCTGTGCTCGGCACGGACTAGTTCAACCAGAGCCCCACCAGGGCGGTACTGGGGAGAGTGGCTGCTGGTTGGTTGCTAAGTAGGGATGTTTCGGTCTGTAGTAGTTTGACGTGGGTTCGGTCAGCTAATACTTGCACTGCCAGCAAGTCATGAGACTAGGTGACCTTGTCTGCGTAGTGAAGACTTGTGCTTCGAAAACAGAGTGACATGCGTAGAAGTATGTGACAGTTACTAACGCCAGGGTACTGAGCCAAATAAGTATGTGTGACAGGGATATGTAGTGAAAAGGTGTGTGAAGAGAATGGAAAACTGAAACAACAACAACCTACGCACCTGCTTGCTGCCCTAGTGATAGAGTCTCTGTTGGGGTCAAAACCTGGGAGACCTGGTGCCTATGGTGGGGTGACATGAAAATATTTGTGAGAGATGGGTTGCAAGAGCTGATTTGGGGCCGTAGTTGACCCCCTGGTGAAGAGATGCAAGCCCTCAAAAATTACCTGGAAAAAGAAAGGGGTGGTCTGATCCTGTTGTATAGGAGACCAGGGACGACTTACTGACCTAAGGAAAAGGTGAAAAGGGATAGAGAAAGGCGTGAGTAGCTGAGTTTGCTACTGGGGAAGTTGTGGCTGCGAGGCCAATGGAGGTCGAGCTGCAACGATTGCAGAGGTGTGTGGGAGGGTGGATGTGGGAGCCGTGACCCAAACCTGCGGTGAAGCAAGGTGTGCGGGGGGCGGCTGTGCCTCACATTGGCTGGGTTGCCGTGAAAGGCAAGGAGTGGAGTGTCTTGCTGAGGTTTGCAAGGTGTGGGGGCCCATTTACACGAGCTTGCGGTGACTACAAGAAGTGTGTGGGGGGGGACAGTGACAGATGCTCTGGTGGGTTTTGGGGGGGGGGGGGGGGGGCTGCGGTGTATGTGTGAGTGAGGGGATGCTTGCACTGGGTAGAGGTGCGTGACAACCAGAGATAGTGGGGTGAATTGTGTGGTAGGAAACAAACGAAAAATGGCATGGTGGTCGAAATGACTCAGTGGGAAAAACAGGGGTTTCGATGTAACGACGAAAAGCATAAATCCTACCTGCGACGCTGAAGCGGAACGAACTGGGGGTGCGATCGGGAATCGAATCAGTAATCTGGAAACGAGGAACGTAGGACAACTCAGGAACGTGTACTGAGTTGTTTGTCGGCCTGGTGACGTGCAATACGGCGCGCTAGAACCGACACCAGCCGCGTGGAGAGGTCTGGTATGTATACCCTCCGGGCTCCTCCCATAATTGCAGGCCACCATGCTGGCCTTCCTATATATATTTTCACATGTGAAGCATTTTGCACATTGTATGTTTAGCACTTGATTATTATTGGTTTTAGTTATCATTGCATTTATTATTTGTTTATTCACTGGATTTCAATTGGTTGGTGGATCCTTGATGAACTTTCCCCTCTTGTAATTTTTATTGCTCATTTAATTATTAGATATTTAATGTGGCTTTGCACATGTATTGAGTGGTGATTCGTTGGGACACGTCACTTATTTTTTTACGTACTTACTTTTATGATATATTTTTGTATGGTCTATTATCAAGGATTCAATGCTATTGATTTTAGTTCATAGAGTTTATTGATTATAATTAACGCCCTGTCATCAATTGGCCATTTACATGTGACTACTAGGAGGTCTGTGTTAGTGTGTGTTATATCCCATTTGTGCTTCCTCACAGTTTTGTGACTGCTGTGGAGGGGGTGGTCCTCATCAATTGGTGTTGGCAGTGATACACTAATCTCTGGCTTTATCATTGATGAGAAATTGAGTTTAAGACGCTTATGATCCCTGTGGAGATACTTGGTCTGTGTTACCTCCAAAGGTCCATCCTAATCATTTTGTCGGAGTTGAGCCTTTTTGTTTTGGTCAGCGCCACATTCATACCTATTGTTATCAGCTTCTTATTTGGTGTGTGAACACCCTGATGTTGGCAGCTGCCGGTTTATTTCTTTACCTTTGGTTTGCGCATTGATCTTCCCCATTTTCCATACAATCTGCTATCACTACACTGAGGTCCGATTGTAGCAGGCAAATTTCCCTGCCCCAGCTGCTGCACCGCCGAAAGAAGTTCACTCCCAGCCATCCACATGCCCAGCGGTTGAATGCTAGCTTGGCTAAATTGCTAGCACTTCAACTGCAGCCTTTTCAGTTGGTAGACTCGGCCCCCTTCCGTGAGTTTGTGGAATGTGCGGTTCCTCAGTGGCAGGTTCCCAAAAGCCACTTTTTCTCATGGAAGGCGATTCCGGCTCTCTACCAGCATGTGGAAGGCACTGTCTTGGCCTCGCTGGACAGGGTGGTCAGCGGTAAGGTGCATATTACTGCTGACTCATGGTCCAGCAGGCATTGACAGGGACGTTCCCTATCTTTCACGGCACATTGGGTCACTCTATTGGCAGCTGGGAAGGATGCAGGACAAGGTGCAGTAGTGTTGGAGGTTGTTCCGCCACCACGCCTCCAAAATGCTACTACTGGCGATTCTGACACACCTCTCTCCTCCACCCCCTCCTCTACTTCTTCCTCCATGGCCTCTTCCTGTGCTTTGTCCTCAGAACCAGCAGTGCTCCGTAGGCGTTCAAGGGGCTAAAGTTTCTGTGAGGTGTTGCAGTGTTGTGGCACCAGTACCTAAGGCCCAATTTTTCTGCCCCTGTTCAACAGGTGCATGTAATTACAATTCTTGATCTAATATTTCACAGCAGGGCCCATTCCTGCACCCACCAAGAGTAACTGTGAGGGCTTACAGTGTTGTGGCAACACCGTCCACCACCACCCCCAAAGGCCCAATTTTTCTGCCTCTGTTCAACAATGGCATGTAATTACAATTCTTGATATAATAGTTCACAGCAGGGCCCATTCCTGCGCCTACCAAGAGTCACTTTGAGGACTTACAGTGTTGTGGCAACACCAACACCTTAGGCCCAAATTTCTGCAGAGCATATAGGGCAGGCCCCTACTTTCAAACATCCAACTTACAAACGTCTCCTACTTGCAAACGGAAGGAGACAACAGGAAGTGAGAGGAAATCTACCCCATGGAAGGGAAATTCTCTCCTGAGAGAGTTGATATTGGAAAAACGTGTCTCCTCTCCATTAATGCTTTATCACCAATCCTTGTTTTAATAAAAAAAATCTAATTTTCAAAAGGTGCACAGACAGCAAATAAAAATGTTACAGGGGTGATAACACTTCCCTATGTTTTCAAAAAAATCTTAAAAATAGATTTTTTGACTGGAGCTACACTTTAAAAATGTACCAGTTCAAAATTACAAACAGATTCTACTTAACAACAAACCTACACAGTCCCTGTCTTGTTTGCACCGCCTGTATACTGCTGTTTAGAGTATATAGGGCCTGGTGGCCCCACACCTTTCCTTTTTTTTATTTGGGTAAGGGGTTCCCCCTAAAACCCATACAAGACCCAAAGGGGCTGGTAATGGGCTGTGGGGGAGGGGGGGTACCCATGCCATTTGTCTCAATGATTTTCATCCATATTGCCGGGACCCGACATTACATTAAAGCTGAAAGCAGTTTAAAATTACTTTTATTCCTTTAAAAATTTCATTTTGTGCAGGGACTGTTCTAAACATGGGAAACACGTGCCACTTCACAGACACACTTTTTTTTTTCACTTTAAGCATCATTAAAATCAGTGCTCCCGAAAAAACGTTAGTTTTTAAAACTTCTTATTTGCATTGATACATGTCCCCCGGGGCAGGACCCGGGTCCCCAAACCCTTTTTAGGATAATAACTTGCATATAGCCTTTAAAATTAGCACTTTTGATTTCGAACGTTCTAGTCCCATAGACTTTAACGGGGTTCTAAAGTTCGTGCAAATTTTCGGTCCGTTCGCAGGTTCTGGTGCGATCCGAACCGGGGGGGTGTTCGGCTCATCCCTACTCCTGGAAATGAATCAGTCCTTACAGTCCATATGAATCCATAAAAAGGAAAACGCTGCTTGACATGTAGACTCTGTTCTTCAGTAGAGATGACATGATGAGTTGTAGTAGTCGCCGGTCGGTCTGGGATCCTCTGTCGTGTACGTGGGTTTGGCTTCGGGGCGTCTCATCGAGGAAGATGTGGTCATCTGCTCGGGCTCTGGTCACCCATCCAATCAGGCAACAGGAGCACCTCATCACGACATATAGAAGGAATAGAAACAGAAATAACATGAGTAAACATACCCCTACTTCCTTCAACTATGATCCGCTGAAACATAAATAAATCCCCACAGATTCCCAGACCCTTAAAAGTATTCCAACCTTCATTAGCTATAGCTCTGGCTTTGCCTTGCAAGGATCTGAACCTTATCCATATGAGCCTGAACTTTGTCACTAGTCCCCGATCCAGGTATAACAATCTTTACTTAAAGCGGGACTGTACTGAAAAAAAAAAAATTTAAAAGCCAGCAGCTACAAATACTGCAGCTGTTGACTCTTAAAAAATGGACACTTACCTGTCCCTGGTTCCAGCGGTGTCGGCAGCAAAGGCCGATCGCTCGCTCGGCTCTCTGCTGTAGCCGGCGCCATTCTCGGTGAGGGAATCAGGAAGTGGCTTCACTTCCCGATTCCCTACTGCTCATGCGCGAGTCGCGCGGCGCAATGAGAATCTTCAGCGCTGTCTGCCGGGACATGTGTGTGTCCCGGCAGACAGCGCGCCGGGACAGGAACTTGCGTAAACTCCCACGGGAGTTTATGCCGGAAGTGGGTGCAGATACCTGTCTTAGACAGGTATCTGCACCCCCCTCCCCCCTGAAAGGTGCCAAATGTGACACCGGAGGGGTGGAGGGTTCCGAAAAGCGGGAGTTCCACTTTAGGGTGGAATCCCGCTTTAAGAATTCCCAGAAACCCCCCTTGGACTGTGGGAACTTCCTTGTAACTTCAACAGTTACTTGAAACATCCCATCCTCAATGGATGAGAAATTGTTCAATCGTTTCATAAGCTCAAGCCCCCACCGTGTACAAGCAATTCCCTTCTAGCTGTCCCTGTCATTCCTACCTTCTCTCGCGCCATCAGATCCTCATGATCAGCCGCGACATATAATGCTGGGACGAGTTTCACCAGCACACATGAACCTCTTGCATTAGGGGAATTACCTTATAAGCTGTAGATCCGCATTAATACCAAACTAAAGTTGAAGCACACTTGTGGGCTACCTAGTTATTTCCGATACCAAAGCTGACAAGAATCAGAGCTATTGTTAAAATAATAAATTTATTTTATCATCTAGAAATGTATTGTTAAGTTCTATTGACAAGTTTCTGTTTAGATTTTTTCTAGTGTGTCAAAACTCCTCACACCAATATACCTATATATCATACACCGCTGTTATCACTGGGGCACTAGAGCTCGGGGGAGACTCAGAGTAGACCCAACAATGTGTCTTGTTTGCTTTCTTAGCTAGTTGGAAAATACACTTTAAAAATATAAATAAACAAAGATACTCCTCATCCTTTTGGTGTAGTTGAGCAGCTTCTTGCAGTGGCTTGTCGTGGACCCAGTTGTCCCGTCCTTCAAGCTTCTTTACAGCGACCCAGTCACCTGGTTGGAAAGAATGTAAACTGGTTATTGTGACCCTGTGGTGGACCTTTTGAAGTTCATGTTACAGTGACTGCACCCACCCCATCAGCTGAGAATATTGACAGATGCTGCGGAAAGTACAACTCTGGTTTTGGTTGACCTCCAAACAAACCTCATATGGCAATAACCCAGACATGTGGGAACTTAATGACTGTGGTCACTGCATCTTACCATCTGGGGTGTAATACCTGGAACCATTGAAAATGTTGATTCAAATTCCATTTAAAGGAAAAAAGTCGTTCCTACTAGGTCACAAACGTGGCTAGAATTAGAGCGGTTAGTATTATTGGTTTGAAAATTGTGATTCTCACCATCCCCCCCTTTTCCTCCTCATTACAAACTGGAGGAAGACATGCAGGGTTTAGAATGGTGCAGAAATAAAACAGTGAAACAGCCTATGATACTTTTACCTTCTTATACACCTGCTTTCTATGTACATACACTTTCAGAAACTCCTCGGACCTGAAAAGATACTTATAAACAAAAGTTGTTACTCTATCCTTCATATTTAACCTGCAAAGAATGATAAACAATACAACATTCGTTTCACGTTCCTACTAAAATTCAACACCCGCAACACGTAAGAGGGCTGTCGAGGTGGGTTCAAACATATTCTTGTTACCACATAGAAACATGAGACCAACATTTAGATACAAATGTGGGGGAGATATTTCATAGTTCCCAAAACAAAAATGAAAAACCAAAAACAACCAGATGGAATGCTGCCTTCGCTCTTTTAGCGATAGAAAAAAATACAATAGGAGAAAAACGAGAGCTTCTTGGAATCTTTGCATGGACCAGCCACACAAAAACAGGCCTGAGAATTTTAATCACACAAACGTTTGTACTACACATCCATCAACTCACTCATCACTACAGATTTCTGAAGCCACAGCTGAACTGCTTCCACGGTATTTTTATTCTGGGGTCTTGTGTTGCGTTTGTTAAAATATGATTTTTTTAACATCAGACATAACATTACATGGGAGAATATTACAAGTTTAGTTGATCAGATTACAAACAAGTCTCTGGTTTGAGTAGAATTCTCAAACAAATGCTGTTTTCATACAATGGTGTTAGATAACATTCTTGTATTCAAATTGACAGTTTGAAGAGGCTATTGTCTCGTCAGCTACAGTAAACAGGTTGAGAGTGTCTCTCAGACTGAAAAGAATGACTGTTATATTGATGACAGGATTGGTTTGAGGAGACAATGGGTAGCTAGCAACAGTCCATTGTCTTTTCAGCTACAGTAAACAGCTTGAGAGGGTCTCTCAACCTGAAAAGAATGACTGTTAGTCGGTTGTTATGGAAACAAGTCTATAAACATTAACTTTGGTCAACAAACTGGGACAAATAAAATGAATGAGTAGAGACACACACAATGCTGTAACATCAGGACAGAACACATCATCATGCTTTGAAGATCAGAAGAAGCCACTCATGATGATAGAAGGACAGAACCTGGTCTCCAAGAAGAAATATTGCCAATGGAGATCATGAACATACAGTAACAGAAGTTAAGTAACCCTTTAAACGTATTTGTACTGTTAGACTTTAGGCTGTTAATTTGCTAGGCATTTTGCTTGTTATAGATATCTGTCAGTCTTGTATTGTATTCCTAAGATTGTAATAGTTTTGTATGTACAGCAGCTTTCTATAGTAAAACGCACATCTATACACTGCAGAAGTCTCAGCTTCCTTGTTATACCACAGAGTAATCTTGCTAGATAGACGCAAGCATAACAGGTCTCGTACCTCCAGACATCAAAAGTACCTTCCAAAGGAATACACCTTACTGTTCCCTCTGACCATATCTGACAATCTTTAAAGGGTCTAACGGCCTTAGCCCCATACCCAGATTTCATGTATTGTGCAGCTGTCTGACTGGGGTGCATGGATGACCCATTGCCCATGACGATTCAAATTACTTTTTTGGTGAACTCTACGTCCAGAGAACCCTGCGCTTTACTTTCGGAGCAGTTATTGTTTGTGCCTTTTTCACCATAATTGACCCCGATTATTGTACATGGCCTGAGCGGGGCTGCTAGAGTACTACTCCTCACGTTTATGCCAATACAATTACACACTTGAACTCCAATTATCATACTCGGCCTGACTGGTCTCACGATATACAGCCTTCTAAACGCGTTTGTCCGACAAACTACAAAAACACCATGAAATCCTCCGCTATTCAAAACAATATTATGGCTTCTATCTGTACCTCGATATTACAACAATAACTTGGATGCCTCCTGTTTGCTCTCTACCCAAAACTGTATTACAGTATAAAACTTAATTTAAATGGTTTTGTCCTTCCAAACACAAGTTAAGACACCCCAAGCTCCTCCCACCAACTTCCTGTTATACATAAAATGCTGAAAAGAACTTCCTGTTGCATGCCCAGCTCTAAAAACCCATCAAAACGGGTTTATTTACATATCAATGTACAGGAAAAAGGAGGGGGAGGGTAAGTCTAGTTTCATATACTGCAGGCTATACCATAAAAACCTCAGCTAAAGCGATACAACCCAAAACAATGGGGGATGAATCGCCTTGCCCTGTGAGAAACTCAGAGAAAACGCCCAAATAAAAAAGCTAAAAAAAAAAAAAAACACAAGCACCGCTAAAAGTACAAAAACTCAGTTATAGCTAGTTAAAGCCAGTTAAAAAGCCAGTTCAAAAGCCAGTTAAAGCTGGTCTTGTCACCCATTGAAATTCAGTGCAAAGTAGAGATTTCACTCAAAACCAAAATTCAATACAGAAAACACAATAGCTTTACTGAAAAGTATGTAAAAAGTACAAAAATAGAATTCACTTAAAAAGGAAATGGTGCCTAGAGAGAAGGTGGCGGCCCAAACCGCATGGCTACACACACAAAGAAATCAGAGCAGTTTCCACTCTGGGATGATTTACAGGCTAAATAGCACAAAATCCCTAAACTGCACCTCTCAAAATGGCCCCGGCCATGGCCGCATGGTGACTACAAGAAAAGCCAGGCCACGACAAAATGGCGCCATTTTCCCGCCAAAAACGAAATTTCTTCACTTAGCTACACCAACTTCTCCCCACAAAATAACACATTTGAGATACCAAATGAACACTTACAAACATTTCATTCTGCATACCACTAGGGCAGACCTCAAACACAAGGCTCTCCAACCAAACACCACATCCGAAAAAGCCAAACGTTACATAAAACATAAAATGGTAGTTGCAACAAATGAACATCGAGCCACGGCCTCACGGCGACCACAAAATGGCCGATGACAAAGGGGCCACACTAAAACACCAACACCTGAAATGCAATTGTTGATCCCGCCAAAATCAGTCTTCTTCACTAGAATCTTTCTCCACAAAGACTGACTACACATTTGAAAATGCATGACTATTGTAGACCTGATGATCCATACACCCCCTTGAACTACCCAGCCAACCCCAACTCCATTACCTTACCCATTTCCCATTAAATGGAGAACTTTTATGGAGTAATTATTGGCCGTAGCAGCCCCTTTATTAATAACTCAAATAATACTATACATAACTATAAACAACATCTGTCCAATTATCTCAAATAGCGACCTTGGTCTTTGCAGGACCTCCCCCTGAATTAGCATAACGATACTAACAATGCACTGCGGTACCTTTAACTGAAACTAGGCCTCCAGCTGACAAGCTAGCTCGGAGACAACCGAACCTCTGACCGCAGTGCACCATTTAACCAAATTTCAGCTAAACCACCATCAGCTGGAATACCACCAAAGGGGCCCCATACCACTGATGGGTCCCGTATTCACCTTATCTGGGGTTTCTTCCTTCACCTGCAAAGACCAACACCCGCCAACTGCCACGACATCTAAATAGTGAAGAACTCTGTAAAAGAAACATGTTACTGTACACCTAAATACTTATGTAGCGGCCATAACCCCTTGAGGGGCGGCCTTGACTTTTGGGCTTACCAGTTACCTCCTCGTGGCTTGTCAGTTCTTGTCTCGGGGTTCCCAGGGTTTGTACCCAACAACTTTGGTTGCTGACACATAAAAGTCCTTTTTAAGGTTTTTATTCTGCAGTGGTAACATCCAACATAACACAGTCTCAGATAGGAATAGAGGGCACGGGTGAAGAAACTCAGGCGTGAATAAGTATATAGTGCGGCGCTCAAAGTGTTCAATAGTGATTATTAAACATATACTGTGAAATAATATATAATAATAGAAAAAATTCTTTAAAAATTATATATCACCAAAATAAATAAATATAAGTGACCAATAGTGGAACTATATTCCATATAGAATATCCATTAAAATACAAATGGTGAAATATACTGATTACAGACAAAACGTGACTGAATTGAGACCATCACAAATAAACAGTATAGTGTCTCAAAATTTAAAAATAATTGTTATAAAAATCAATATTACACCATAATAGTGACTTAAGTGAATACAGTAAAACATAAAGTGACTTGTGCGGCTTGTCTGATGTACTCCGTCACCGATTAATGGAAGGCTTACCGACTATGGTGGACTCAGGTAGGCTTACGCCATATGAGTCAAAATTGCTGTATGGTGTTTGCAATACACCGATGTGGGCAGTTGTTCAAATTTGTGATGTCTGGTAACCGACGACAAGACTATGCGCTGAGTGGTTGATGGAAAGTAGGAGTGGTAGGCAGGTATAGTATGTGGCTCATCCCCCAATGGTATTACCAATAAAGAGAAAATGAGACCATAGCGTAATACCGTCAAGCAAGTTAAAATTTAATGAACATATAAAATGGGTACTCACATGTACAAAAGCTTATTTAGTCATGTATGAAAAGAAATTGGCAGCAGTGGCATCAGCAAATCTTTCTCTCTTTGAAGAAACTCAGGCGCCTTGAACTGCTGACATCCACAGAATGTCTCTAATCAACCCAGAGAGTAGCCACTCGCAGCTGGGCGCTTCAATGCCAGATAAAAGTGGTAAAGGGATGATGGCGCTCCCTAATGCAAAAATGTGTATGTGACCACACTACCTAACACACTTAATATGCTATAAATGATATTGGGAATAGATAAGTATGTGAAAGAAATGTGAATATAAAAACCAATAATAAAGTGATTAAGAGATTAGCACTCCATACCAATCATAGCCATCCAGCCTGGGGACACTCAAAATTAGGTGTGGTACCAGAGGAGAAGCTAATGGGGCTGATCACTTAAATTGATGCAAAAAACAGAGGCAAATCTATAATGTGATAAATTGGAATAAGATGTGTCCACCGACTGCCATCTCACACCACCCTAAATAAAATCAATACATGTGTCACACATATAGTGAAAGGTAAATGTATCTAACTGTAAGTGATTCCGGCAATAAGCATAAGATATAATATTTGAAGTGAAAAAGTACATAACATGGGCCACATAGAAAAAGTGTGTGAACCCCGTGAAAAAGTATATATGTATATATATATACACGTAGAACGTCCTCCCCGGGTTGGGTGCTCCAAAGGGTATACAAAAATGAAAAAAAGGAAAAGAAGGTATACAAATGTTCAATAATCAGTGACTGTAGTGACTTCGCTGTTGTAGGTAAGGTGACTTCGTGCTGCCCATATGGTCCCACACTCACCGGAAAATACCACCCCTGCAGGGGTAAAAGGTATAGATGGAAATCCGTCAGTGGTCCCTCTGCCAGCAATGGATCGATATCCAGCTCCTACGTATCCACAGGAATAGTCACAGGATCTAGGTACTGTTATCCAGCATCAGCACTCCATTAAATTCAGAAAAAATGTCCCTCCATGGCAAAAGATAAAAAGAAAAATAGGGGACTCATAGCGCAAAATGTAAAAGCAATTACACTTTATTAAAGTAAAACCAAAAAAAAAAAACAAAAATTAGGGTTAAAAAGTATATAACAAAGTCCCGGCGGGCTTGCGTAGGGCTTTAAAGCCTAATTGCCCTCTATTACAAATAATGCACAGTGGCCGCTCCGCAGCTTGCGTCCCAGCAGCGTTCCAAGCCTCCTGCGCTAACCGGAAGTGAGGTAAGTACGCCTTACGCACGTTTCGTCATGTGACTTTCTCAAAAGCTTGCAACCGAAGATGAGTAGAAACCTTTCTCACAGTACCTGGAACTTTCTCTGTCTCCTTGGCAGTACTGTGGAAGTGTGGATTCTTTAGTGTCCATACAACTCAGCTCCCAGGCCCTTACTGAGATATCAGCTTGTTGGCCCTCCTCCGAACAGTCTTTTCCTGGTCACTTATACGAGTTGCCGTGTCCCTCCAATAATGAGAGCACACCTTGAATCCCCCTTCAGTTACTGGGCCTCAGGCTAACCGGCTCAGAGACTCGGGAACAGACGGATCCCCACCCCCGACCATGCGGGTCTATGGGGCTAGTCAGACTGACCATGTTTGCGGGACGGGAAGTGCTCCCAGGCTTGGGACCCCTTGCGGGGCTACCCCGGCCCAGAACCAGGAAGCAGGACTGTGGCCGAACCCCGAACACGTGACTTCAGCACCCAGACGCGCCCACTCATTGGCTCCGGGAAAGATTGGTACCTAAGACGTCCAACCAGGCCTGGTTCTCGGCCTGTCATGGGTGCTTCACTGCACCTATGACCAGGCAGAACCCCAACACAGCCCAGCCAAACTGATGCCAAAGCAAACGTGCACAATTAACCCCCAGAACCCCATTACTGTTCTGAGGGAAAAAAATAAATTTCCACTTATAGCGCACACTTGTTAAAGTGTGACCGCTACACTTATATACAAAGGCAGGGTGGGTTGGGAAGGTCTCTCCTCCAGCTAACACTGATGCTGGGGAGGGGCGTTCCTTAACTTTTCCCCTGCTCGCTCCTCCCCTTTCTCTCTCTCCTCCACTCAGGGACTTTGTACCATACCCTGTTCCTGTCCCTGTTTACCCAGTCATACAAGCCCTACGTTTATTCCTTTCTTTCTTTACTTCGGGCTTTTCTCACTTAACCATAGACACACACTTTAGGCTAACTACTAGGACCCTTGGCCAACCAAACAACGCATTCAAAAATGTTAAACACAAAATAGCACAACTTAAAGGGGTGTTTCAGCTAAAAAATATTTTTTTTTTTTAAAGTCAGCAGCTAAAAAAAAAGTAGCTGCTGACTTTTAATAAGTACACTTACCCTCCCAGGGCGCCATGTCGGTCGTGGAGGCCGAGATATCCCTCGGCGCTCCGGTCCCAGCGCCGCCATCCTCATTAAGAAATAACCTGAGTATATATATATACCCCTACTTCCTTCAACTATGATCCGCTGAAAAATAAATAAATCACCAAAGTTTCACAGACCCTTAAAAGGACCCTTACTACGTCTTCACTGCCCGTTTCCTACTGCGCATGCGCAAGTCGTCGCGCGACGCTTTGTGAATGGGGAACGCGATCTGTTGTGGGACACACAGTTCCCATAACACACCGCACCCAATTTACTAGAAGCTGGCGCTAGGAGCAGAAGACAGAACAGCTCCGCGGAAAAGGAAGAGGCAGATTAGGACGATCTGCCTAGCAACAGCCATTTCTGGTAAGTAAAAATTTTATTTTTATTTTTTTATTTTTTGTTATTAACATTTTTATCAATTTTTTTTTTTCAGGGTGGCCCTCGACTTTAAAACATATCCACTCTTCTCAAACAAAGTTCAATACTTATTCTAGCGTCAGCAATCCATGAGAACCAAACATTTCATGTCTGCCTGCATCATGATCTTTTCATCTCAAAACAGAAAGAAAAACTCCCCCTTTTTATTGTCCACAGGGAGTCGCCAACAGTTCCCATTGTATTTGATAGACCAGCCATGCCTTGTCGCCCCTCACCCGCAAAACCTCATGGCACTTACAAACAAAGTCAAAGCTTTCAAAACTACTTCAATATTAAACACCATACACAATTCATACATTTCTCATATGCATCACAAACTTGTTACACAACTCACAGTCTCCTTACATTCCAGGTTGCAAATAATCCCAATTCATGCTGACCAATCACACACACACCAGACATATGATCGAAATTCCAGCATTATACCAAAAGAAGTAAAATTTCTTCTTTTGCAAAGCAGAACCTCCCTAACACATCACACAGCTTAATGATCCGATTGCGAAGGAGGTTCTGTTCACTGGTACCGTGGCCCGCCATTTTAACTGTGGTGGATAAGCGCCCTTCCACCATAATGGTATAATGCAGCCTTTTGATCCATGTCTCCCCTGGTTCCTCAGTAAACATACATCACCACATTCTTACATCCTCATCTCAGCGTGACTGCCTTTCTGAGCAGTCCCCCTTGCTTTTATTTCCAACATCACAAAATCTTTGACAAACAGGAAGCGATGGTTACAACAGCCAATCGCTTTACCAATACAAAATGACATCACAGGAAATGACCATATAAAGACGTGACCAAATAAGGATATAACACAGGATAAGACATGTACGTAGCTGCAGTGAAATGTAAGCGTAGTGCAGACATGACAATGTGCAAGTCTTACTTGGAGGGGTAGGTAAATAGGTGTGGTATATTGTTAAGGGGGGCTTACCAGATTGGAGTATTGATTGGAGGGGGTGGAGTATGTAAGATAGTGTTGGCAGGGGGTTGCAGGAAGGTCAGCAGTCCAGAGTCAGCATGATAGGAGAAACATTGATCAGCACCCCTAAAACAAGATGAGTGGGTTAGAGCAATTATGGGAGCAGCTTAGAAATGCATCTGAGCAGCACGGCACGGAATGGCTCCAAAGCCAAATCGAGACCACTTTACAGGGGGTAGGGCAGGGATCCTCGGCAGGCTCGGAGGTCCAGGCCTCCGGTGCGCTTAAGCTCTGATAATGCCCCACGGACTCAATGCCGGCTTGGGAGCCCTAGCTAGGCCCCTTCAGGCCCCCCCTGCTAAGCAGACACCTCCGCCGGCGGGCAGGTGGCCTGGGAGGAATCCCTGTCAACGGCAAAGTCCCAGAGGGGGGGGTCACACACCAAGCTAGAAGACAGGCCCCCTCCAAGACCATCCGGGCAGAGATCCATTTGGCAGCGGCCCCTGGCGAGGTTCCCGTCGGTGGAGCTGCTCGGTGGGGGAGAGCGGGGTCATCGAGCACCGGCCTTGCCCCTGAAGCAGCCGGCGGCTCGACACGTGTGGGTGCCATCTTGCCTCCAAGAGGATGTGGGGCGCCATTTGCAGAGCGGGTAGTCAGGTGGCCACGCCTCCAGGCCTGGTGCTGGGCCTGGGAGGGATGGCCGGAACGGAGCGCGCACGCGAGCTGAACAAGAGGCGCGTATGGATGACGTCAGCTGATCTGACGTCAGCGATGGCGGAAGTGAAAGAAATCACAACAAACTTGGTGGCCGAGTGAAAGAGGCCAGGGAAATATCACAGAGCCGGCCTGGGGTGTCACGGAGAGCGGCACAGAGGCCCGGGACGGCAGAGCAAGAGGATCGGGAGAACTTCTGGAAGATGCAGAGGAGACGATGGTGGCAATGGGATGGACACAGACCCCAAGGGCCTGGTATGGATTTTGGAGGGAGGGGGCCCACGCAGTTTTTTTTTTTACAGTTTGTCATGGAGTTCCCCTTAATATCCATACCAGACCCAAGGGGCCTGGTATGGACTGGGGGAGGGTGACTGCACGCCTTTTTTTTCCTTGATTTTTATCTATATTGCCAGATCCGGCAATACATTACAGCCAAGTTTAGCAAGTTTAAATGAAATGATTTCCTGCGGCATGTTCTACACATCACACAAATGTGCCACTTTACAGGCAGACTAAGGGGACCCTCCAGGCACGATATTTAAAGAAATATTTTTATTTTTATTGTTTCACTTTAAGCGTTATTAAAATCACTGCTCCCGGAAAAAACTGATGTGTTTAAAACATTTTTTTTTTGCATTGATACATGGGACCCGGGTCCCCAAACACTTTTATGGCAATAACTTGAATATAAGCCTTTAAAATTAACACTTTTGATTTTTCATGTTCGTGTCCCATAGACTTTAATAGGGCTCACATGTTGGCACCAATTTTTTTTTCTCACAGGATGGAGGGTGTGAGTCCTTGGGATGGCCCCAACATCTAGGAGGTAGTAGGCGTAGCCTTCAGGTTACTTCCTCCCCTGGACCTGGGGAGGTCTCTCTTCGGGAAAGCCCCATCGATCTAGTACTCGGGGGTCGGCTTCAGCTGGCCTTGATGGGAGGCGTCCTCCAGGCCTTTTGGCTAGGTGGACCATGTCGTATCCAATGTCCCTGTCAGGAGCCTTGCACCCTGGGGGATCGGGGAGAGGTCCTACCCCTTCGGCAAGTGGACAAAGCACACCCTTAGGTGCACTTTTTAGTGTGTATACACATGCACATTTTTTTGTACAAGTAACAGTTTTACATTTTACAGCACCACCACGGATTCAAAAGAAAAAAAAAAAGATTAATGTATTCTTTGACGTGCTAAACGTTTTGTCACTTGCTGCGGTTTCTCTATTTGATGTACGATTGCCTATGACTTGTAAATCATCAGTGTTGTAACGTATCTGGTGGTGGAGCCTGAAGCCTCTCTTATAGCCCTGGTTCCGGAGTCACTGGTAAGGTAACAGGCAAATGCCAGAGCACAAGGTGGCACAAGTGCCTGGTAAGTCTCTTGCTGGTTGGTGCTGGTGTGCAACTGGAACACGGGACCACAGGACCGGACACACTGGCGGCAGAGCTGGAGCCAGTGAAGAGCACAGACAGCAGGTGCAGTATGGATCCGACACAGGGCAGGGTCAAACAGCCTGGGTCAGCAACAATTGAGCGGATCAGCAGCAGGCAGGAGAGTAGTCAGGGATCAGGCCAAGATCGGTAACGTAAAGGCAAACAAGCAGAGGGATGAGACAGAAGACAGCAGTGCACCACTCTATAACAGGCAGTTGTATGTCCATATGGTCCTCAGTGGCTGCACCGCCCTTTCCCCTCCCCAACTCGTGTCGACACAGGGATGATGTGTCTTCCTCAGGGGGATTGTTATTGGACGGTTTTGTAGCCAAAAGCTGCGCCATTGTATAGTGGTCATATACGGTGCTTATTGTACTAATACATATTGCAATTCAGCTATACAAAGCTCTCCATTATTATTAGGCCATAATTACAGGACGATGCAGTAAACGGACATACAACCTCATATAACATGATATTAAAATACCAAACCTCTAACATGATAATCTAAAATATTATCTACTATATATTATCTACTATTATTTAATATAACCATTGATCCACATAATTTATGCATATGGTATATTAACTTAATACAATAATTACATTAAACCAATAAGCTGTACCAAATCATTTTATACCATATATTATATATTGTTGCTATTTAATTTAATTATTTTTTTTCAAATCTTAATTTTATTAAAGTTTTCAGTTAAAGATACAAGTTAACTTTTATAATATACATAACAGAGTGGATAAGTATAGAAAAACTGATAACAATGTTTAAATTGCATTATTTATCCCTTGTATATCAAGGGTGCATATTTCTCAGATAATATGCAATAAGTATCTATTTTGATGTTAACAAAAGTCAAAAAAAAAATATTTGATTTTGTAAACTGCTTTTTTTTAAAAGGGGTCACATCTTTATGTATAATATTTGTAATATATGTAGCGGGGTCGTTCCCCTTTTAGGGGAGAAGACTACAGTTCCCATAATTCCCCAGGCTCCCGGGAGGATGGTTGTTTCCGCCCGAGAGGCTGCTGGGGGAGGTGATAAAAGGGAAGAGGAGGGACCGCCTCTTCCTCTTCTGACTGGGCTGGTGACGCAGAGACTACTGAGTGAGGAGACACCTGTGCGGACCGGGACTGCTGAAGGCCTGAAGCCTGGGCCTTGCAGCAGACAGAGAGAGACTCTCACCCCTCATTGTCAGCAGCAGCAGAGCGGAGACTTTTGCCTACAAACGGTCGGTCGGAGAGAGGACCGGAACGCAGGGGCTGTGACGGAGGAGGCCGGACGCCACCAGTGGAGGTCCCGGAGCTGAGGACGGTACCCCGGAGTGGTGAGCGAGCTGAAAGGCTCATCCTACACTGTCACTTTCACTCTATGCCTATTGAACTGCCAAGGCACAATTACCTCAGAGCAGCAGATTGTTTCTTTCTTGTGGATTACAAACACACCATTTAAAGCTACATGTGCACCACCTCTACAGTTCTCTTGCCGGTGAAGAATACTGTATTTTCTCAAGGACTGAGCTCTATTGCTAGGGATCAGGCCTGGTCCGTTAGGTAGGCGCAGTTAGATTTGTTGCACCTCAGGGGTGCATAGCAGACGGTCGCTACACTTGGCGTTCCGTTCCCCATTGTTGTCCAGGCCCACATATGTGTACATGTTTATAGCACATACTGCAGGGACCTGTTCATGTGTATTGCAAGTCAAATGTTTAAATGCATGTTACCATTTCTTTTCATATTACCAAAGTAAAGACAGTTATTACAGCTAGCAGTCTGCCTGTGAGTTTGAGTCCATTACACTTAGAGTATAAGTGGTATTTATATGTGCATACACATACACCTGTTGATTAACTGTGCCAGAGCGGGTAGAGCAGATTGCCGGGGGGTTGGTGGAGCTGTACTCAGGGACCCAAAACAAACTTGCGGCCCTCTTAACTGGGGGTATCGCTACACGTGGGGGCTCGTAATCCGGGATCCTGAGACAGCGGGAAAAGCCGCCAGAAGGTACCGGCATGGACCCGATAGAAGTGGGACGGTGGTCCACAATATGGGGCATGGATCCAGCCGCAGCAGCAGTCATTGAACTGCCAGGGATATGGCAGGAAGAGGCAGTCAAGCAGCTCATAATGTCATTATCCCCATGCCACAAGTCACGGATAATGGATATGAGAAATGATGCCGGGTATACATACGCCCTAGCAGAATGTCAGGAAGAGATCCCAGAGCAGTTCAGGAGGCAAAGCATACAAGCACTGGATGGTCAGACCTACCAAGTGCTGCATGCGCTGCCGCGCAAGGGAGACTGTTTTCCAATGAAAACTATGCTATCCCCAAAAAAGGAAGAGCAGAAGGGCGCGGAAAGTCCCGCACAGACCACTCTTAGTGCAGAACTGTGCGCTGTCCTAGGGGAAATTGTGACTCAGTGCAGAAGACACCCCGGGGACTACCTAATGTCGGGATACAGGAAACTCCGGATGTTTTCAGGAAGGAAACCTGTACCCTCGGGAGAAGAGGGATTTGAAGAGTGGTTAGATGGTGTCACACAGGCCTTGGAAGAATGGGAGGTCCCAGAAGGTAGAAAGAAGCAAAGGATTGTTGAGAGCCTAAAAGGGCCTGCCTTAGAGGCCATACGCAACTTGAAGACAAGCAAGAAAGATTGCACTGCCCAGGATTACATAGACATCCTGGAAAGTGTGTTTGGTGGGACAGAGAAAGTCACAGAACTTACCTATCAACTGGAACACTGTTACCAGAAGACAGGGGAGAAGCTGTCGGAGTATATGGGATGTATAGACAAGATCCTGCATAGGATTATCCTGAAGAAGGGGATAGATCCGGGGAAGGTAGATGAAGCCCGTGCCCAGCAAGTGTTGAGGGGAGCCCAACCCCTAGACCCTGTCGCACTAACACTACGCACCCGGCAGGATGGGAAGAGCCTGGACTACCCCGATCTCATTCGAATGGTCAGAGAGGAAGAGGCCATGTTGGAAGAGAAACGGGAAAAACAGGCGATGGGGTCTACAAAACTTCCAGTGGCCACGGTCAGGTCGGCCTTAACCCCTGAAAGAGAGACAGAGGTAGATGCCCTGAAGTTGCAGATGTCCCAGATGATGGAGATACTGACATCTCTGGTGGCGAAAGAGACGCCCAGTCCCAAGAAAGAGACAAGCAGGAGGGAATTATTTCCAACTGTTTCAGCACCAGCATCCCCACCTGACTACGGAGAGATGATCTGTTCTAATTGTGGGGGAATTGGCCATATTGCAGCTGTATGTGCCAGTCCCAAGAGGAAGAAAACAGATAGCCGCCAGCCGGCGGGAAACGCCAAAGGGCCCCGGTGAAGGAGTCAACCGGGTGCCCATCGCCTTCAGTGAGCTCCAAGAAGTTTAACGGGAAAAGAAAGCGAGGAGACCAAACCCCTCAAAAGGGACCCAGGGTTCCTCAACCAAGGTACACCCCAGAGAAAGGGGGCAAGACCCCTCCGAAGAGACACAGCACTCCCAAGCGAGAACCCTTAAAAGTGAGAGATAACAATGTCCCTCAACGGGTTCACACTCCCATAAAGAGGGAGAAAATTAATGCATACCAGGCTCAGGAAAGAATCAAGCGCAAATCCAGTTGTAAAGAAAAGAGTCCAAAGAAGAGGACAGCATCAACTCGGCCCTACCCAGAAGAGTTGGTTGGTCCATCCCCTACTGTACCCATCCAAGTGGAAGGAGTGTACACACAGGCCCTCCTAGACACTGGAGCACAAGTGACCCTATTGTACAGGGACTTCTACGACAGATACCTGAGTCATCTGCCCATACAGAAGATAGAAGAGTTGGAGATATGGGGATTGGGAACTCAGAGTTTCCCCTACGATGGCTACTTACCCATAAGATTGACCTTTGACCCATCTGTGGCTGGAAAGGCTGAAGTGTTTGACACCCTGGCAGTGGTGTGCCCTCGCCCGCCTGGAGCCAGCAAGACTTCCCTGATCATAGGGACGAACACGGATCTGGTCAGAAGGCTCCTGACCCCCCTTGTACAGAAGCAGAATCTTTCAGCTCCCAAGATCCATCCCATGCTGAAGGCGGCCTACCAGCGGTTGGTCTTAGAGCAGAAGACCCCAAGTGAGGGGATAGGAAAGGTATGGAGACTTGGAAGAGAAGGAGCAGTGTTACAGCCTGGAGAGGTGACCTGCCTGAGGGCCACGGTGAAGCTCAATTGGGAGCAGCCTGGTCCCTTTGTGATGCTGGAATATGACCCAATGGATGGTCACTCAGGCCTGGAAGTGATCCCAGAAGTGATCCCAATCAAGGCACTGAAGAAGGCCAGAGGAAGAGTCCCAGTCAGTGTGAGGAACCCCACGGAGCGGCCCGTGGAGATCCCTGCCAGGATGCTGCTGGGACAGGTGAGCCCTGCTGTCCCAGTTGGCTGGTCAGAAGTGAAAGGGGAGGGTAAAGGAGAAGATGTTTGGAAGAAACTCTCCATGGAAAACCCAAACCTACCTGGAGCTTGGAAGGAGAGAGCCAAGGCCCAGCTGACCAGATGGGAGAAGATTTTCTCTAAAGATGAGTTTGATGTGGGGTGTGCGAGGAGTGCCACCCATCGAATCCGCATGCAAGAGGACAAGCCATTCAGAGAGAGAGTCAGGCGAGTCCCGCTAGCAGATTTGGAGGATCTGAGAGAGCAGCTTGCGGAACTGAAGAAGACGGGAGTGATTAGGGAGTCCAGAAGCCCCTATGCCTCCCCAATAGTGGTGGTCAGGAAGAAGAATGGGTCATTGAGGCTCTGCATTGACTACAGAACTCTCAACAGGAGGACCATTCCTGACCAGTACACCACGCCAAGGATAGAGGATGCCTCAGGGCCTATCTGGAGCTCCTGCTACATTTCAACACCTTATGGAAAGGACAGTTGGAGACATGAACCTCATAGAAGTCCTTGTGTACCTGGATGATGTCATTGTTTTTGGAAAAACTTTGGAAGAACATGAAGCTAGATTGGAGAAAGTGTTGAAGAGGCTCAGTGAAGAGGGACTCAAACTTTCCCCCGAGAAGTGCCGGTTTTACCAGTCTTCTGTGAACTATCTGGGACACATAGTGTCTGAAAAAGGAGTGGCTACAGACCCTGAGAAGTTGGAGGCAGTTACTTCGTGGCCAAGACCCACAACAGTTACAGAACTTCGGTCTTTCTTGGGGTTCTGCTCCTACTACCGCAGGTTTGTGGATGGGTTTGCCCGCATTGCAAAACCCCTAAACGAGCTGCTCAAGACAGAAGGAGAGGAAGATGGATTGGGGCCTAGGAGGCCCGGTGAGTCGGTTCAAGACCAATGGAACTCAAGGTGTGAAGAGGCTTTCAGAACCTTGAAGAGAAGTCTCACACAGCCCCAGTTTTGGCCTATGCTGACCCCACTAGACCATATGAGCTACATGTTGATGCCAGCCATGAGGGCCTAGGTGGAGTACTCTACCAGGAGTATGAAGACCAGCTACGACCAGTGGCCTATGTGAGCCGGAGCCTGACCCCCTCCGAAAAGAACTACCCCACCCACAAGTTGGAGTTCTTAGCCCTCAAGTGGGCAGTAGTTGACAAACTAAAGGACTATCTTTATGGGGCAGAATTCACTGTAAAAACAGATAACAACCCCTTGACCTATCTATACACCACCGCCAAGCTGGATGCAACTGGACACAGATGGTTGGAGGCGTTGTCTGGATTCAATTTCAGCCTCAAGTACAGGCCAGGGGCTGGAAATAGAGATGCAGATGCCCTGTCTCGAAGATCCCATATCATGGTCGATGATTGGGAAGACTGGACTCAAGTGGCACCAGAAGGAGTGCGAGCCCTTTGTCAAGGGGCTGAACTCCAAGCCAGAGGAGGATCCAGAGCCGAAGAGATAGGAGTTACCACAGTGGGAGTCCCAAAGTGTTACTGTGGGGCAACTCAACTAGAAGAAGAGTGCCTACCGAAGCTGTCCAAGAAGGAGTTAAGGTGTGACCAATTGGAAGAACCCATGGGGAAATTGGTCCTGGAAGCGTTGGAAGACAAGAGTCCAGAGGGACTTCGACTTCACCCTTCCAAAGAAGCTCGCTTACTAAGGAGGGAGTTGGATAAACTACAGGTGCATCAGGGGGTGGTCTACCGAAGGGGCCCCTCTGATAGCTCAGAAGATAAGTGGCAGCTGTTTCTCCCCAAAAAGCATCGAGAGACTGTGCTGATTGCCTTACATGACCAGCATGGTCACTTGGGAGCAGAGAGAACCTTCCAACTTGTCAGAGACCGGTTTTATTGGCCCTGCATGAGGGCCGAAGTGGAGGAGTGTTGCCATTCCTGTGCAAGATATATTCAGAGGAAGACTTTACCCCATCAAGCTGCCCCAATGGGCCATCTACAGAGTCAAGGCCCAATGGATCTGGTATGCATTGATTTTCTCTGCCTCAAACCCGATTTGAGTGGATTGGGAAATGTTCTGGTGGTAACCGACCATTTCACCCGTTATGCTCAGGCTTTCCCAACCAAGGACCAGAAGGCCTCTACAGTAGCTAAGGTACTTTTGGAGAAGTACTTTGTTCATTATGGACTACCACAGAGAATCCATTCAGACCAAGGAAGGGACTTTGAGAGTCGCCTGATCAGGAAGCTACTAGATTCTCTGGGAGTAGAGAAGACTAGAACTACACCATATCACCCTCAAGGTGATGCCCAGCCTGAAAGGTTCAACAGGACCCTATTGAACATGTTGGGAACTTTAGAAACAGAGAAGAAGCAACATTGGAGTCAACACATTTCAGCTCTGGTGCATGCTTACAACTGTACAACCAGTGATGTGACGGGTTTCTCCCCTTACCGGCTTATGTTTGGGAGAGAAGCAAGGTTGCCAGTGGATTTGGCCTTTGGCATTTCCTTAGACCATGCCTCTGAGGCCTCCCACAAAGGATACGTGGACAGACTGAGGCACAGTTTGAAGATAGCTTATGAAAAAGCTCAGACGGCCTCTGACCAGAGGGGGGCCCGAAACAAGCGGAACTTTGACTTGGAGGTTCGAGTACAGGACCTACAGCCTGGGGACCGTGTACTGTTACGAAATCTAGGGATCCCTGAAAAACACAAGATTGCTGATAGATGGAGATCAGAGCCATATATCATCTGTAGAAAACTTCCAGGATTGCCTGTCTATAAGTTGAAGCCAGAAGGAAGAGTGGGGCCCTTGAAGACCTGGCATAGGAATCACTTGCTTCCACTCACTGAAGCAGTCAGAATACCTCCAGCGAGAGACTTACCTGAATCTGTTTCCATTCTGGATACTCCCAGGCCTAATACTCGGTCTCAGACATCCCAAATTAGGGGTGGACAGGACCCCCAATCAGCAGAAGAAGAAAGAGGAGAACTTGAATGGCTATGGCCTTCCTCAACTCCAGGAAATTCCGCCATAGATCTTCCACTTACTGAGGATGTGGAAGATAAAACATTGAACCCAGAAGCTACAGAGTTTGTTCCATTCAGTGTTGTGCCTGAGTGCTGGGAAGATATCCCTGGTCTCTACTCAGAAGAAGAAGAAGTAGATGTTCCGGAACCAGTGATGTTGCCAGAATGTGTTCCTGAAGAAGTGCCAAGAGAACAGAGAGCTCGCAGAGTTGTGAGGCCTCCCAAGAGGTTAACCTACCCCCAAATGGGAAAAAGTTCAGAGGACTCTGTTACCACAGCAAGGAGAAGTGCTGAATGCCCTGACCCATCCACTGTTCATTTGGTGGAGGGCAACCCCAGCTCACTCTCTGGCACAGTTAGACAGGTCGCCCACACTGAAGTGACCTGTAGACAGGACAGCTCCCCATCCTATGCTAATTGTGTCTGTCTGAATTATGTGAACGTGTTGTTTCAAAGAAAGTTTGTAGATTGAACAATGTCTTTGGGGACCAAAGATTCAAAGTGGGGGGAGTGTGTAGCGGGGTCGTTCCCCTTTTAGGGGAGAAGACTACAGTTCCCATAATTCCCCAGGCTCCCGGGAGGATGGTTGTTTCCGCCCGAGAGGCTGCTGGGGGAGGTGATAAAAGGGAAGAGGAGGGACCGCCTCTTCCTCTTCTGACTGGGCTGGTGACGCAGAGACTACTGAGTGAGGAGACACCTGTGCGGACCGGGACTGCTGAAGGCCTGAAGCCTGGGCCTTGCAGCAGACGGAGAGAGACTCTCACCCCTCATTGTCAGCAGCAGCAGAGCGGAGACTTTTGCCTACAAACGGTCGGTCGGAGAGAGGACCGGAGCGCAGGGGCTGTGACGGAGGAGGCCGGACGCCGCCAGTGGAGGTCCCGGAGCTGAGGACGGTACCCCGGAGTGGTGAGCGAGCTGAAAGGCTCATCCTACACTGTCACTTGCACTCTATGCCTATTGAACTGCCAAGGCACAATTACCTCAGAGCAGCAGATTGTTTCTTTCTTGTGGATTACAAACACACCATTTAAAGCTACATGTGCACCACCTCTACAGTTCTCTTGCCGGTGAAGAATACTGTATTTTCTCAAGGACTGAGCTCTATTGCTAGGGATCAGGCCTGGTCCGTTAGGTAGGCGCAGTTAGATTTGTTGCACCTCAGGGGTGCATAGCAGACGGTCGCTACACTTGGCGTTCCGTTCCCCATTGTTGTCCAGGCCCACATATGTGTACATGTTTATAGCACATACTGCAGGGACCTGTTCATTTGTATTGCAAGTCAAATGTTTAAATGCATGTTACCATTTCTTTTCATATTACCAAAGTAAAGACAGTTATTACAGCTAGCAGTCTGCCTGTGAGTTTGAGTCCATTACACTTAGAGTATAAGTGGTATTTATATGTGCATACACATACACCTGTTGATTAACTGTGCCAGAGCGGGTAGAGCAGATTGCCAGGGGGTTGGTGGAGCTGTACTCAGGGACCCAAAACAAACTTGCGGCCCTCTTAACTGGGGGTATCGCTACATATATACATTAAATACGGGAAAAAAGAGCAAAAAAAAGAGAAAATAAAATAAAAAGGGGGGGGGGGGAATAGGAAAAAAAAGGGGGGGGGTGCTATTTAATTTTACATTTAAATACCCCAATTATGTTCTTGATAAATAATAATTAATACAAAATATGATTAATATAAAATATTAAATATATATGAATTCATTCATTCATTCAATATATCTAAACACCACATTAATGTAATGCTATATACTATTTTATTTTAACAAGATTTATGAGTGACCATCACTCTTAGATTTATTTAAAAAATATTTATTTAAATTAATATTGCAAACCTTATATTAATTAAATACCAATAGGGAGCAACCATGGGCGTCCGCAGGTAGGGGCAAAGGGGGGGGGGGAGTGACCCCCCTGGAATCGGCAAGGGTCCGCCATGGCCGCATCTGTAGCTTTGTTACTTCCTGTATATACTAATACCATCCACCCCCCTCTATATACACATACTGTTCACCCTCTGTACTGTACAGGCAACATTTGATGGGCACAATGAGGCTGCACTTGATGGGCACAGTAAGGCTGCATATAATGGGCTCATGCCTGCGCTTTATGTGATAATGACTAAGCCCCTTACCATTCATGACATTGTCGAAAAGGGGCAGAGCATGGCTTCTTAAAATTATGCCCCCCCAAAAAAAGTTCTGTGGATGCCCATGGGAGCTACCCTCCTAGATATAGATCAAAACCTCAATAAAATTTAAATTAAAATTTTAATTCTGTGTATGAACTGCCCCCATATAGCTGACAGTTATGGCAAAAACCGAACCTACCAAGGTGGAAATACATGCGCCAATCACCCATGGTATGAACAAAAAATGTTTTTTGTTAACTAGTTGGAAGAAAGAGGGTTCAGGTCCCCATCCCCAGTACAGGGGGTTCTATCTCTGGAATCTGCAGGTGTCCTCAGTGCTGCGTGATGGCGGATGTGTTTGCCTTTACTAGTATTTATTTTCTAAGATTTCATAGAAAATGGCCTTTGCCCATATATACAGTAAATTTATATACTAATAACATCAACTCTCTGTAGTAAATGCCAAACCTCGGGACCTTGAACTGCGAAATGTTAGCTATATAAATCCAGAAATACCACAGAAAGTAACTTTTTGTCTTTCAATAAACTTTTATTGAAAAGTTTTAAAGAATACAACGCGGGGCCGCAATCAGACATACAAATAGAAGCTTGATATTTCTAAACTAGGAAAAAGGTCTTGGGAGCTTCCAGAGATATTCACTTGAAATAACCTTAATATAGATCTGTGCAGTATATTCAGCCGCTGGCACTAATCACACTCCCGTATGTTTGTGCTAAATAATATAAATCCAACCAATGTGCCCCCCAAGAGCCCCAAATGTGAGGGATAAATTAGTTTGTAATGTAATAGAGCCACCAAAACCCTAAATCATTGATGTTTTGGGACATTCAGGGCTTCCACAGCTGTGTGAGAGATCCAAAAACAAGAAAACTTTTACCAACCCCAATACAAATCACATTTATACTATTAGAGATTTTAGAACCCGCCATACTATAGGGGTAGTATATGCAATCAAATGTCCGTGTCATTTCATTTATATAAGTAGAAGAGAAAAGGGCCCTCAAAGTTAGAATGGAGGAACATGTGAGAAACATTAGAAATGGGTTTGACGAACATTGTCTATCAATTCATTTTTAGAGATAAACATGTAACAGCCCTAACCCACTAAGGGGAGGCCAGGTATTTTTCTAGGCTGACCGATTACCTCCTCCTTGTAGCTCGTCGTTCGTTGTTTAGGGGTTCCCAGTGTTAGTACCCAGTAATTGCGGAGACTAAAGCCACGTACACACGATCGGACTTTTCGGCCGGATTGTCCGGCAGACTAAAGCCCCATACACACGGTCGGACAATCCGCGGACCAGGTCCGTCGGACCATGTCCGTCATACTTTGTCTGATGTTGGTTTTGCGTACACACGGTCAGACAAAGTTGTCGGAAAATCCGATCATTCTGAACGTGGTGACGATTGTTGCCTACGACGGGACTACGTAGAGGCTAGTAGCCAATAGCTTTGGTCTTGTAATGTGATCTGAGCATGCGTAGCACTTTGTCCGGTCGGACAACCGTACACACGATCGGATTTGGTGTGATCGGACCGTGTTGTCAGCAAATCTTTCCAGCAGGAGATAAGACTTTGTCCGTCGGACAATCCGACATACACTGTCCGATGGTGCATACACACGGTCTGATTTTTCAACAACATTGTCCGATCGGACAGAATCCATGAAAAAGTCCGACCGTGTGTATGGGGCTTAAGTCCGCCGGACAATCCGTCGGACTTTCCAGCGGAGGTCGGCGGCGACGAAAGAGAAAGCCGGGCTCCTCCGCTAGTGAAAGAGCTAGTAAAAGAGCAGAAGATAGCGGAGGAGTCCGGCGAGAAGACCCCCCAAGACGGAAGAAGACCCCCAGAGCTGTGTAATAAAGTATTTAAAAAAATTGTGTTGTTTTTATTTACACTTTTTTCCTTAGGTGAATGGGTGGGGTACATGGTACCCCATACTCATTCACATAGGGTGGGGGGCCGGTATCTGGGGGCCCCCTTATTAAAGGGGGCTCCTGGATTCCGATAAGTCCCCCGTCCGCAGACCCCCACAACCAACGGCCAGCGTTGTCGGGAAGAGGCCCTTGTCCTCATCAACATGGGGACAAGTGCTTTGGGGTGGGGGGGCCGCAGGGCCCCCCTTTCCCCAGGGTACCCCCCATGTTGAGGGCACGCGGCCTGGTACGGCTCAGGAGGGGGGGGCGCTCACTCGTCCCCACCCCCTTTCCTGACCGGCCGGGCTGCGTGCTTGGATAAGGGTCTAATATGGATTTGGGGGGGACCCTCACACCGTTTTTTCGGCGTAGGGATTCCCCTTTAAATCCATACCAGGTGATGGGGCTAGCGAGGCGCCATTCAATGCCTTCGCTAGTCCCGTCTACCTGGAGTCACGTTCTAAATGAACGGACTTTCCTCCGTGTGTGAGGCAAGTCCATTCATTTCAAAAGTCCGGCGGACTAGCACACAGATGGCGGGATTGTCCTCCGGACTGCCAAGTCCGGCGGACAATTTTAAGTCAAAACTTAAAACTAGGTCCGCCGGACTTTTGGGAATAAAAAGTCCGTCAGAGCCCCACACGCAGTCGGAATGTCCGGCGGACTCTAGTCCAGCGGACAATCCCGCCGTAAAGTCCAATTGTGTGTACGCGGCATGACACTCAAAGTCCCTTTGAGGATTTTTATTTAGCAAAAAACGTTTAAACATAACACAGTCTCTTAGTTGGGAATAGAGGGCATAGGTGATAAAGCTCAGGCACTTCAGAACTGCTGACATCAAATAAATGTCTCTTTAGATAGCCCAGAGAGTAGCCACTAGGGATGAGCCGAACACCCCCCTGTTCGGTTTGCACCAGAACCAGCCAACAGACCTAAACTTTGCGTGAACTTTAGAACCCTATTAAAGTCTATGGGACTTGAACGTTCAAAATCAAAAGTGCTAATTTTTAAAGGCTTATATGCAAGTTATTGCCATAAAAAGTGTTTGGGGACCCGGGTCCTGCCCCAGGGGATATGTATCAATGGGAAAAAAAAGTTTTTTCAGGAGCAGTGATTTTAATAATGCTTAAAGTGAAACAATAAAAGTGTAATTGTTGAGTAGGAAAATGGATTTTTGGAACTTTAAATGAAGCTAGCACCAAAGGGATGCCAACCTCCATTCCGGATCAAATGTAATAGGAGAACGCGGGTGGGACTTTAAATGGAGCACACATCAGAAATTTGGTCGTCAAGTGACTGTCATAATTTATTTTCTGTAGTCCATGATATATTGTGGAACATTTTGGGCGTCAACCTCTAACAATGTTCTGGGCATATTGCCTCCATATAATCAATCATGGACCGATAATGTACAACAATTATAGTCAATTATACACTTAGAGGGAGAGCAGAGACACATAGGTAAATATATATGAGATAGTAACAATGGTTGAACCCAGAATGGCCATAACGACCATAAAAACTGTAGTACTGCCAATTAGAATGGGTAAAAGAACAAACAAAAAAAAACAAAAAAAGTCATTAAAATCTTGATATTCCATGCTTGAGATGAAAGGATAATGGCTAAAAGCTCTACGCGTTTCACGGTATTGCAACCGCTCATCAGGAGCATAAATCATGGAATAGTTCTAAAAAGAAAACAGAATGGGTTCAAAATAAAAAAATAGTTTAAATTTGGTATAATAAATTTTTATTTTTTTTATTTTTTTGGAGGCTGTGCATCCAACTCACGTCTGCACCAGTGGGCCAAGCAACACGTAGTCCCAGACCGCAAACAGGCCGCAGCGCCAAGTCCACAGGCTTCAAGGTGATCAGTGGGAGCGGCGTCCATTGCCAAAGACATAACCAGGTTGGGCGTACATTGTGTCTGCAAATGGGTATGAGGGAATATGTAAATAAGCAGTGTGAAGTGAATGTAGGAAGAAGAGTGAGGGTATGTGGAGTGACTGCATAGGTGTGTGAAAGAGATATGTGTAATAGGTGAAGGAAATGAGTGAAAAATGAATGAAATAAGTGATCAAAGGGAGGAAGAAAATAAAATATTGTAGATTGGGAAGTGCGTGAAGAAAATGGTGAGTGAACTAAATCCACAGATGTGTGTGAGGTGCTAAAGAAAACAGTGTGAAATGGAGAAGTGTAAAGAGGTAGCCCAAACCTATGTAGATGCCCGCAATGGAGTACACTCATGGTCCCAATTTGGCGGCGCACAGCCAGCGAGACCACCACCGGGGAGTGGAGACGCTAACCCCCAAGCGGCTCAGCCGTCCGGCGATTAGCGCCAAGTCATCTCCCCTGGTGTGGCCGTTGATGGACAACGAGCGCCGGGAGGACGCCTGAAGTCCGACGCATACAGCGTGACGTCGGTAAAAAAGGGACCAAATACCCGCCCCCTTAACATACGCCCAAAGTCAGAGAAGGGGGGGTAAAACCACGTGTCACAACTTGGCCAATGGTGCCCGGCACCGACAGACAGTACAGCGTCATCTAGGTCGCCGTTGAGGGCCCACAGGTGCAGACAAAGCGGGATACAAAAACCTGTATGAAACAGAGAAAAAGTTTACAGGATCAGGATATCAATCCGCCTGTAAAATTTGCAAAAAATACTGAAAATACTACTGATGTGTGCTCCCATCCCGGGTTTGGTTGTTGAGTAGGAAAATGGATTTTTGGAACTTTAAATGAAGCTAGCACCAAAGGGATGCCAACCTCCATTCCGGATCAAATGTAATAGGAGAACGCGGGTGGGACTTTAAATGGAGCACACATCAGAAATTTGGTCGTCAAGTGACTGTCATAATTTATTTTCTGTAGTCCATGATATATTGTGGAACATTTTGGGCGTCAACCTCTAACAATGTTCTGGGCATATTGCCTCCATATAATCAATCATGGACCGATAATGTACAACAATTATAGTCAATTATACACTTAGAGGGAGAGCAGAGACACATAGGTAAATATATATGAGATAGTAACAATGGTTGAACCCAGAATGGCCATAACGAAATTTATTATACCAAATTTAAACTATTTTTTTATTTTGAACCCATTCTGTTTTCTATTCCATGATTTATGCTCCTGATGAGCGGTTGCAATACCGTGAAACGCGTAGAGCTTTTAGCCATTATCCTTTCATCTCAAGCATGGAATATCAAGATTTTAATGACTTTTTTTGTTTTTTTTTGTTTGTTCTTTTACCCATTCTAATTGGCAGTACTACAGTTTTTATGGTCGTTATGGCCATTCTGGGTTCAACCATTGTTACTATCTCATATATATTTACCTATGTGCCTCTGTTGTTAGAGGTTGACGCCCAAAATGTTCCACAATATATCATGGACTACAGAAAATAAATTATGACAGTCACTTGACGAGCAAATTTCTGATGTGTGCTCCATTTAAAGTCCCACCCGCGTTCTCCTATTACAATAAAAGTGTAATATTCCTTTAAAGTTCGTACCTGGGGGTGTGTATAGTATGCCTGTAAAGGGGCGCATGTTTCCCGTGCCTAGAACTGTCCCTGCACAAAGTGTAATTTCTGCAGGAAAAAAAGTAATTTAAAAGCACTCGCGGCTATAATGAATTGTCGGCTCCCGTAATACAGACAGTCATTGAAAGTCATTGATAAAAAAAAAATTGCGTGGGGTTTCCCCCAAACTCAATTAGCAGGTCCTTCAGGTCTGGTATGGATATTAAGGGGAACCCTGCGTCAAATTAAAAAAAAATGTTGTGGGGTTCCCCCAAAATCCATACCAGACCCTTTATCCGAGCACACAACCTGGCAGGCCGCAGGAATAGAGGGGGGGACGAGAGAGTGGCCCCCCTCCTGAATGGTACCAGGTCACATGCCCTCAACATTGGGAGGGTGCTTTGGGGGTCTGTGACCCCTCAAAGCACCATGTACCCATGTTGATGGGGACAAGGGCCTCATCCCCACAACCCTGGCCGGTGGTTGTGTGGGGTCTGCGGGCAGGGGCCTTATCAGAATATGGAAGCCCCCTTTAACAAGGGGACCCCCAGATCCCGCCCCCCCCCCCTGTTTGAAATGGTAAGGGGGTACAAAATTACCCCTACCATTTCACAAAGAAAGTGTAAAAAATTGTTAAAAAAAAAAAAAACAGACACCGTTGGGAAAAGTCCTTTATTAAAAATAAAAAAAATAAAAAAAAGATTCCAGCGGTGGTAATCCACTCTTGCTATCCAGCGATGGCTGATCTCTTCTCCGGGGTCCAGCAAAGGGTGATCTCTCCCGATGGTCCAGCGCATCCTGTCTCCAACAGAGACACTGCGGGAATCCCGGTGCCTGACAGGTCTTAGCTGAGGATGACCCCGCCCCCCTCTGATGCAAGGGGAAACCCAGGCTTCCCCAGTGATGTACAGGTGACCCCGCTCCCCTCTGATGTAATGCAGGTTTCCGTTACATCACAGGGGGGCGGGGTCACCCTCACGTCACTGGGAGGCCTGGGTTTCCCCTTGCGTCAGAGGGGGCGGGGTCAGGTGACGGGTGGCCCCGTCCTCCTCAGCTTCTCAGCTAAGACCTGTCTGGCCATCACCGGGATTCCCGCAGTGTCTCCATGGAGACAGAATGCGCTGCGCTGGATTATCGGGAGAGATCATCCATCGCTGGACCCCGGAGAAGAGATCAGCCATCGCTGGATAGCAAGAGTGGATTACCACCGCTGAAATATTTTTTTTATTTTTAGTACTTTTGTACTCCCTTACCATTTCAAACATGGGGGGGCGGGATCTGGGGGTCCCCTTGTTAAAGGGGGCTTCCATATTCTGATAATCCCCCTGCCCGCAGACCCACACAACCACTGGCTAGGGTTGTGGGGATGAGACCCTTGTCCCCATCAACATGAGGACATGGTGCTTTGAGGGGTCACAGACCCCCAAAGCATCCTCCCAATGTTGAGGGCATGTGGCCTGGTACGGTTCAGAAGGGGTGGGCTCTCTCTCGTCCCCCCCCTCTTTTCCTGTGGCCAGCCAGGTTGCGTGCTCGGATAAAGGGTCTGGTGTGGATTTTTCCCCTTAAAATCCATACCAGACCTGAGGGGTCTGGTATGGATATTTGGGGGGGGCCACGTCACTTTTTTTTTATTTGACCCGGGGTTCCCCTTAATATCCATACCAGACCTGAAGGGCCTGGTAATTGAATTTGGGGGGAACCCCACGCATTTTTTTTATTTTATCAATGACTTTCAATGACTGTTCTCTGTATTACGGGGAGCCGACAATTCATTATAGCCACGAGTGCTTTTAAATTACTTTCTTTCTTTCGGAAATGACACTTTGTGCAGGGACAGTTCTAAGCAAAAATGGTCCCAAAAATGTGTCAAAAATGTCCGATGTGTCCCCCATAATGTCGCAGTCACAATAAAAATCGCTGATCGCCGCCATACTAGAAAAAAAAATGCTATAAAACGATCCCCTATTTTGTAAACGCTATAACTTTTGCGCAAACCAATCAATAATCGCTAATTGTGATTTTTTTTACCAAAAATATGTAGAGGAATACGTATCGGCCTAAACTGAGGAAAAAAATATATTTTTATATATTTTTGGAGGATATTTATTATAGCAAAAAGTAAAAAATATTGCATTTTTTTCAAAATTGTCGCTCTATTTTTGTTTATAGCACGAAAAAAAAAAAATGCAGGGGCGATCAATTACCACTAAAAGAAAGCTCTATTTGTGGTAAAAAAAGGACGCCAATTTTGTTTGGGAGCCACGTCACACGACCGCGCAATCGTCAGTTAAAGCGACGCAGTGCCGAATCGCAAAAAGGGGCCTGGTCCTTTGGCTGCAAATTGGTCCGGGGCTGAAGTGGTTAAGAACCTCAGAAACTCAACGGCACATATGGTGGGAATGCCCCAGAATAAGCCCCTTTCTGGAAAAAAAATATTTAATTTACCGGTAATGCATAAGCTAGTGGGAAAATAAAATACTTGGAAATTAAAAAAATAAAAAAATTATAATCTTGACCTAGGAGGATGAGGTCCATATGGAGTAGGAGGTTAAGGTGGCGGTGGATGTGGCGGTGTAGGTGGAAGCGGCGGTGGAGGAGGACGAGGTAGCCAACACTGGTTCAGAAATACAACAATGGCTGGGTAAGGCTAGTGGTGAATGATGTGTCGAATTCTGTCCCCGTCACATAGTGTCTGCCCTGTACTGCGCTTGCTCAGTACGTAGGACAAGGGGATTTTGAAACTCTCCGAAGACGATGCGCGGTGACTCCAGGTTAAAGCCACATCATCCGAGGTTGAAGCCTAGCCAAGCAAGCCCGTGAGGGGCCCTGTTACTATGTGCTACCGTATGTCCACTTGGATGGTGGGGCTTGAACCTGCACTCACTGCCCAGGCGACGTTCATCTTTGGAGATTTTGTGACTCTCCTTGTCCTCCGTACTGCGCAATAGCTGCGCCTGCGCAGTAAGTGGCCGGACACTATCCGATGGCCAGACAGTTTTTGTCAGAACACCGGTATACGTGTCTATTCTGCACAAGGTACGGCCAAGTCCTGTGGGATCCATGCCTGGTTCATTTTAATGAACGTGAGCCGTGTCCACATTGGCTCTGGACAGGCGGCTGCGCTTGTCTGTGATAACGCCCCCTGCCGTGCTAAATACACGTTCAGATAATACACTGGCTGCAGGGCAGGCCAGCACCTCCAAGGCGTAAAGGGCAAGCTCAGGCCATGTGCCCAATTTGGAGACCCAGAAGTTGAAGCGGGCAGACCCGTCATGCAGTACGTCTAGGCGTGTGCACACATACTGCTCCACCATGTTGGTGAAATGCTGCCTCCTGCTAAGACGTTCCATCTCAGCTGGGGGTGCTGGTTGTTGTGGCGTGCTGACAAAGCTTTTCCACATTCCGGCCATGCTAACCCTGCCTTCCGAGGTGCTGGCGGTGCCCCGGCTGTGTTGGCGACCTCTTCTTCTGCCTTCGCCTTGTGCTTCCACCGCACCAAGTGGGAATGCCACCAGCAGCGCGTCTACCAGCGTGCGCTTGTACTCGCGCATCTTACGATCACGCTCCAGTGAGGTAATTAAGGACGGCACGTTGTCCTTGTAACGGGGATCCAGCCAATAATCAGCACCAGTTAAAATGTGGGAAACTCGGCGGTCGTTGCGGAGACACTGCAGCATGTAATCGCTCATGTGTGCCAGGCTGCCCAAAGCTGTCCTCTGTGGGAGGTGTATCGTCTGTGTCCTCTGTATCCCCCCAACCACGCACCAGTGATGGACATGAGCTGGTCTGGGTGCCACCCTGCTGTGAACATGGTTCCTCCTCCTCCATCTCCTCCTCATCCTCCACCTCGTCATCCTCCAGAACTGTGCCCTTGCTGCCGGACAATTGTGTACCTGGCGCTTGTTGGTGCAGGAACCCACCCTCGTAGCCACTTGTAAATGACTGCCCTAAAAGCCTTGGAAATGAACCCTCTTCCTCCTCCTCCTCCTCCTCCTGTGCCACATCCTCTTCCATCATCGCCTGAAGCGTTTTTTCAAGGAGGCATAGAACTGGGATAGTAACGCTGAGAACGGCGTCATCGGCACTGGCCATGTTGGTGGAGTACTCGAAACAGCGCAACAAGGCACACAGGTCTCGCATGGAGGCCCAGTTATTGGCGGTGAAGTGGTGCTGTTCCACAGAGCGACTCACGCGTGCGTGCTGCAACGGAAACTCCACTATCGCCTGCTGCTGCTCGCACAGTCTGGCAAGCATGTGCAAGGTGGAGTTCCACCTTGTGGGCAGGTCACATATGAGACAGTGAGCGGGAAGGCCGAAGTTACGCTGCAGCGCTGACAGGCGAGCAGCAGCAGGGTGACAACACCGAAAGTGCGCACAGACAGCCTGCACTTTCTGCAGCAGCTCTGGCATATCAGGGTAATTCTTAAGGAACCTCTGGACCACCAAGTTCAGCACATGCGCCAGGCAAGGGATGTGCGTCAAACCGGCAAGGTCCAGAGCTGCTACGAGATTTCGCCCATTATCGCACACCACCAGGCCGGGCTTGAGGCTCACTGCCACCAACCACTCATCGGTCTGTTGTTCCATGTCCCTCCACAACTCCTGCGCGGTGTGGGGTTTTTCCCCCAAACAGGAAAGTTTTAAAACTGCCTGCTGTCATTTAGCCCTGGCTGTGCTGAAGTTGGTGGTGAAGGTGTTACGCTGACCGGATGAGGAGGCGGTAGAGGATGAGGAGGCGGAGTAGGAGGAGTTAGCAACAGGAGGCAAACTGAAGTGCCCTGCAATCCTCGGTGGTGGAAGGTGTGCTTACTGGTCCACGCATCCGTAGTTAGGTGGGCCTTGCCACAGATGGCGATGCGCAGTGCACACCTGATTTTGTCCCCCACTTGGTTGTGCAGGGAAGGGATAGCTCACCTGGAAAAGTAGTGGCGGCTGGGCACGACGTACTGTGGGACAGCCAATGACATCAGCCTTTGAAAACTCTGCGTCTCCACCAGACGGAATGACAGCATTTCAAAGGCGAGGAATTTTGAAATGCTGGCATTCAGGGCCAGGGATCGCGGGTGGCTAGGGGGGTACTTCCTCTTCCACTCCAGTGTTTGGGAAATAGAGAGCTGAAAGCTTCCATGGGACATTGTGGAGATGGTTGGTGACCCAGGTGGTAGTAGACGTACTGTCTAGGGGACGGACGCTTCGCTTTTGCACCCTGCTCCCTCTTCTGCTGTGCTGGTGGCTCTGTGCGACCACCGCCTTTTCCTCCGAACTACACTGGTCACCTGCATGACGTTGATTCCATGTGGGGTCAAGGACCTCATCGTCCTCCACATCATCTTCCACCCAGTCTTCACCCCTGCCCTCCTTGTCGGTCTGCACAATGGCGAAAGCAGCAGCAGTTGGCACCTGTGTTTCGTCATCATCCGAGACGTGCTGCGATGGTCCTCCCATGTACTCATCATGAAACATAAGTGGTTGGGCATTGGTGCACACAATCTCTTCCACTTCTGGGGCAGGGCTAGGTGGATGGCCCTGGGAAACCCTGCTAACAGAGTCATCAAAAAGCAGAAGAGACTGCTGCATGATTTGGGGCTCAGACTGATTGGCTGATTTGCAAGGGGGTGAGGTGAAAGACTGATGGACATCGGCTGCAGGTGCCAACTCTGAACTTTCATCAGGAGACTGGGTGGGAGACAATGTGAAGGAACCGGAGGAACTGTCAGCAACCCAATCTACTATCGCCTGTACTTGTCCTGGCCTCAACATTCGTACAGCCTCATTAGGCGCGCCAAAATACCGCTGCAGGCTCTGTCGCCTACTCGCACCTGCGGAAGGTGTTTCACTAGTGCGTGTAGCTGGCACAGATCGACCACGTCCTCTCCCTGCAACTGGAGCTCCACCAGCAGCACCACGACCCGGGCCACGTCCCCTTTTTGATGATCTCCTCATATTTTCCAAATTTATGATCTCGCCCTAAATGGGTGTTTTTGTATATAGCAGAATACACGTACACGTAAAGCGTTTATGAAAACGCAGAAAATGCTATTGGAAGAAAAAAAAACACTGCAAAATTTTATTTTTTTGCAATATCAGACTACAAGGACAGTATCTACAGCTTTTATGAAAACGCAGAAAATGCTATTGGGAAGAAAAAAAAACACTGCAAAATTTTATTTTTTTGCAATGTTTTTCCAAATTTAGACTACACGGATAGTATGTAAAGCGTTTATGAAAACGCAGAAAATGCTATTGGGAAGAAAAAAAAACACTGCAAAATTTTATTTTGAGCCGTACCAGGCCGCGTGCCCTCAACATGAGGGTGCCCTGGGGAAAGGGGGGCCATGCGGCCCCCCCACCCCAAAGCACCTTGTCCCCATGTTGATGAGGACAAGGGCCTCTTCCCGACAACCCTGGCCGTTGGTTGTCGGGGTCTGCGGGCGGGGGCTTATCGGAATCTGGGAGCCCCCTTTTATAAGGGGGCCCCCAGATCCCGGCCCCCCACCCTATGTGAATGAGTATGGGGTACCCCTACCCATTCACCTAAGGTGTAAAATGTAAAGTAAAAAAACACACACTTTTGAAAAAATATTTTATTGCCCACACACGCCCGGCTGGAAGTCCGGCGGATTGTCCGCTGGACTAGGTCCGCCGGGAAAAGTCCCTTCGTGTGTACGCGGCATAACTCCTAAAATCTTCTATCTATCTGTTCTGCAGCACAGGACCCTGCCTAACAGTGTGTGTCTAACAGAATGACGCTGTGTGTGGGCTATATATAGAGGCTGGGTCACATGCTGCACTGGCCAATCATAGCCATGCCATTAGTAGGCATGGCTGTGATGGCTTCTAGGGCACACAAGTAAAACGATCATCCATTGGCTGGCCTAAAGCTGTGAAAAAGGCGCCAATACAGCGCCGAACACCGGACCCGAACCCGAACTTACAGCCAATAGTTCGGGTTCGGGTCCGGGTCCCGGACACCCAAAAGTCCGGTACGGACCCGAACTTTACAATTCGGGTTCGCTCAACCCTAGTGACCATCACTCTTAGATTTTTTTAAAAAATATTTATTTTAATTAATATTGCAAACCTTATATTTATGAAATACCAATAGGGAGCAACCATGGGCGTCCGCAGGTAGGGGCAAGGGGGGGGGCGAGTGACCCCCCTGGAATCAGCAAGGGTCCGCCATGGCCGCATCTGTAGCTATGCTGGCTCTCTGGGTTTGTGCGAGTCGCCTCCACAGCTGCTGCAGATCTGTGACATTGAGCTTACAGAGCTCTTTACTGCCGCCTCTGGCTGCTTCCTGTATGTGTGCTCCTCGTGTTTGCTTTGCTGCCTGTTGTATTTTCACATGGACATGTGGAAACAGGACTTGGGAGGAGGAAGACCACCTTACAAGTGGGGGCTGTGATCATCACTGACTGCAGATATACATCATCTGTCCTGTATACAGCTATATACACCCACCTTCCTTTCTGTATATACTAATACCATCCACCCCCCTCTATATAAACATACTGTACACCCTCTGTACTGTACAGGCCACATTTGATGGGCACAATGAGGCTGCAATTGATGGGCACAGTAAGGCTGCATATAATGGGCTCATGCCTGCGCTTTATGTGATAATGACTAAGCCCCTTACCATTCATGACATTGTCGAAAAGGGGCGGAGCATGGCTTCTTAAAATTATGCCCCCCCCCCCCCCCAAAAAAAAAAGTTCTGTGGATGCCCATGGGAGCAAATACCCTCCTAGATATAGATAAAAACCCCAATAAAATTAAAATGTTAATTCTGTGTATGAACTGCCCCCATATAGCTGACAGTTATGGCAAAAACCGAACCTACCAAGGTGGAAATACATGCGCCAATCACCCATGGTATGAACAAAAAAATGTTTTGCTAACTAGTTGGAAGAAAGAGGGTTCAGGTCCCCATCCCCAGTACAGGGGGTTCTATCTCTGGAATCTGCAGGTGTCCTCGGTGCTGCGTGATGGCGGATGTGTTTGCCTTTACTAGTATTTATTTTCTAAGATTTCATAGAAAATGGCCTTTGCCCATATATACAGTAAATTTATATACTAATAACATCAACTCTCTGTAGTAAATGCCAAACCTCGGGACCTTGAACTGCGAAATGTTAGATATATAAATCCAGAAATACCACAGACATGAAAAGAAAGTAACTTTTTGTCTTTCAATAAACTTTTATTGAAAAGTTTTAAAGAATACAACGCGGGTCCGCAATCAGACATACAAATAGAAGCTTGATATTTCTAAACTAGGAAAAAGGTCTTGGGAGCTTCCAGAGATATTCACTTGAAATAACCTTAATATAGATCTGTGCAGTATATTCAGCCGCTGGCACTAATCACACTCCCGTATGTTTGTGCTAAATAATATAAATCCAACCAAAGAGCCCCCCAAGAGCCCCAAATGTGAGGGATAAATTAGTTTGTAATGTAATAGAGCCACCAAAACCCTAAATCATTGATGTTTTGGGACATTCAGGGCTTCCACAGCTGTGTGAGAGATCCAAAAACAAGAAAACTTTTACCAACCCAATACAAATCACATTTATACTATTAGAGATTTTAGAACCCGCCATACTATAGGGGTAGTATATGCAATCAAATGTCCGTGTCATTTCATTTATATAAGTAGAAGAGAAAAGGGCCCTCAAAGTTAGAATGGAGGAACATGTGAGAAACATTAGAAATGGGTTTGACGAACATTGTCTATCAATTCATTTTTAGAGATAAACATGTAACAGCCCTAACCCACTAAGGGGAGGCCAGGTATTTTTCTAGGCTGACCGATTACCTCCTCCTTGTAGCTCGTCGTTCGTTGTTTAGGGGTTCCCAGTGTTAGTACCCAGTAATTGAGGAGACTAAAGCCACGTACACACGATCGGACTTTTCGTCCGGATTGTCCGGCAGACTAAGTCCGCCGGACAATCCGTCGCAGACTAAGTCCGCCGGACAATCCGTCAGACTTTCCAGCGGAGGTCGGGGCGACGAAAGAGAAAGCCGGGCTCCTCCGCTAGTGAAAGAGCTAGTAAAAGAGCAGAAGATAGTGGAGGAGTCCGGCGAGAAGACCCCCCAAGACGGAAGAAGACCCCCAGAGCAGTGCAATAAAGTATTTAAAAAAATTGTGTCGTTTTTTATTTACACTTTTTTCCTTAGGTGAATGGGTGGGGTACATGGTACCCCATACTCATTCACATAGGGTGGGGGGCCGGTATCTGGGGGCCCCCTTATTAAAGGGGGGCTCCTGGATTCCGATAAGTCCCCCGTCCGCAGACCCCCACAACCAACGGCCAGCGTTGTCGGGAAGAGGCCCTTGTCCTCATCAACATGGGGACAAGTGCTTTGGGGTGGGGGGGCCGCAGGGCCCCCCTTTCCCCAGGGTACCCCCCATGTTGAGGGCACGCGGCCTGGTACGGCTCAGGAGGGGGGTCGCTCACTTGTCCCCACCCCCTTTCCTGACCGGCCGGGCTGCGTGCTTGGATAAGGGTCTAATATGGATTTGGGGGGGACCCTCACACCGTTTTTTCGACGTAGGGATTCCCCTTTAAATCCATACCAGGTGATGGGGCTAGCGAGGCGCCATTCAATGCCTTCGCTAGTCCCGTCTACCTGGAGTCACGTTCTAAATGAACGGACTTTCTTCCGTGTGTGAGGCAAGTCCATTCATTTCAAAAGTCCGGCGGACTAGCACACAGATGGCGGGATTGTCCTCCGGACTGCCAAGTCCGGCGGACAATTTTAAGTCAAAACTTAAAACTAGGTCCGCCGGACTTTTGGGAATAAAAAGTCCGTCAGAGCCCCACACGCAGTCGGAATGTCCGGCGGACTCTAGTCCAGCGGACAATCCCGCCGTAAAGTCCAATTGTGTGTACGCGGCATGACACTCAAAGTCCCTTTGAGGATTTTTATTTTGCAAAAAACGTTTAAACATAACACAGTCTCTTAGTTGGGAATAGAGGGCATAGGTGATAAAGCTCAGGCACTTCAGAACTGCTGACAACAAATAAATGTCTCTTTAGATAGCCCAGAGAGTAGCCACTAGGGATGAGCCGAACACCCCCCTGTTCGGTTTGCACCAGAACCAGCCAACAGACCTAAACTTTGCGTGAACTTTAGAACCCTATTAAAGTCTATGGGACTTGAATGTTCAAAATCAAAAGTGCTAATTTTTAAAGGCTTATATGCAAGTTATTGCCATAAAAAGTGTTTGGGGACCTGGGTCCTGCCCCAGGGGACATGTATCAATGGAAAAAAAACGTTTTTTTTCGGGAGCAGTGATTTTAATAATGCTTAAAGTGAAACAATAAAAGTGTAATATTCCTTTAAATTTTATACCTGGGGGGTGTCTATAGCTATTTAAAAGCACTCGCAGCTATAATGAATTGTCGGCTCCCAGTAATACAGAGAACAGTCATTGAAAGTCATTGAAAAAAAAAAATGCATGGGGTTCCCCCCAAACTCAATTAGCATGTCCTTCAGGTCTGGTATGGATATTAAGGGGAACCCCGCGTCAAATTAAAAAAAATGTTGTGGGGTTCCCCCAAATATCCATACCAGACCCTTTATCAGAGCACACAACCTGGCAGGCTGCAGGAATAGAGGGGGGGATGAGAGAGGGGCCCCCCTCCTGAACCGTACCAGGCCACATGCCCTCTACATTGGGAGGGTGCTTTGGGGGTCTGTGACCCCTCAAAGCACCATGTCCCCATGTTGATGGGGACAAGGGCCTCATCCCCACAACCCTGCCCGGTGGTTGTGGGGGTCTGCGGGCAGGGGGCTTATCAGAATCTGGAAGCCCCCTTTAACAAGGGGGACCCCCAGATCCCGCTCCCCCCCTGTTTGAAATGGTAAGGGGGTACAAAAGTACCCCTACCATTTCACAAAGAAAGTGTAAACAATTGTTAAAAAAAAACAGACACCGTTGGGAAAAGTCCTTTATTAAAAATAAAAAAAAATTAAAAAAAGATTCCAGCGGTGGTAATCCACTCTTGCTATCCAGCGATGGCTGATCTCTTCTCCGGGGTCCAGCAAAGGGTGATCTCTCCCGATGGTCCAGCGCAGCGCATCCTGTCTCCACCGGAGACACTGCAGGAATCCCGGCGCCTGACAGGTCTTAGCTGAGGAGGACCCCGCCCCCCTCTGATGCAAGGGGAAACCCAGGCTTCCCCAGTGATGTACGGGTGACGCCGCTCCCCTCTGATGTAACGCAGGTTTCCGTTACATCAGAGGGGGCGGGTCACCCGCACGTCACTGGGAAGCCTGGGTTTCCCCTTGCGTCAGAGGGGGCGGGGTCAGGTGACGGGTGGCCCCGTCCTCCTCAGCTTCTCAGCTAAGACCTGTCCGGCCATCACCGGGATTCCCGCAGTGTCTCCATGGAGACAGGATGCGCTGCGCTGGACCATCGGGAGAGATCATCTATCGCTGGACCCCGGAGAAGAGATCAGCCATCGCTGGATAGCAAGAGTGGATTACCACCGCTGAAATCTTTTTTTATTTTTAGTACTTTTGTACTCCCTTACCATTTCAAACAGGGGGGGGGATCTGGGGGTCCCCTTGTTAAAGGGGGCTTCCATATTCTGATAAGCCCCCTGCCCGCAGACCCCCACAACCACCGGCCAGGGTTGTGGGGATGAGGCCCTTGTCCCTATCAACATGAGGACATGGTGCTTTGAGGGGTCACAGACCCCCAAAGCAGCCTCCCAATGTTGAGGGCATGTGGCCTGGTACGGTTCAGAAGGGGGTGGGCTCTCTCTCGTCCCCCCCTCTTTTCTTGTGGCCAGCCAGGTTGCGTGCTCGGATAAAGGGTCTGGTGTGGATTTTTGGGGGGAACTCCACGCCATTTTTTTTTTAAATTTGGCATGGAGTTCCCCTTAAGATCCATACCAGACCTGAGGGGTCTGGTATGGATATTTGGGGGGGGGGGGCCCACGTCACTTTTTTTAATTTGACCTGGGGTTCCCCTTAATATCCATACCAGACCTGAAGGGCCTGGTAATTGAATTTGGGGGGAACCCCACGCATTTTTTTTTTTATCAATGACTGTTCTCTGTATTAAGGGGAGCCGACAATTCATTATAGCCACGAGTGCTTTTAAATTACTTTCTTTCTTTCGGAAATGACACTTTGTGCAGGGACAGTTCTAAGCACGGGAAACTTGCGCCCCTTTACAAGCATACTATAGACACCCCCCAGGTGCGAAATTTAAAGGAATATTACACTTTTATTGTTTCACTTTAAGCATTATTAAAATCACTGCTCCTGAAAAAATGTCAGTTTTTAAAACTTTTTTTTGCATTGATTCATGTCCCCTGGGGTAGGACCCGGGTCCCCAAACACTTTTTATGACAATAACTTGCATATAAGTCTTTAAAATTAGCACTTTTGATTTCTCCCATAGACTTTTACAGGGTATTCCGCGGCTTTTCAAACTTGCCACGAGCACCCCAAATTGTTCCCTGTTTAGTGAACAGGCGAACAGGCAATGTTTGAATCGAACATGAGTTTGACTCGAACTCGAAGCTCATCCCTAGTAGCCACTCACAACTGGACTCTTCACTGTTGGATAAACCCTTGTTTTGTAGATTTAGCAGCCAACAAGTGATTCGGAATTAGCAAAAGTCTCTGCCACCGACTAGGTTGTAACCGAAGGATGAGTTAGGAACTTTTCCTATGGTACCTGAATCTTCCAGCCGTTTCGGCGATACCGTAGGAAATGCAGATTCACTAGTGTCCATACATCTCAGCTCCCAGGCTCTTACCGAGCAGCCAGCTTCATGGCCCTCCTCTGAAGAGTCCTCCTCTGGTCGCTTGTATGAGTTGCTGTGCCTCTCCAATCCTAAGAGGACACCGGGACACTTCAGAATCTTCCTTCAGTTACTGCGCCTCGAACTAGCCAGTTCCGAGACTCGGAAACTGATGGATCCCCACCCCAGACCATGAGGGCCTCTGGAGCTGGTCAGGGTGACCAGGCTTACGGGGGCAGCAGACACTCCTGGGCCCGGGACCCCTCGCCGGGTTGGTCCGGACCGGAACCAGGAATCAAAGCCAAGCCAAACCCTGAACACGTGACCTCAGCATCTTAAATACCCCTTCCCGAAATACACAGCGGGGCCAGACGCGCCCACTGATTGGCTCCGAAAAAGATTGGTACCTAATGCGTCCAACCAGACTGCGTTCTCAGCCTGTCACAGGTGCTCACCTCACCTATGACCAGGCAGAAATCTAGTACAGCCCAGCCAAACTGATGCCAAAGTAAAAACCTAGAACAATTAACCCCCAGAACTCAGTTACAGTTCTGGAAAAAAATGAATTTACAGAATAGCGCACACTTAGAAAAAGTGTTTGCACTACAAACATAATAAAAATAAACGGAAGGGCTGCAATTCTGGGGGATAGAGCCTCCAAAGCATCATTGGAGAGGTTCTAATTTTATAAGGGAAATCGGCAAAAGAGAATCGTGGTGGATACACCAAATGGGGGACTTTGGTGCCGGGGGGGCTGAACATGCTGTACATTAGTATTTACAATTATGGAGGGGGGGGGGTTTACATCTCCAGTGTATTGGTTTATTATTTGTTGGTTAAGATGGAGGTATCCATTAGGATTGGTATATAGAGGGGGTAGCCATGGATAAGTAAAACATTTATAAAAACAAAAAATGTTTTGCTAACTAGCTGGAAGAAAGGAGGTTCAGGTCCACATCCCCTGTAATATATGTAAAAACAGGGTTCCTCAAAAAGTGGGACTTTAGAGGACCATAAACACTCTACAAAAGTAGAAAATGTATCAAAGCAAATACAAATGTATTACAATCAGTAAATGGCATGATACAAAAAATAAGTAAAACTGAAACACATGATGTGAGAAAGCAGTCAAAAGACAGACAGCTGGAAGAGGCCCAAATCAGCTGTCGGGGAGACAGGGGAAATCCAACGCGTTTCAACAGATGAGGTAAGGGTCTTCTTCAGGGAAAAATGGGCTAAGGACTTCCAGATGAATACAATGTACAATATTATTATAATTATAAACATAATTACACACAAAATTCTAAATATTACATAATTCATAAGCTAATCATCTTTACAGTTATTTTTCAAAGAAAAAGCACAAAACGTAGATGTAGGTATCAATACTGACCTCACGTGTTGCATGTTTCAAACAAAGGAGATCATAACTCAGCAAGTAAGAGGAAACTACGACACCAAAGCAGCGCCATCAAGCCAAAGCAAGATGGAGATAAACCATGTCCACATGAACCCCCCCCCCGTCAAAAAAATGCTTCCCACAAGGGGGGCCGGAGCAGTCTCGAGGGGCAAACCAACACGGATCTGGGCATGTGCGAAAGAAGGGAGTAATAAATAAAAAATATATCATAATGCAAAACAGGGACTAATGCATAAAAACAAATAGAGTCATCCAAGTATATGGAGGTAAACATACTTATTGCTTTGAGATTTAGGGGTTGAATCTTGCAGTGCATAAGTTCTTTCACTGACCCGAACCACCTAACACTGGCCACTAATATTGAGACAGGGTTCAGCCGCAGATGATACCGTAAAACCGTCCCATGTTTGAAGGTAGATACACCCAATGTATAGGAACTGGCTAAATAATCAGCAGCCAAAGCTAAAAAGCCAACAAATCAGAAATAGTATACATTTATATTACACCGGGAGAATTACCCCAGCATTTATATTGCACAGGGAAAATTGCCCCATCATTGCAAAAAGTACTATGCTCTTTTGACAGGTGTCAGCAGATCCCAGCGCTGAGTCTCACCTACTGGATGTCAGGAGTGCAGCAATTCCCTGTGTCTCCAGAATGACGCAGAGATCATAATGGACTGAAAGGTTTTTATAGTTACCACGATAGGAAGGGGGTGTGGTGAAGAAACTCCCCCTGTGGCATTCCCTGAATGACACTCCACGAGTGGACCCCCCTGTGTATGATCGCGGTGACACTGAATGCCGGAAATCCCAGCGAATGACATCATCACACGCAGATGCGGATCACGTGACGGTGCCGCGTGCATGCGTCATCCGCCCACTGACGCACATTGGGCTCAAAGGTGCATGGAAACCCAAGCACCAGAGCCCAAACAAGCCTCGCTACATCGATGGTCTGCAGGTTCCAAGTAATGCGATCCTTGCAGCCATCGATGTTGAAGCTAAATATACCTCTATTACGAACGACAAGGGCCTGGCATGTATCCGATGTGTTCTATCAGAAAAAAGCTGCTTTGATTGTAAAATTCAATGATTTTATTAGTGACGCATTTGATTTTGTTCTATGTCACAATTATTTTACTTTCAACGGTTCTCACTTCCTCCAGGTGCAGGGCGCAGCGATGGGGACTTGCTGTGCCCCATCCTGCACCAATCTGTACCTGGGGGAGTGGGAACGTATGATTGGTACTTCAGACGATTTGGCCTCGCTCTTTAACCATGTGACCCTGTGGTTTGGTTTTATCGATGATATTTTCTTGGTCTGGAGTGGCTCCGATGAGCTGCTACATATTTTTGTGCAGTGTCTCAATATCAATACCTTCAACCTCAGCTTTATCATGTCCTGTGATCCAGCAACAATTGAGTTCTTAGATGTATATATCTACAAAGACAGTGCGTGTCCATGGTCCTCTATTCCCTAGAATTGCAGCCCTTCCGTTTTTTTTTTTTTTTATTATGTTTATCTCTAAAAATGAATTGATAGACAATGTTCGTCAAACCCATTTCTAATGTTTCTCACATCTTCCTCCATTTTAACTTTGAGGGCCCTTTTCTCTTCCACCTATATAAATGAAATCACACAGACATTTGATTGCATATACTACCCCTATAGTATGGCAGGATATAAAATCTCTAATAGTATAAATGTGATTTGTATTGGGGTTGGTAAAAGTTTTATTTTTTCCTTGTATTTTTTGGAACTCTCACACAGCTGTGGAAGCCCTGAATGTCCCAAAACATCAATGATTTAGGGTTTTGGTGGCTCTATTACATGACCAAGTACCACATAGCTACCTTTCTGAGCTGCCCAGCTATACACTCCCACCCCCTTACCTTCCCAGTAACGGAGACCACACCGAGCTGGAGTGTAAAATAGGCCGTAGCAGCCCCTTTATTAAATAACAAAATATATAAATAACTTTATAAATAACTTTTATAAACAAATAAACAAACAAATAAACAATATCAAGAACACCTGACGTAGGCCTATAGCGGACCTTACCCCCCCCCCCACCCAAATTACCATAAACAACAACTTGTGCACTGCGGTCATTTCAACTGTAACTAGGCCTCAAGCTGAATAACGGCAGAGCCCCCAAATGTTATGCCTGCGTCTATCTATTAAGTTCTTGTGGTAAAACCAAGGAAGACTAGACTTCTGAAGTGTATTAATGCTTTACTAAACAAGGAAAAATCTGCACATACAAACTGTAGGATGAACAATACAACACAACTTATAGCTTACATAATATATGCCTACACATATCCCATTAAGCAAACTAAACAATTACTCAACTTAGGGGTTAAGATGTCCTTCATAGTTCCTTGTTCAAAGTCCAACTCACACCAGCGTCTCCAACGTTATCCAGCTCCTGGTAGCCATCTTGTCCTTTGTCCTTCCAAAACACCACTGTCTGTCCCAAAACACATGTCTCTTTCAAACCCTCCCATGCCGCTCCCACCCACTTCCTGTAAACACCAACTTCCTCTGCTCATCTTCTATCTGGTTTATTTACATATCAATGGAGGGGGAAGAGGCCTTCTGTGGACATGCTGTTACTAAATCTAAAACTCTATATTATTGCAATAAAGTCACTATACAAATGCCCATAGCAACACACATACTAGCTCAGAGACAAAACTATTCCCGCAGTGCAGTCATCCACCATATTCCCTACATCACTTGTAAGGAATATACCAAACGGGCCCATATCTCCAATGGGTCCCACATCAAGTTTTCTGTGGGGAGGGGGTTTCTTCTCTATGCCTACGTCAGCCAACATCCGCCACCGCAAACAAGGTTAACACCTTAACCTTGAGCGCACCTCCACACCCTAAGTGCTCGCTCAATCCCGTCCTGGATACCGATGGCTCAAGTGAACTCCGTCAGCCCGCAGATAGCGCCAGGTGTCGACCTCTAATTCCCTATGTCTGATGGCCAACCCCCCATGCTTTATAAAGAACCTGCTGACCTCCTGGTTGACCTTCTTCCTAGCCTTATTGAGAAGATCAACTGACCTGGCAAAGCGCCACAAAGTCCTGGCTATCATGTCTGACCAGACCAGGACGGTGTTGGGAAAGGCCGCCTGAAGTCGGCAGAAGTTGTACTTGATGTCCCTAGTGACGTCAAGTTTTGTCCTGAGCCCCAAATCGTTACCCCCAACATGGATGACTAATACTTCCGGAGGCCTATCCCATCTCGCAAACTTAAGCGCTTCCGGGATCAGACGACTCCATAGCATCCCCGGGAAACCCAACCACTTTATGTATGCCTCCCTCCTAGAGAAACCTAGCTGTCTCCCGTCTGGTCTGTCATCACCCCTTCTGGCTCCCCAGCAGACATATGAATGCCCCATGATCCACACGAGACTTGGTGCTGAATCTGAAAGAAAACAATAAAACTTCACTTCTGTGTACCACACGAAACCATGTCGGCACTTCACACAACCCTCTATTTCATAAAACTTTTATTACACTAAATCCATCCTAACGTATGACCTGAACCGCCTTGATTCCCACCTCCCGATCTGTTTCACCGCCTCCTCTGATAGACCCCACCTGACCGCTTCCGTCGCCGCCCCAATCCTAAATGAATGCGAGGAAAATTTCAAATCCCCCATATCCAGTTTCCGCAAACATTTTTGGAAAACTCTTATGAATTGAAAGCGCGACAGCGCCTCGCCATTTTGGTGAACCAACAGGGGGCCCTCCCCAGTTGGCCTCCCTTGCAAAAACACACTCGTGACCAAGACGGGGCAGAGTTTGGCGTCTGGAATGGCGAAAACCACCACATCCTTGCCTCGGCCCTGCTGATCCGTCTTTGATCTCCGAAGGTGTAAAACCAATCTGTCCCCTGAGCACCGCACGTCCCCCACTGCCAATCCGTCCCCCCTCGTCTTCGAGGAACTTACCAGCTCCCCTATGCGGAAAGCCCCAAAGAACGGCAACACAAAAGCCGTGCGGAAAAGACCCACCTCTTAAACAGACGAGCAAACCCCACACAGAGTGTCCACCACTCTGCCCAACAGTTCGAACGTCACCGGGCGTCGCTCGTCCCGCCTTAACTTCCCTTTCTTGTAACCCTTCACTGCCTGACGCGCCCAGAACTCCTTTGTCCAGTCGCACCCCCCCCCCCCCCCGAGTTTACACCAAAAAGCCATGGCTGCCATAACTTTCCCCAGCCTCGACACGGAAATGCCTTTCTCCATGTGCCTGGCGATAAAATAAATGAAACGCAGCCTAGGTTCACCCTCTCCCCTTGAGGCCTGACCCTGGAAAGCCACCCATTCGTCCCATACTTTCCTGTATGCTTTCCATGTCCCTTCGCTCACCGACTGCTGAATCCATCCCGCTATTCGTCCAGGGCAATCTTCCACATCTCCGACGGACACGTCACCCCCTGATGCTCTGCCTCCGGCACCAGCTCTCGAAACTTCTCCCACTGAAACCGAGAGAGAGCATCAGCGATCACGTTGTCCCGTCCTGGCAGGTGCACCGCATGAATGAAAATGTTCAACTGCATGCACCTGAGCACCAGATGTCTCAACAAGCGTATCACCGGCGGCGATGCCGCCGAAACCTTGTTGATAACCTGCACTACCCCCAAATTATCGATGTGGAAGCGAACTTTCCGATCCCGGAAGAATTCACCCCACAGCTCGACCGCCAGCACAGTTCAAGTAACAGCATGTTCTTGATCAACCCTTTTTTGTTTCCAGATCTCTGGCCAAGGGCCCGCACTCCAGCGTCCCTTGAAAAACGCCCCGTAACCCGCCGACCCCGCGGCGTCCGTGAACAACTCCAGGTCAAAGTTGCTCACCGGCCCCATCATCCATAGCGCTCTCCCATTGAAATTGTCCAGGAATACGTGCCACATCCGCAGGTCGTCCTTATGGTCCTTCGAGAGTGTCACGTAATGCCTGGGCGACTCTACCCCCCCTGTGCTGGCTGCCAACCTCCTGCTAAAAATCCGACTCATCGGGATAATCCTGCACGCAAAGTTGAGCTTGCCCAACACTGATTGTAGGATTTTGAGCTGGACTTTGCGCCGCCCCACCAAAGCCCGCACTTCTGCTTTCAACGCAACTAACATTGATTCTGGTAGCCTGCATTCCATGGCTACCGAATCAAGGATGATCCCCAAAAAACTAATCTCTGTCCTGGGCCCTTCCGTCTTGTCGGGTGCAAGGGGAATGCCGAAATCCCTCGCTATCCTTTCTAGCGTCGTCCGTAACACCGCGCAAACATTGGATGCGGGCGGACCGACACACAGAAAGTCGTCCAAGTAGTGGATCACTGAGTTCAAACCAGACACGTCCCTCACCACCCATTCCACGAAGGAGCTAAAACATTCGAAGAATGCGCAGGAGATAGAGCAACCCATAGGTAAACACTTATCCACATAGTATTCTTCCTGCCACCTGCAACCCAATAAGTAAAAACTATCGGGGTGAACAGGTAACAAACGAAAAGCCACCTCAATGTCTGTCTTTGCCATCAGCGCCCCCCTACCATACTTACGTACCCAAAAGACCGCAGCATCAAAGGAAGTATAATGGACTGCGCAAGCCTGGGGATCAATAGCATCGTTCACCGACCCCCCTTTGGGGTAAGACAGGTGGTGAATGAGCCTGAATTTATTTGGTTCCTTCTTGGGGACCACTCCCAAAGGCGAAACCACTAAATCGGGGATGGGCATCTCGGGAAAGGGGCCCGCCATTCTGCCTAGCACTACCTCTTTGTGTAGTTTCTCCGATACTACTGCTCGGTGTCTCTGAGCAGATCTCAAGTTATCCGCTCCAGGAGGCACCGCGCCCAATACCGCAGGAATCACAAAGCCCTCCCCGAAACCTGCAGCCAATAATTGGGCCACTGCCCTGTCCGGATACCTACCTAGAAAAGGCAGCATTCGTTCCACTTTCACCGGCGTCTTCCCCTTTGTTGCTAGACTCGCTGGCCTTGCCCTTCCCTTGTTTAAAGCACCGCGAACTACGGTGAGATCCCCCGCATCCTGAGCACTCGTGCTTAAACTTACACCCCGTTCCGAACTTGCAGGTGCCCTCATTATATTGCCAGCAGACTCCCTTCTTTTTTGCGGCCGATTGACATGAAGCCCCTGATCCACCGGCCCCCCCCTGAAAAAACTGCCCCGCCGGCTTCACCGATGACATCAAGCGCATCCACAGACTGATGTCCTTGTGGTCCCAGCGAAGGGCCGGCCTTACTGCCCTTCTCTGGCGAAATTGTTCGTCATAGCGCAGCCATGACAACCCCCCGTATGTCCGATGAGCTTCCCCAATGGCATCCAGGTAACAGAAAAGGGCCGAGCAGTGCTCCGGCTCCTTCTCCCCTATCACGCTTGCCAGAATTGCAAATGCCTGAAGCCAATTTTGGAAGGTCCTAGGAATCAACCTGTATCTCCTCTTCTCCTCATCCTCCTTCTTGCTGTCATCGTGTTTTACCCTATCTAAGTTGAACTTTTCCAGGGGAAGTAGTGAGAATATCTCAACGTATTCCCCCTTCCAGATCTTTTCCCTAACCTCCTGTTTTAGGTGGGCCCCCAGGGGCCCTTTAAAACAAACGTAGACTTTGCAGCGTGCGGAGTCCGCCAGCCGAACGATGTCTTGTTTTTTGGTTTTGTCGCCCCCTTTTTTCCCCCTCCCCTGTAGCCGGAGCCGTGGGCGGACACGCCAGCACCGTGCTCCCCGTTTCCGCCTCACTCCCCCCCGGGGCTAACGCGGGCGGAATCGCCACCGCTGTTTCCCCCGCCTGCTCATCCGCCCTTACCCCCCCTGGCATTACCCCCCCAAGCCCCCCCCCCCCCCGCTCCCACCCCCCCCGTGCGGGACCCAAGCTCGGCGGGGCCGGCGGATTGAGGTCAAACCTGCCCACCAGATGCCTGAGCCCTGGCAGGAGGACCCTGAGGCCGTCTCCCGACAAGGAGGGTTCGGGAAACCCGGTGCCCCCGAAAAGTTACCCTTGTGCTGACCCCGTACCGGAACGCCCCCCCCCCCTCTCCCTCGGTTCCCGACCTGACAAAACAGTTTCCCCCCCGAGGCCGAGACCCGTAAATAAAAAGGACTTACCAGGCTGCCTGGAAACGCTCCCACCAGCCGTAGTCTCCAGTTCCACGGCCGCCACCGGTCCCTCCGAAATCTCGTCCTCCGACCTGGTCAGTTCTCCCTCCGACAGCTCCGGCTCGTCTTCCATCGACTCCACAGCCTGCCCCCCAGGGGATTCACCCCCGGAGGCGGACGAGCTCCGCTCCCTCATGCTTCTCTTCCGCCCTTCCGCTGACTTCCTGGTGCATTTTCGTGGGCTCTGTGCCCTCTGCTCCGTTGCTGGCTCCATAGCTGCAGGGCTAGGCCGCACGCCTCTGTGACCCTGTAGTGGTACTTCAGGCCTGGGCTGAACGCCCCCAGCCCCTGCCGACCGTGTTACCCGGTTGCCGCATACGTAGCTCCTCCCCCTTGCTTGTACTCGCGTAGGCGGACCGCCTTCACCCCGCGTGCTCATTCGGTGGCTGCCGGGCCGACTCGTACTGGCCCCCCCGGTTGCCGACCGCGGGCTAGGCGGAACGCCATTCGCCCGGGCCTTCTGTCTCTTGCCATTGGGCGGCGCGCCCCTTTCCTCTTACTCAAGGTCCTCCGCCGGCCCCCGGCCCGCCTGCGTATTCCCCCCTCTGCTCCTGGTGTTCCTGGACGCCCCCCCCCCGGCGGGCCGCAAGCATGGGCGGCCGCCCGGTGAGAACTGGTGCCCTGGGACTGTGTGCTGGCTGCCGCGGTGTGGTTGTCCCCTCGCTGTCTGTTGGTGTCCAGGGAGCTGCTGCGCAGTTTGCCACAACTAAGATGGCCGACCGCCCCCCCCCGCCGCCGCCCCCGCCGCCGCCACGAGGCCTGAGGCCTGTGCATGTGGCCTAGTGGATGGGGAAGCCTGCCTGCTGTCGCCGGGCCCCCCTGTGGACTTGCCCCCCCCGGATGGCATGAGTCCGGATGCCGCTGACCTCCTCGCCGACCGCTTGGCCGCCGGTTCGGCGGCTGTGGCTGAGATGCTGTCCCCCGGCCTGTCCTGGGCCCTGCGCCCCTCAGGCGAATATCTAACCGACGGTCGGATCGGCCTGGCCCGGCCGCCGTGTACCGTCCACCCCCCTCCCAGGGCCCGCTGATCCAGTCAGACCCATTCGCTGCCGCCGCCGCCCTTATGTTGGGGAGGAGCTCTTCCATGCTGCCTCTCAGTAACTTTCCTAACAGCAGACTGACTCTGGGGAGGCGGTTCCCTCCCCTTCCTGCTGCCTGACTCCACCCCCCTTGCAATCCTTAAACGGCCATACCCACAAATGGCATGTTGACTTTATTCATGCCAGCCCTGCGCTGATCCCTTCGTTCATAGCTGCGGGCTGTTCTTTACAAACTAATTTATCCCTCAAATGTGGGGCTCTTTGGTTGGACTTATATTATTTAGCACAAACATACGGGAGTGTGATTAGTGCCAGCGGCTGAATATACTGCACAGATCTATATTAAGGTTATTTCAAGTGAATATCTCTGGAAGCTCCCAAGACCTTTTTCCTAGTTTAGACATATCAAGCTTCTATTTGTATGTCTGATTGCGGACCCGCGTTGTATTCTTTAAAACTTTTCAATAAAAATGTATTGAAAGACAAAAATAAACGTTCTTATCATGTCTGTGGTATTTCTGGATTTATATATCTAACATTACACAGCTCAAGGTCCCGAGGTTGGAGATTTACTACAGAGAGTTATGGTTTATAGATTTACTGTATATATGGGCAAAAGCCATTTTGTATGAGATCTTAAAAAAGAAAAACTAGTAGGCAAACACATCCGCCATCACGCAGCACCGAGGACACCTGCAGATTCCCGAGATAAAACCCCCAGGGGTCCAACCACAGCCCAGCGCCCCACCAGGAACGCAGACAGGTCAGTGCTTGTTCACCTATATGGAATCATAGAATACATTTCATGTAGGAGACATCAAGGAAGGTGGACAATGGAATAGAAAGCCTGCAAGCTAAGATATTCTGAAGTTATTGAATGACATTTATGAAATCATCCACCATGGTGGGACAATGTAGGTCCTCTAGAAGTATGTATCATCTGTATAATTAATGTTGCAATCAACTTTTTTTGTATAAGATCGGAAATTCGGCCACCAAAAGACAGATTAGAGCTTTTGGTCGGAAAATGCGACCATGTGTATGCTCCATCGGGCTTTTGCTGGCCGAATTCCCACAAGCAAAAGATTGGGAGCAGGTTCTCTATTTTTCGGTCGGAAAAAGTTCCGATCGGAAATTCTGATCGTCTGTAGCAATTCCAACGCGCAAAGTTCCTACGTATGCTCGGAAGCACTGAACTTCATTTTCTCAGCTCATCGTAGTGTTGTATGTCACCGCGTTCTTGACGGTCAAAAGTACAGCGAACTTTTGTGTGACTGTGTGTATGCAAGCCAAGCTTGAGTGGAATTCTGTCAGAAAAAACATCCAAGATTTTTCAGACAGAAATTCCGCTCATGTGTACGGGGCATAAGAGACAGGAAGAGTCCACATGCTGTGTGTATTGTGTCATTTGAGGTGTGGGTCTATTGCAGGGGTCTCCAAACTTTCCAAATAAAGGGCCAGTTTGCTGTCCATCAGACAGAAGGGGGGCCAGACTAGGGCCATTGGGAGTACAAAATGTCCTGATGTCCAGTGGGAGTAACAATCTTTGGTGTCAGTGGTAGGACTAGTTCCCCATTGTTGGTGTCAATGAAAAAAGTTGTGCCCCATCGTTGGAGTCAATGGAAGGAATTGTGCCCCATCGTTGGAGTCAATGGAAGGAATTGTGCCCCATTGTTGGTGTCAATGGAAGAAATTGTGCCCCATTGTTGGCGTCAATGGAAGGAATTGTACCCCATCGTTGGTGTCAATGTAGGGAATCGTGCCCCATCGTTGGTGTCAATGGAGAGAATCGTGCCCCATTTTTGGTGTCAATGGAAGGAATTGTGCCCCATCGTTGGTGTCAAAGGAGGGAATCGTGCCCCATCGTTGGTGTCAATGGAAGGAATCATGCCCCATTGTTTGTGGCAATGGAAGGAATCGTGCCCCAATTTTTGGTGTCAATGGAAGAATTGTACCCCATTTTTGGTGTCAATTGAAGGAACTGTGCCCCATTGTTGGCGTTAATGCAAGGAATCGTGCCCCGTCCTAGGTGTCAATGGAAGGAATCGTGCCCCGTCCTAGGTGTCAATGGAAGGAATCATGCCCCATCGTTGGTGTTTGTGACAGGAGTCGCTTTGGGTGGGGGGTTTGTGGAACTCAGCTTACCTTGAAGAGCTCTGGAGATTCTGTGATCAGCTTCCCCGGACCCTCTTATGTGTAAATCCCCTTGCGTCCAGTAGGGACACAGGGTGACTGAGAACCACACTATGATCCGTGCTATTTAGGCACACTGTAAAGCCACACTGGAATGTTGTATATATTGTGTGTTGTCTGATGCTGTTGTGGACTCTTTGCTGTGATCATTTGGGCTGGGGTTGTATTCCAATGTTCTATTGTGTCTGTCTGCCTTGGATATTATGGGATGTATATGTAGATTAGCTGTGAGAATAGGGGGGGGGGGGGGGGGGGGCGAATTCCTCCATCAGCTCTCCCTACTGATAAGACTGTTTACTGATGAGAAATTTGAATACACCTGACCTGTGTGTCTATTGTGATTGGACAGTTTACCCCGCCCTGACTCCAAGGGTGGGGGGAGTGTTCTGAGTTGTATATCTGTGGTAAAATGTGCTTGAATAAAGGAATTTGATGTTGTTGTTCACCCCACACTGAGTTACGGCTGGTGACTGGGTAAGCTAAGGGGTTTTGGATAGTGCTGGTTCTGGACAGAGGAAGCATTTACGGCAGACATAGTCCTGTTGAGGACAGGGGTTCATCACAGTGTCAATGGAAGGAATCATGCCCTATCGTTGGCATCAATGGGAGTAATTGTGCCCCATCATTGGTGTCAATGGATGGAATTGTGCCCCATTGTTGGTGTCAATGAAAGGAATTGTGCCCCATTGTTGGTGTCAATGGAAGGAATTGTGCCCCATTGTGGATGTCAATGGAAGGATTTGTGACTCATTGTTGATGTCAATAAAAGGAGTTGTGACCCATCGTTGATGTCAATGGAAGGAAATGTCCCCCATCATTGGTGTCAATGGAAGGAATTGTGCCCCATCATTGGTGTCAATGGAAGGAATTGTGCCCCATCCTTGGTGTCAATGGAAGGAATTGTACCCCATCCTTGGTGTCAATGTAAGGAATTGTGCCCCATCATTGGTGTCAATGGACGGAATTTTGCGCCACCGTTGGTGTCAATGGAAAGAATTTTGCCCCACCGTTGGTGTCAATGGAAGGAATTGTGCCCTATCGCCGATGTCAACGGAAGGAGTTGTGACCCATTGGTGGTGTCAATAGGAGGAAATGTGCCCCATTTTTGGTGTCAATGAAAGGAATTGTAACCTCTTCAGCAGTAGCCAGTTCAAAAGAGGAGAGTGTTGACTTTGTTGATAGGCAAGGTATGTTGGGTGGGGAAGATGTATGCACAGTGGAGGTGTCCTCACATTCTTCATCAATCTTGTCTTTGAAGTGATTGGCAATCTCTTGGGCAGCGAGTGAGTAAGTGGGTAGAGGGAAGGGGGGGACAATACAGAGAGTTAAAGGTAGAGATGAGCCGATGGGGACTGGATGACAAGGTAAGGTAATAAGAGACAAAGTAGGCTTGTTTGGCAGCATGGGAGGCAGGCATTGTATTTTAGGAGGGCAGATTTATATAGGGTGAAGTCTTGCAGGCATTTGGTTTTATGCCACAGTCACTCAAGGAAACGTCAATGTCTCTTGAAATTTCTAGTGTTGTCAGGTTGCCGGGTTGTAATGGTCGGGGCCTGATTCTGCGTGTAATTAGAGGAGCAAGTGCGTCCAGTGATGATAAGAGTGAACTGTTGTAGACAGAGGTGGCCAGGTCAGGACAGAACAAGGGAGAGATAATGTCATATAGGTGGTCATTAGCAAAGTAGAAAAGTGAAAGTGAAATATTCCTTTAAATATCGTGCCTGGGGGGTGTCTATAGTATGCCTGTGAAGTGGCATGTGTTTCCTGTGCTTAGAACAGTCCCTGCACAAAATTACATTTTTAGGAATAAAAGTCATTTAAAACTGCTTGCGGCTTGTAATGTAATGTCTGGTCCCGGCAATATGGATGAAAATCAGTGAGACAAATGGCATGGGTGGTGCAAACAACACAGGGGCTGTGTAGAAAATGTGTGATAGGACCTTGTTGTCGGAAATTCTGACCGTGTGTAGGCTCCATCACACATTTTCCATAGGAATTTCCGTCACACAAAATTTGAGATCTGGTTCTCAAATTTTCCAGCAACAAAATCCGTTGTCGGAATTTCCGATCGTGTGTACACAATTCCGACGCACAAAGTGCCATGCATGTTCGGAATCAAGCAGAAGAGCAGCACTGGCTATTGAACTTAATTTTCCTCAGCTCGTCGTACGTGTTGTACGTCACTGCGTTCTTGACGTTTAGAATTTCCGACCAACTTTGTGTGACCATTTGTATGCAAGACAAGTTTGAGCCAACATCCGTCGGAAAAAATCCCATGGATTTTGTTGTCGGAAAATCCTATCATGTGTACAGGGCATTATAGGAGAGATTTTCCCTTCCTAGGGGTAGATTTCATCTCACTTCCTTTTGTCTCCTTCCGTTTGCAAGTAGGAGTCGTTTGTAAGTTGGATGTTTGAAAGTAGGGGCCTGCCCTATATGCTCTGCATAAATTTGAGCCTAAGGTGTTGGTGTTGCCACAACACTGTAAGCCCTCAAAGTGACTCTTGGTCGGCGCTGGAACGCCCTGCTGGGAGCTTTTATATCAAGAATTGTAATTACATGCCATTGTTGAACAGTAGTAGAAAAATTGGGCCTTTGGTGGTGGTGGTGGTGCCACAACACTGTAAGTCCTCACAGTTACTCTTGGTGGGCGCAGGAATGGGCCCTGCTGTGAAATATTAGATCCAGAATTGTAATTACATGTCCCTGTTGAACAGGGCAGAAAAATTGGGCCTTTAGTGGCGGTGGTGGTGTTGCCACAACACTGCAACCCTTCACAGATACTCTAGTTGGAGTGCAGGAATGAGCCTTGCTGCAAAGTATTGCATCAAAAGTTGTAATTACACGCCCCTGTTAAACAGGGGCTAAAAAAATTGGGCCTTAGCCACCTGCCTAGAATTGAGGGGGAAGAGGATAGTCACTCAGCATAACAGGATAGTCACTCAGCATCAGCATACCCAGTCTTGAAGGGATCTGACATTTAAAAAAAAAATATTCGGTTACATCAGCATCAGGTGCTTGGTAGCTGGTGGTGATCCAAGACTGATTTATTTTTATGAAGGTCAGTCGATCAACCGAGTCGGTGGACAGGCGCACTGTGATTGGTTACAAAGCCTCCAGCAGCACTGAATGTGCATTCCGAAAGAACGCTGGATGCAGAACAGGCCAGTAGCTCAATTGCATACTGTGCAAGCTCTGGCCAGTGATCCATCCTCAAGACTCAGTAAGCCAGAGGATTTTTGATGGGAAAGGTGTCCAAGTCTGATCTTGCCCCTAGGTATTCCTGCACCATGTATATCAGACGCTGGCGATGGTTGCTGGAACCGATCATACATTGGGACTGCGGACTAAAAAAATTGTCTGAATGCATTGGTCAGACGGCCACCTTCTCCACCGCTCCTTCTGTGTCTGACCGAAGCCTCAGCAACACGTTGTCCAGGCCTCCCGAAGATGTTTTATCCTCTGCTCCCTCTGCGATGGAAGATAAGGTCCGCAACCTTACCCTTTAACGTGGATCAAGGTGGGTTGCCAGCCAGTAATGAACCCTCTCCTTGATCTGACGAATACAAGGATCCTTCCACAAGATTTGCAGGATCAGGGAGGCCATGCAGCGTAGGTTAGCTGAGGCATTTGGTCCGGAGTCCTCTTGGTCACTAAAGAAGACATGATCCGCAGCCACATCCTCCCAGCCATGTACAAGTCCATGGGTTTCTTGGGACTGTAAATGATCTCTTAAATACTGCTGCTGATGCTGAGTGCTAGGCTCCACCTCCATGCTGACACAATCGTCCTCCTCCTCCTCCTCCTCTTCCTGTGTGATCGGCGTGCCAGCAGGAACACTGTCTGGATAAAGGGGGCCTTGAGAGGTAAGGAAGCCCTCCTCTTCCTGCCTCTGTTCTGCCTCAAGTGTCCTGTCCATTATTCCATGCAGCGTGTGCTCCAACAGGTGGACAAGAGGCGCAGTGTCACTGATGCATGCACTGTCACTGCTCACCATCCTCGTGGCCTCCTCAAATGGTGACAGGACAGTGCATGCATCCCTGATCATGGCCCACTGTCGTGGGGAAAAAACAAGCTCCCATGACCCTGTCCTGGTGCCATAGTTGCACAGGTACTCATTGATGGCCCTCTGCTGCATGTGCAGCCGCTGCGGCATGGCGTTGAGTTCCACCTTGTGGGCATGTCACAGATTAGGTGGTTCTTGGGCAGGTTAAATTCCTTTTGGAGGTCAGCCAGCCGAGCACTGGCATTATATGACTGGCGGAAATGCACACAGACTTTCCTGGCCTGCCTCAGGACATCCTGTAAGCCTGGGTACCTGCCCAAGAACCGCTGCACCACCAAGTTAAGGACGTGAGCCAAACAGGGCACATGGGTCAGTTGTCCCTGTCGGAGGGCGGAGAGGAGGTTGGTGCCATTGTCGCAAACTACCATTCCTGGCTTAAGCTGGCATGGCGTCAACCACCTCTCAGCCTACCCTTGCAGAGCTGACAGAATCTCTGCCCCAATGTGGCTCCTGTCCCCAAGCACACCAGCGCAAGCACCGCATGGCATCTTTTTGCCTACATACTTGCGTAGCCCCTTAAACGCCTACGGAGCACTGCTGGTTCCGAGGACAAAGCACAGGAAGAGGGGGAGATCCCAGCTGATGAGGAGCAAGGAGAGGTCCGCTTTGTTCTTTGGTGTGGGTCTTTTAGGTACGCTTGCCAACGAACTGCATGGCAGGTCGACATATGACTGGTCAAGTATGTGGTGCCCAAGCGGCTGATGTTTTGGCTATGCGAGATACGCTTGAGACATATGTTGCAAATAGCAGTGGTGCGATCTGATGCACTCATCTCAAAAAAGGCCCACACCAAAGAATAACACGCAGAGACAGCAGCGCCCTGCACATGCAGAGCTCTGCGGCGTGATGCAGTCAGTGTGCTGCCCTTAAGCTGGCCCCTGGAGGACAACCTGCCTCGTTGGAGATGTGCCTCCTCCTCTCTCCTATCAGGCAACCACGTGGAGTCAGTGACCTCATCATCCCCTCCCTCCTCATCACTGGAGCAAACCTGGCAGTATGCTGCAGCTGGTGGAACATGACTGCCAGATTGCTGTATTTCTTGGGCACCCCCTCTCTCTGGGCTCACGTTACTGCCTTCCTCTAGCTGGGTACCATCATCAGAGTCTTCAAAATGCTGGGCATCCTCCTGGAGCATGTACTCAACACTGTGGTCAAACAGTTCGGGGGACTCCTCAGGAGGACATGGTGGGGCTAGGGAAGGAGTGACTGATGCCATTGAGCCAAGGGAAGAGGCCGCATTGGCAGCTGCTTTGCCAGACAAAGTACCCTGAGCCTGGGTGAGAGAGGATGAGGAGAATGAGGACGGCTTGGTCATCCACTCTACCAAGTCTTTGGCATGTTGCGGCTCAACACGTCCAGCTGCTGAAAAAAAGTACAAGCATGTCCCATGTGTAAATAAATAGACCGCGCTACAAAGGGGGAGGATAAGGTCTGCAAGGGAGGGGGAGGGAAAAAAAGGGGGGGTTCCCCATTGAAAATGTCATTTATGACGAAACGTCGTATGGGAAGGCACGCAGCGACGCCACCACGCAGACTTGGAATAGGGGACGGGTTACCACTGACCGGCCGGCAGTGTTTTTTCTATTGTGCTTGTTTACATCGTACCTATGTAAGTGTTTTTAATTCATTTATGCTGAATAAAGTATTTTTAGTCAGTATTACGCTATGGGCGGCCCCATTTTTTTAATTTGAGCAAACCAGTTGGATGGTCTTTGGTGGAGTGGATAGTGCTGAGGTTTCTTGTTCCGTGGATTGATCGTTCCTAAGTGGATCAGCCGTACCAGCCATCATCTGTCCAGGAGGCCCTTTTCCCTGTATTTTCAGTGCTTTATCTACCCAGCCATCTGGTAAGCCTCTAATGCAGCAGGTGGTCGGGTCTGAATAACCTTTGCATGTCACAATGTGAGGATACATGACAGTCACGGTGGTGTTTTCCTTTTATGTCACAAATCTGTTTTGCCATTGGAAATCAGAACTCAAGATCTAACAAATTGATGTTGCAAAGTTTTTAAAGATTTTCGTTATGGACTATTGCAGCTATCATTGAACTTTATGTACAGTTCAACCTGTGTTTTCTCTACGATCACAATTTATTGTTTATTTATGTGTTTTTGTGTGCCCTTTAATTTTATATATTCAAACAATGTATTCATTGGCGCAGCTTTATCCAATCCTATAAGCATGTCCCATGGCCACGTGCTGATGAGGATGCACCGTGTCCACGACCAGTACTGTAGCCTCTAGACACAGAGCCTGCTTGCCCTCTTTTATTGGCTCGTGACTGTCTGCCTTTCCTTGTTGGCCTTCCAGACATACTAATGGCCTGCAGGGAGATGTAGCTGCACAAAGCTGGGACGTATTTATATATATATATATATATACTGATTATACTGCAGCTAGCAGAATCAACTGCCTGCCTGTAGTATTATTAGTATGAGTACACTGGCAAGTGTATTTAGGTAAGCTTTAGGTGCACACTGTGCAAAGGACACTAAAACAAACTACTGCAGCTCCCTGCCTGTATTTGTACGAGAACGCCGGCAACTGTATTCAGGTAAAGCTTTAGGTGCACACTGTGCAAAGGACACTAAAACAAAATAATGCAGCTCCCTGCCTGTATTTGTACAAGAACGCCGGCAATTGTATTCAGGTAAAGCTTTAGGTGCACACTGTGCAAAGGACACTAATAACAAAATACTGCAGCTCCCTGCCTGTATTTGTACGAGAACGCCGGCAATTGTATACAGGTAAAGCTTTAGGTGCACACTGTGCAAAGAACACTAAAACAAAATACTGCAGCTCCCTGCCTGTATTTGTACGAGAACGCCGGCAATTGTATTCATGTAAAGCTTTAGGTGCACACTGTGCAAAGGACACTAAAACAAACTACTGAAGCTCCCTGTCTGTATTTGTATGAGAACGCCGGCAATTGTATTCAGGTTCTCATTAAACCAAAGGAGGCCTGGGACCTTGCTACATTTACTAGCTATTACCAGGCCCTCTTGTCATCCCCGGGGTCTGACCCTTTACCCGGGGTGGATTCCTGGCTGGACTCTTTGTCCCTTCCAACCCTATCGAAGACGCAGCTAGAAAGCCTGAATGCCCCATGTTCAGAGCAAGAGATTTAATTAAGATAATTAATTTCCTGAAACCCTTTAAAGCCTCAGGCCCTGATGGATATACACCTTCACATTACAAAGAATTTGCCGGACTCCTAGTCCATAAACCTTCTAGTCTATTTAACTATGTTCTCCAAGGGAATAAACTCCCAGAGGAGATTCTGTATGCAAATATGACTCTTATACCAAACCCAAATAAGGACCACACTACCCCACAAAACTACAGGCCGAGATCAGTCCTTAATAATGAACTTAAAATTTGGGGTCAGCTTTTAGCAGACCGCCTCGCTCCTATTATCTCTTCACTAATCGCCCCTGAACAAACAGGCTTTACCCCCTCCAGACAGATTACCGATAACATCCGCCTAGCTTCCAACATCATACAAGACGCTGACCTCTTCTCCCACAGAGTACTAATTTTAGGCCTTAATATACACAGGACGTTTGATAGCGTATTATGGCCCTATATGGGTAGTAGTCTGACCAAAATTTGGATTTTGCCGCAAATTTGTGAATGGCTTTCAAGCACTCTATCATAATCCTCATACACATATCAGGCTTCCTGTCTGCTCTTCTGACTACTTCCCACTGGGTAGAGGTACAAAGCGAGGTTGCCCTTTAATGCTATTGATGTTTGCCTTGGCCATAGAGTCCCTGGCTAGAGCGATTAAGGCCAACCCTAGTATTAAGGAATACCAGAATGGAAAGGAGGAATTCAGGATAAGCATGTACACTGATGATGTAGTTATGTTTTTGTCTGACCCAGTTGTATCTATTCCTAACCTGGTTTTGGTTTTGCGTTCGTAGCGACCTGCTCCTAATGAGCAGACGCTATTATTTTGTAAATTTAAGTTTGTCGGTAGCTGCAGTTTGGCTCAAGATGTCAGTTTGTTCGGGTCAAAGAAGTTACCCATTTATGCTGTGGTGCAGAATTCGCCGACTAAATGTGTACCCCCTGGATTAGGAAGCGCCCGATCTCTACCGAGACTCACTCGATCACAATGGCTGTTGAACAAGCGTGTGGCCACAGAGTATGGGCTGGATTTTCCCTACGTCCCCTAGGAGGTTATGCAAGAGATCGAGAGGAACAAAGAAAGTTGGTACGCCGAGGATGTTTGGGACTATTTAAAAGTGCCAAAGCCTTTCAGGAAGCCAGGTTGTTCTTCCAGCATGGATGATCGAATTACCGGATGTCTTTTACATTGGAGCTACGGGAGACACATCTATGTGGACAAAGTAATCATTTGCCAGGCCGGGCAAAGACAACATTGTGTACTTTATTACAACTGTGGATGCTAAAGAGAAAGCTGTAACTTTGCCTGATCCCCGCTTTTATTGGTGATCGAACACAGTGACTGTTCTGTTGATGTCAGTTCTAGAAAGAGTAACTTTTAAACTACAAGAACTGTGGAGAGTATAGCCAGGTAGTGTCACTCAAAGAGAAAAAGCTTTAGGTCAAGATTATCTACCTGCCACAGTACTTGCTTAAAGGACTTGTGTTACAATGTTTCTGCCACTAGGTGGTGGAAGTTTGCACAACAGAAGTTGAACTTTTGCACTAAGTCACTACAGACAAAGCAGGGGAAAGAAAGTGTCTTGGGGCTTTGCTTTCTACAGTGTATACTCATTTGTGTGTTCTTGTTTTAGTTTGTGTGTTTTGTCTCAGGATTCAACTGGATCTACTATCAAGCTGCTGGAGAGTGGGTGGCCTAGATAGATAGTTAGGTTTGGGAGTTATGTTGTTGTAATCCTTCTATGTGTGAAACTGATAATTGTACAATGTGTTGTTACCTTACCTTTTTTCCCCTTCCTATCCAAATTTTGGGATTCAGGTACCTGACTCTCAGGACTGAGAGTCTCTATTTTTTTTTAGACGATGGGGACATCGTCTAATGCGGAAGGGGGAGTATGTAGCGCCCTGCTCCTAATAAGTTTGTCTGTAGCTGCAGTTTGGCTCAGACTAATTATACTAAAGTTCTGGTTTCTGTACCAGTTTAACTGGGTTGTTTTAGTTTCCACTTGTCCATGGGTGTCGCTGTCACCACCGGTAAGTGTTGGAAATCCAACAGGCTAAATGCATTGGGTACCCCTTTTACGCAGAAACAGCCCGGTGGGAGTGGTCTACCCACTGTGCATTCTGGGTAAGGGTATTTAAGGTACAGACGACATTTTTTGGGGTTCGTTATCCCGACCTCATGGCCCTCCTTGCCTAAGGTGTGTGCTGCCTTACTCTATGTCTCTGGGCCGGCTGGCCCGAGGCTTCGCAGCTGAAGGGTAGGCCCAGAAGTATTGGGGCCTACTGATCCAGGGGTGGTCCTGTGCTGTCTTGCCTGCGGTTGAAGCCAAGCGACTGGAGGATCCAGGGGAGGACTTTTCCAGGAGAGGACCGAGCAACAAGGCTGGTATCTCTGGAAGAGCCTGGAGACTCAGTTGGAGGATGCATCCCGGGTAACCTACCACACAGTATCACCCAACTGGCTGAAAGAAACTGGTACTGTGTGAAAGTCTTGTAACTTCGCAACAAGTTGATGGTTGTACCTTCCTGTGCAGAGGATTACACAACAATTCCATTATACTGACAAGTCTGTGGCAGAGACTTTAACCGAGCATCTCATTGGCTGCTAGGTCAGTGAGAGGGGCCTATCCGGTGGTTGCTGGATCCAGTCTGTGGAAGCTGTTGTCCTCTGGATCAAAGAAATACCTCTAACCCGCAATTACAAGGTACCTGAATTCCCCTTAAACCTCTATCCCTCTATTGCAAAACTTATGTTCTTTCAAATAAATCTTTGGAAAAAGGACTAAGTGTCAGAGCCAATTTCCTTTAATCAACTCTACAATGGGACCCCTAGGACAGAAACAGTGAAAAGGTGAGGTAACAGTAAGCCCAAAAAAAAACAGCAACTCCTCCAGGGGTTCAGTGCTACACGTGAATTCCATGTTACATCGGGTCTGGGAGCAGTGGCGGTGCGTGCATAGAGGGCGCAGGAGCGCCGCCCCCCCTCTCCTGCACCGCTCTAGCACCAATAGATAGATTCATGCATTGCATGAATCTATCTATTGTCACCGCTGCCGCCCCCTATTCAGGTGTCCGGCCCCTGATCGGGGTGCCGGGCATCAGAATTACAGCGGGGGGGGTGTTTCTGGAAGCGCCCTATTAGAGCTGTAAAGCTCTAATAGGGGACCTGATTAGAGCGGTGGGCTCTAATAGGCTTCCCTAAGTGTAAACAGCGGGCGCACTGCTGTGCGTTCGCTGATTACACAGTATTGTGTTAGAGAAGCGAATACATCGCTTCCCTAACACAGACCCGCCTCTCAGCCAATCAGGTTGCCAGGTCTGTTACCTGTAACCTGATTGGCTGAAGTCACAGGCGCTGTGATTGGACGCTAGGCGTCCAATCATAGCAGAAGACAGGAGGAGCGCGGGAGAAGACATCGGACGATGAGACACCGCTCGCCGCCTGACGCCGTCACCAGCTGCACACCGAGACAAGGTAAGTGCGGAGGGCAGGCAGGGGGCACAGTGGCAACACTTGAAGGGGCACAGTGGCAGCACTTGAAGGGGCACAGTGGCAGCACTTGGAGGGGCACAGTGGCAGCACTTGGAGGGGCACAGTGGCAGCACTTGAGGGGCACAGTGGCAGCACTTGGAGGGGCACAGTGGCAGCACTTGAGGGGCACAGTGGCAGCACTTGAGGGGCACAGTGGCAGCACTTGAAGGGGCACAGTGGCAGCACTTGAGGGGCACAGTGGCAGCACTTGAGGGGCACAGTGGCAGCACTTGGGGCACAATGGCAGCACTTGGGGCACAGTGGCAGCACTTGGGGCACAGTGGCAGCACTTGGAGGGGCACAATGGCAGCACTTGGGGCACAGTGGCAGCACTTGGGGCACAGTGGCAGCACTTGAGGGGCACAGTGGCAGCACTTGAGGGGCACAATGGCAGCACTTGAGGGGCACAATGGCAGTGTTTGATGGGCACAATGGCAGCGTTTGATGGGCACAGTGGCAGCGTTTGATGGGCACAGTGGCAGCATTTAATGGGCACAGTGGCAGCGTTTCATGGGCACAGTGGCAGCATTTAATGGGCACAGTGGCAGCGTTTGATGGCACAGTGAGGCTGTTTGTTTGCGCCCCCCCCAAAAATTTTGAGCACCAGCCGCCACTGTCTGGGAGTTAATCTCCCCAAATGTTCTGCCCTACTAATTAATATACCTCGTACGGTAATAGATATAGAAAAACCAAAGGATTCTTTGATACTATCAGAGGGAGCTCTGCAGTATCTGGGGGTGCGCCTAGCTCCCTCACTACAGGCACTATATAATGCTAACTACCCACAAGCTTTCTTGAGGGTTAAACAATGGTTGAGATTGTGGGCCTCCTTCCCTATCTCCCTATTACAGCAAAAAAAATGTCCATCTTGCCAAAACTTCTTTATTATTTTAGAGCCTTGTCTGTTTAGGTTTCCTGCCAGAACCATTGAACTGATACAAAGGGAAACTAATAAACTTATCTGGAAGGGAAAGAAACCTAGATTTGGTAAACTGTTAACACATAGACCCAAGGAGGTCTTGGTCTACCTAATTTATGGCATTATTTCATGGCCGCTAGACATGTGCACTGACAAAAAATGTGTTTGTTTTCATTTCATTCGTTTTTTTGCTTTTTTCAGAAATTGGGAAATTCTAAATTCGGAAGTCCGAAAATTCTGATTTTTGAATTTCCAAATTTCCGAATTTTCAAATTCCTGAATTTTAAAAATCCGAATTTTCAAATTACCGAATTTTAAAATTACAGAATTTTCAAATTACAGAATTTCCAGAATTTTCGTATTTAGAATTTCCTGAATTTTCGAAATTCGAAAACTCGGAAATTCTAAAATTTGAAAATCAGAAAATTAGAAAATCTGAAAAAAGAAAGAAAGTCTGTAAAATTCGAAATAATAACTAATAAAAACTAACTATTAAATTCTAGGTATTGAAATTTCCTTTAAAATTTGTCTGTTTGTGAATGTAACGAATACAAATTTATCTGAAGTTACAAATTATCCGAAATAACGAATGTCGCATCTAAACAAATGGAATGGAACAAATTAATAATAATAATACTAAAAAGGCTTTATTATTATTATTGTTATTTATTATTAGATTGTTACATTACATTCTTTTAGATACGATATTCATTATTTCAGATAATTCGTAACTTCAGATAAATTCGAAGTTTGAAAGGAAATTCCAATACCTATAATATAATATTTATTATTACTTAGTTATTTCCGGTTTTCACATTTCCAAATTTCGGAATTTTCAAATTTCCAAAATTCTGAATTTCCTAATTCTCGAATTTCCGAAATTTCGAATTTCCGAAATTTCGAATTTCCGAACTTCAGAATTTCAGAATTATAATTTTCCAATTTTCCAATTTCCGAAATTTCCCAATTTCCGAAATTTCCCAATTTCAGAATTCCGAGTTCCCGAAATTCTGAATTTCCCAATTTTTTTTAGATTTCAAATTCTGAAATTTCGGAAATTTTGAAATTCGGAATTAACGAATTTTCCAAAATTCATTAAAAAAAAAAAATAAAAAACGAATTTGGAACTAAACGAATTGCACATGTCTAATGGCTGCTAGACTAGCTCAAACTGCCCAATGGCATATTTCACAGAGCCAGATCCCCTGGCTTCAATTTGAGAATGTATCCATTTGCATCCGTCTACTTGCCAGGCCTCTCATACTACGGTCCGACCTAGAGAGACTGGCATGTTGAACAGCATTGTTTCCCAAAACACTACATCTATGGTCAGTAAATCACCAAAAATGTAAACTATGTTCCCCTAGACCTCCCCTGTCCTCAATTCTGGGAGACAGAAGGTTCTCTTTAACTTTTGGGTCACCCAAGGACTTCCTGTGGTGGGAGTTGAACAGCCTTACCGCTCTAAATTCACTAACACGGCGTACACAATTCTGCTCCTACTCCCTATCTACAACAATTTGACATCCCGAGCATAGAATTTTTTAAACTATCTCCAGGTCGGGCATTTTTACGAATCATTATACTCTCTCAACGCTAGACCTAGATTCAGAGTTTGAATCTATCTGCTATAATTCCTTTAGGGACAGGGGGGTAATTTCGAGGATATACAGTTTTCTCAATGGAATGAACTTACCTGAAAAATCTACAGCTATGGTTCGGTGGGATATGGATATGGGGCAAGAGTTCACCACAGAGGAATGGTCGGATATGATTTTGAACTTGCATAAATGTACACGCTCCATGTCCATTAAAAAGACTGTGGTGAAAATACACACTAGATGGTACCTGATCCCGGATACATTTGTTTTACCCAAGTGTCTCCGAAAACTGCTTTAGAGGTTGTTAAATGGGGAGGGTTCATTCCTACAGATATTTTGGAGCTGCCCTCGTCTCCAGCTGATCTGGCGTAAGGCAGCTTCAAGAGTAGCCCAGATCACAGGTTTTATTATCACGCTGACCATGCCAATGTGCCTGCTGTTTGCACCACCCAGCCCCAACCCAAAAACTGGCACGTACACTTTTTTGTGCTATTGTTTGGACCATCGCTTTAAACAAAACGGTCAGCAATCGATTCTCTGAAGCCAGTTTTTTAGGACCATAACCAAGGTCTTCTGATGAAGATGCAGCTTGGGATTGCAAGTCAGGTCCCTCAGGGGGGGCACCCCTGGGGCATCCCCAGAATCCTCCATTCTAACTGGGGCCAGGCAGCAGACCTGCACCCTAGTGTCTGGAGAGAGAGAGAGAGAGAGCTACAGGTAGGCAGGTGCAGTCTACTTTCTCCACTGCAGGCGGCCTCATTATTGACCTCATTCTCCAACCATTGTGTGATGTTTTGAGTAATATTTGGTTTTATTGTTCATGTGGTGACTGACCTACTTTTGAAGTGTATAAAAACCTGTATTTAAGTTCAATAAACAATCATTCCTTTGGTTCTACCTCAACATTTTGTCTGTGTCGGGGTAAAGGGCAGGTATTAGCTCTCGGTCTGCTGGAGGGGCAGGAGAAACTGTTTGGGCGGAAGCAAGACTTGACTACAGTACAGGCCCATATACAGAAAAGAGGATGGGTCATTAACCCTACAAAGATCCAGGACCACTGTCAAATTTCTAGGAATGATTTGGTCTGGGCCCATCAAGACTATTCCACAACCTGTATTAGACTCTATTGCAGTATTGAAGCCTCCCAAAAATGTGAAAGAGGCTCAAGTTTACTTTGTTTACTGGGTTTTTGGAGACCTTTCATTCCTCACTTGGGGCCTGATTCTCAGGCCAATCTATAATGTCACTTGGAAAAAGACTGTATTCTTATGGGGACCAGACCAGCAGTTGGCACTAGACACTGCCAAAGAGACTGTAAGAACACAACAGGCCCCTTGAAACCAGATCATCTTTTCATTTTAGATGTGACTGCAACTGAACATGGGATGCCGTGGGGTCTGTGGCAGAAAGGTCAAAATCCAAGGGATCGGAAGTTACCATTGGGATTCTGGTCCAAACAGTTCACCGCTGCACAGAGAAAGTACAGCCCCTTGGAGAAGCAGTTGCTGGTTGCCTACACTGTATTACAACATGTGGAAGTAACAACAAAGCAGCAGTTTGTGACAGTGAGGACTGACCTACTCATTTCTGGGTAGGTGAGACAAGAAGGCTTCCAGGCTCATACAAGTGTGGCACAAAAGCAGACGCTACAGAAATGGAAATGGTACTTAAGTGAAAGGGCTAACATTTCATCTTAGGATCCCAGTCAGATATCACAACAACTGGCTGGACATGTAGACTTTGAATCAAAGGTTCCTGAGTTGCCTCCATTGCAAGTGGGAGAATCCCCTTTCAAGGAAACACCTATTTTTATTGAGCTGTCAGATGAAGACAAACAAAATGCTTTGTTTACAGATGGATCGGCCAAAATCACACCTAAGGGTAGAGTATGGACTGCCGCAGCTTTCCAGCCAGGTACTGAAATGGTGATTCACCAAAGTGGTCAGGGTGGATCGAGTCAATATGCTGAGCTCCAAGCTGTGTATATGGTGGTGCAAGATATACCAGGAAATTTGATCATCTATACCGATAGTTGGGCAGTATTTAAAGGACTAACTACTTGGCTAAGAGCATGGAAACAAGACAACGGGCAAGTAAATGGAAAAGAACTGTGGGGTGGGCCTCAAATCTGGGAGTTTTTGTGGAAAGAAGGTCACAAACGAATTATTCAAATCGGACATGTTCACGACCATAGTGGGGATCCTAACAATGATACGGTTGATGGCCTGGCACAAGTGTCTGTTGCTAACCAAGAGAATGACACTATTTTGGAAATCTTGGGAAAATGGGCACACAGTCAATCCGGACACAGAGGTGCACAAAGCACGTGGCAATGGGCTCAGCACAAAGGCATACCATTAACTCAGACTCAGACAAAAGACATTGTTGCCCAGTGCCCCTCTGCCAAGAAGCAAAGGAATGGCCACGAATGACACCCATGCCAGGAAACATTTACAGAGGTCAGCAACCAGGACAAGTCTGGCAAGTAGACTTCACAGGCCCCCTGTCAGGAGGAAGAGGTGGATTGAAATATGGTGCCACAGCTGTGGACACATACAGTGGTGTGAAAAAGTGTTTGCCCCCTTCCTCATTTCCTGTTCCTTTGCATGTTTGTCACACTTAAGTGTTTTGGAACATCAAACCAATTTAAACAATAGTCAAGGACAACACAAGTAAACACAAAATGCAATTTGTAAATGAAGGTGTTTATTATTAAAGGTGAAAAAAAAATCCAAACCATCATGGCCCTGTGTGAAAAAGTGATTGCCCCCCTTGTTAAAACATACTATAACTGTGGTTGTCCACACCTGAGTTCAATTTCTCTAGCCACACCCAGGCCTGATTATTGCCACACCTGTTCATAATCAAGGCATCACTTAAATAGGAGCTGCTTGACACAGTAAGGTCCACCAGAAGATCCTTAAAAGCTACACATCATGCCGAGACCCAAAGAAATTCAGGAACAATTGAGAAAGAAAGTAATTGAGATCTATCAGTCTGGAAAGGGTTATAAAGCCATTTCCAAAGCTTTGGGAATCCAGCGAACCACAGTGAGAGCCATTATCCACAAATGGCGAAGACATGGAACAGTGGTGAACCTTCCCAGGAGTGGCCGGCCGCCCAAAATTACCCCAAGAGCGCAGTGACGACTCATCCAAGAGGTCACAAAAGACCCCACAACAACGTCCAAGGAACTGCAGGCCTCACTTGCCTCAGTTAAGGTCAGCGTTCATGCCTCCACCATCAGGAAAAGACTGGGCAAAAATGGCCTGCATGGCAGAGTTCCAAGGAGAAAACCACTGCTGAGCAAAAAGAACATCAAAGCTCGTCTCAATTTCTCCACAACACATCTTGATGATCCCCAAGACTTATGGGACAACATTCTGTGGACCGATGAGACAAAAGTGGAACTCTTTGGAAGGTGTGTGTCCAAGTATATCTGGCGTAGAAGGAACACTGCATTTCAGAAAAATAAAATTATACCAACAGTAAAATATGGTGGTGGTAGTGTGATGGTCTGGGGCTGTTTTGCTGCTTCAGGACCTGGAAGACTTGCCGTGATAAAAGGAACTATGAATTCTGCTGTCTACCAAGAGATCCTAAAGGAGAATGTCCGACCATCTGTTCGTGTACTCAAGCTGAAACGAACTTGGGTTCTGCAGCAGGACAATGATCCTAAACACACCAGCAAGTCCACCACCGAATGGCTGAAGAAAAACAAAATGAAGACTTTGGAGTGGCCTAGCCAAAGTCCTGACCTGAATCCTATTGAGATGTTGTGGTATGACCTTAAAAAGGCCGTTCATGCTCGAAAACCCTCTAATGTAACTGAATTAGGACAATTCTGCAAAGATGAGTGGGCCAAAATTCCTCCAGGACGCTGTAAAAGCCTCATTGCACGTTATCGCAAACGCTTGGTTGCAGTTGTTGCTGCTAAGGGTGGCCCAACCAGTTATTAGGTTTAGGGGGCAATCACTTTTTCACACAGGGCCATGATGGTTTGGATTTTTTTTCACCTTTAATAATAAACACCTTCATTTACAAATTGCATTTTGTGTTTACTTGTGTTGTCCTTGACTATTGTTTAAATTGGTTTGATGTTCCGAAACACTTAAGTGTGACAAACATGCAAAGGAACAGGAAATGAGGAAGGGGGCAAACACTTTTTCACACCACTGTATAGTGGACTTTTACAAGTTTCCGTTACTAAGCATGCGGATCAGAAGACAACCTTGAAACTTATGAAATTGCTGACACAGCATTATGGAGTGCCTCAAGAAATCCAATCAGACCATTGGACACATTTTACAGGACAAGTCGTTAAACAATGGGCGGAGGAACATGGTGTACACTGGGTGTTTCACATTCCCTATCATCCACAAGTAGCAGGTTTAATTGAGATAATGAATGGTTTGCCTAAATAGCAAATACGGAAATTAACACCTTAGGGGATGGGATAAGGTGATACAAGAAGCAGTGTACATTCTGAACAACAGATTGGTAGGACAGAGAACAATCCTATGCAGCGAATGTTGGGAAGTGGTGTTGAAAGTGCAGGAGAATGGGTAGTCACTCTAACTACTAAAGGTCCAACAATTCCTGTAACTCAACCCATACCAGTTACAATGCTCCAAGATGTGGAAGTACGAGGGGGTGAGGGGGAAGTGAATCCTAGCCCTGACTCCCACATATCAGTCCCCACTGGCATTTTACAGTTAGATCCCACATGTGATTTACAGTTCATTCCAGACTCTAAGTTGACTGAATGGTGTGAGTGGGATACAGAAGTTAAAAAAGATGCACTGGGAGAATATTGTGTTACCCTAGTACCTTTAGAAATGGGATGTCTGAAAAAAGGACAACAAATAGGACAGATAATAATTATACCTAAACGTCTACGGGTACATGGGAAATTCATTCTGCCCAATTAGGTACCAAGATGTGGGTAGCCCCAAGTGTAGCTGAGAGGGGAAGAGCTAAAGAAAGGTAGGGAGAAATTGTGGCCTGGGGACCCGGTTTCCACAGCTTTAGTTTTAATTGAACTGGAAAACCAACCTATTTATGTTCCTATCCACAGATTGTTGCCATTGCCATAAGGACAATACTATGGTTTCAGAAGATGACCAGCCTTGTTTTCGGTGGAACAGCACAGAAGAACTTCTTCCATGAGACACTGAAAGCAACAGCTCATGTTTTAAACGTTACAAACTGTTGGGTGTGTGGACAAACACCCCATGCTGCACCTGAGGGCATACCATTATATGGACTACCAGTTAACATTAGCTGGTTGGAGAATAGCAATAATGAATAGAGCTATGGACAGTTTGACTAATCCATCATGTAAAAACATACCAACAAATTTTGGCCCAGAGGAATATTCTATAAAGTTATCCGGTAAAGCCACTGGTGTATTGTGTGTACAAAGACCTAGTACCAATGACTCATATTCCATAGAATTGGGAAATAGTAACTGTGATTATGTAGTAACAGATCATTGGAATAACATCTCTATGGTGCAGGTGGTGGGGAGAGAAGAAGTATTTAATTTTGAAGTAGATGGGTACCGCATAGGAGGATCTGCATTTAAAAATGATACACATGTGTGCGTGGCCAAAGATAGTGCCCTTATTAGCTGTGTAAATCTGTCTAAAAATTAAACACGAGCAGATATGTTTTGGCAGTACTGGATTCACCAAACTACTTGTACTCCATTGCCTTATCAATTCTATTTTATATGTGGTCTGAACGCTTATAAATGGCTACCACCAAATTGGTCAGGGAGCTGCTATATTGGACATATAGTACCAACAGTCTGTATAGTTTTTAATAATCCACCTGGGAGGGTAAGGAATTGGAAAAGGAGCATAGGTTCCTCAGAAATACAAGATATACCCGAGGGGTGGGATGTCACTGAAGGAGATAGATTGGCTATGATTATTCTTCCTCAGTATGGAGTGGCTCGGACAGTGCAAATGCTGAGGAGATTGTCTAAAATCATAGAATATGCGTTCAACATAACATTTGATAGTATTGATGCTCTTACAGAAGAGGTTAGGCAAATGAGATTGGTGGTACTATAAAACAGAGCTGCTCTAGATTTTATTCTTGCTGCCAAGGGAGGGGTATGTGCTCTAATTGGGGATGAATGTTGCTCCTATATTACAGATAGTAGTGAAAACATTAAGTCAGAATTAACAGAGGCCCCAAAAGCTGTTGGTAAACTTCATTCTATCTCTAATGATGGAATATTTTCTTGGCTTGGTCAATTGGGGCAACAAGTGGTTATGTATATTGCATGGTTTATTTTATTAGCATTAGGAATTTTTATTATAGTGAAGATTATTCTTGTCTGTATTAGTAAATGTACAACATCTACTATTGAGGCTTTACCTATGCGTGAGGCCGCGTACACACAAGCGGACTTTCCCACGGGATTGTCCGCCGGACTGGAGTCCGCCGGACTGGAGTCCGCCGGACAATCCGCCCATGCGTGGGCGCTGGCGGACCTTTTCCTTCCAAAAGTCCGGCTGACTAAGTTTTAAGTTCAGACTTAAAATTGTCCGCTGGACTCGCGAGTCCGGCAGACAATCCCGCGGTCTGTGTGCTAGTCCGCGGGACTTTTGAAATGAACGGACTTGCCGACACACGATCGGAAAGTCCATTCATTTAGAACTTGACTGCAGGTAGACGGGACTAGCAAAGGCAGTGAATGGCGCCGTGCTAGCCCCGTCACCTGGCATGGATTTAAAGGGGAATCCCTACGCCAAAAAAAAGTCGTGGGGGTCCCCCCAAATCCATCTCAGACCCTTATCCGAGCACGCAGCCCGGCCGGCCAGGAAAGGGGGTGGGGACGAGCGCGCCCCCCTCCTGAGCCGTACCAGGCAGCGTGCCCTCAACATGGGGGGGTGTCCTGGGGAAAGGGGGCCCCCCCACCCCAAAGCACCTTGTCCCCATGTTGATGAGGACTGTGACATCATATGGGGGCGGGGTCACCATGTCCCTTGTCCCGCCCCTTGTCCCTATATAAGTCACAACACCGCGTGTCTCTGCCATTCTGGCCAGAGTGACGAGTCAACATCGGAAGAAGAAGAAGGAGAAGACGACGCAGAAGGCGCAGCAGGTGGCAGCGGCAACAGCGGCAAGAAGAACAGAAGAGCGGACCCCCGAAGGCGGAACGAGACCCCCAGAAGACGGCGTTGACAAAGAAGAAAGCCAGGCTCCTACTCTCGTGAAAGAGCTAGGTAAAAGAGCAGAAGAGAGCGGAGGAGTCCGGCGAGAAGACCCCCCAAGACGGAAGAAGACCCCCATACTCATTCACATAGGGTGGGGGGCCGGGATCTGGGGGCCCCCTTATTAAAGGGGGCTTCCATATTCCGATAAGCCCCCCGCCCGCAGACCCCGACAACCAACGGCCAGGGTTGTTGGGAAAAGGCCCTTGTCCTCATCAACATGGGGACAAGGTGCTTTGGGGTGGGGGGGCCGCAGGGCCCCCTTTCCCCAGGGCACCCCCCATGTTGAGGGCACACTGCCTGGTATGGCTCAGAGGGGGGGCGCTCGCTCGTCCCCACCCCCTTTCCTGGCTGGACGGGCTGCGTGCTCGGATAAGGGTCTGAGATGTATTTGGGGGGGACCCCCACGCCGTTTTTTCGGCGTAGGGATTCCCCTTTAAATCCATGCCAGGTGACGGGGCTAGCGCGGCGGCATTCACTGCCTTCGCTAGTTCCGTCTACCTGCAGTCACGTTCTAAATGAACGGACTTTCCGATCGTGTGTCGGCAAGTCCATTCATTTCAAAAGTCCAGCGGACTTTTTCCCACGGAATGTCCGCCGTTTGTTTTAAGGTGATTATTTCTATATATGTAAGTATGTATGTTTCTGCATACATTGATTTATCTGAGCTCACAGATGGTCACATTGTCTCGGGACCATTATGGCTAGTCTTTTTGTAAGTACCAGATAAAACCATTTTTTTTTGCGCTTCTTTCAAGCGTTTAAAAGCTCACACAATGGATAAGGGCAGTGGGCCTCATCCAGGACATGAATGTGCCTGGAACTTGGAGACTGTCGAATTCCAGGACTTTCTGATGATTTCAGAAGTTGAGGGGTTCCCTGCATTAAATGCTGAATTTATCCTGTATTGTTTCATCTGTAATACATCTTTAACGGAAGCTAAGTAAATCTCCTTTTATTTACATTCTTTGTGTGTGTTTTAATCCTTGCATTTACTGACAACATATCTGAAAGGGTAAATATATGAATGTACCTATGGATAAATGTAACACAGAATTTAACCCCTTATTACAGTGTGATTGGTTCTTTTGAAAGAATACAAGTGTCTGATTGGCTGATTCTGAAGCCACCACCTTCCTTTGTTATTCATGTTTACAGTATAAATAAAAGCAGCAGATCATTGTAGTCAGGATTTTGCTAAGCTCAACATGATACCAGGGTCTGTCTATGTTACTTGGAGATATAGAAGCGCGCTTTCCCGGCATTATACAAGAGAGTTATGATTGTGCTTATTAGCGCATCTAAATTATTTGCTTATAGGAGAAGCTTATAATTTCCACCACAAATGTAAGTTCTTGTGGTGCTGTGACTGATATGAATGTCTCCATTCTATAAATGTCGGCTAATAGTGTGTGACTCTAAAGGAATAACAGAGTGTAAGCTCTTCTGGTCCAGAGACTGATGTGACCGGGTCAATGTTCTATGTACAGCACTACTGAATATATGTATGTTATTCATAATAGAGTGTAAGCTCCTCTGGTACATTTGAGCCATTCACCTACTTTTTACATTAGAGTTGCAGATTTCAAATCTCACTGAACTAATTTTATGCTCTTGTTCTCTCTCTTATCTTCTTGCAGCTGTGATCACCTGATAGGACCAGAATGTGGACATCTTCCAGATACATGTTCGGCACATTGTCTGTATTTGTGGGCCTTACTGTAATTTCTTTCTCCTACCATATAAAATTTAAACATTGGAAGGTGATATTTCAGAAACTTCCCATTGCCACAGACATTGCCACAGACACCATTACAGTTCTGGATAGTAAAACATTTATCATCACTCCGTATTATGAGCCTAGACTTAGCCAATTAGTCCGCACCATTGCCATCATCCATGTATCTTTGAAAGAACTCTACTGTATCTTCCATTGTACCTCCAATCAGAATATCTTTGTGAGGGCAGAAATAAATCTCCATGGTGACAGATTTGGGTTCCCGTATGGAACAGCAGATCTTCTATGTGCAGAACCTTCAGGGTGTGATTACACTTATATGTCTTTCTCTTCATCTGTCACCACAAACACAAGTCAGAACCTTCTGTTTGAAGTCAAGAACCGTCCACCACCGCCAATCTCTTCCAATTTCACCGTCTGTATCTCTACTTTGTTTGGAAACTACAGCAATGTCCTCCAGATGATCCAGAGTATTGAGATGTACAAGATTCTGGGGGCCTCAAAGATCACGATCTATAAAACCAGCTGCTCCCAGGATGTAGATAAAGTGTTACGTTATTACATTGATGAAGGAACTCTAGAGGTGGTGCCATGGCCAATAAACCGCCATTTTAAGACATCAAATAAATGGCATTATTACAAAGGACTCAATGCTGAGATTGGATATTATGGACAAACTGCATCCCTAAATGATTGTCTATACAGGAACATGTACAAAACTAAGTTTCTTCTCCTCAATGACATTGATGAAATTATTCTTCCAATCGAGGACTGGGACTGGCCATCGCTGATGGAGAATCTCCAGAAAAAATACCCAGATACAAGTGTCTTCCACTTTGAGAGTCATCTCTTCCCCTTTCCAGTCAACACCTCTGAATTTAACCTGTGGTCTCACGTTCCCGGGTTCAATATTCTCAAGTATCGTCTCCGACACCCTAACAAGCCGAGTAACTTCAATGCCCCCAAAATGATTGTGAATCCCCGAGACGTATTTGAAACCTCCATTCACTTAGCTTCAACACCCAAACGAAAAACAAATATAAGAGAAGATACGGCCATTCTCTTCCACTATAAAATGACCAACGAATTCCCCATAACGGAGCTTGTTCCACATGATAGACTGATGAGCTACAATCTGTCCTTAGTGCCCAATGTAGATAAGGTGGTTCAAGGACTTTTCCCTCAGCAATAGCCCCCCGTATATCCTGTAATGTAGAGTAAAGACTGGAATTCTGCGTCTACATGACTCTTTGCTTTTGCTCAGAAGACCCTTGTTCTACAACCCCTAAAATAGTTGGGGCGTTGTGTAAAATCTACATTAAAAACAAATCCCCTGAACCCAGAATGTATTCACAATATAATAAAATATATCAAATGTTTAAAGTGAGAAAATTGATCATTTTCAGATAAAAATAAAATAAAGAGGGGGTATTATGGTTCGGGGTTCTTTTTCAGGGGTTGGATTTGGCCCCTTAGTTTCAGTGAAGGGAACTCTTAAGGCGTCGGCATACCAAGACATTTTGGACAATTTCACGCTCCCAACTTTGTGGCAACAGTTTGGGGATGGCCTCTTTGTGTTCCAACATGACTGCCCACCAGTGCACAAAGCAAGATCCATAAAGACACAGATGAGCGAGTTTGTGGTGGAGGAACTTGACTGGCCTGCACACAGTCCTGACCTCAACCCGATAGAACACCATTGGGATAAATTGGTGTGGAGACTGCGAACCAGGCCTTATTGTCCACATCAGCGGACCTCACAAATGCCCTTCTGCAAGAATGGTCGAAACACTCCCATAGACACACTCCTAAACCTTGTGGACAGCCTTCCCAGAAGAGTTGAAGCTGTTATAGCTGCAAAGGGTGGGCCTATGGACTGAGACTGGGATGCCATTAAAGTTCATGTGTGTGTAAAGGCAGGTGTCTCAATACTTTTGGAAATATAGTGTAGATCTTTACATCACTAGAGGGATCACCAGGAGAAGGAAGGAGGTTCTGATTCCTCTATATAGATCTTTATATCACTAGAGGGGTCACCAGCAGGAGGAAGGAGGTCCTGATTCCTCTATATAGATCTTTATATCACTAGAGGGGTCACCAGCAGGAGGAAGGAGGTCCTGATTCCTCTATATAGATCTTTATATAATGAGAGAGGTCACAGCAGGAGTTCAGTCCATCCAAGTCCTCTGTAATCTATCCAAGGAGCCTGTGGGTGATGGCTGGGGTTGGATGGACTAGAGATAATGGCCAGTGGAGATTAGGGCAACAGAACTAGTAGATGTGCCACAGCAGCTTCCCTGAGCTTCTCTGCATCATGAAACCACTTCCAAACCTCACAACTTTTGAACTTCAAAAAAAGGGACACTCAAAAAGAATGAAGAGTTTCCCTTACAAATGGTTTTGCATGAACTATGGAAGTGTGCGTTACACAAAGTGCAGAAGGATTCAGTAGTCCATTATGCACAGAGTTCAGGAATGCGTTATGTCCAGAGTGAAGGGCTCAGGAATTCACTATGTACACAGGGGAGGGATCAGGAGGGCACTATGTACACAGGGGAGGGATCAGGAGGGCACTATGTACACAGGGGAGGGATCAGGAGGGCACTATGTACACAGGGGAGGGATCAGGAGGGCACTATGTACACAGGGGAGAGATCAGGAGGGTACTATGTACACAGGGGAGGGATCAGGAGGGCACTATGTACACAGGGGAGGGATCAGGAGGGCACTATGTACACAGGGGAGGGATCAGGAGGGCACTATGTACACAGGGGAGGGATCAGGAGGGCACTATGTACACAGGGGAGGGATCAGGAGGGCACTATGTACACAGGGGAGAGATCAGGAGGGTACTATGTACACAGGGGAGGGATCAGGAGGGCACTATGTACACAGGGGAGGGATCAGGAGGGCACTATGTACACAGGGGAGGGATCAGGAGGGCACTATGTACACAGGGGAGGGATCAGGAGGGCACTATGTACACAGGGGAGGGATCAGGAGGGCACTATGTACACAGGGGAGGGATCAGGAGGGCACTATGTACACAGGGGAGGGATCAGGAGGGCACTATGTACACAGGGGAGGGATCAGGAGGGCACTACGTACACAGGGGAGGGATCAGGAGGGTACTATGTACACAGGGGAGGGATCAGGAGGGCACTACATACACAGGGGAGGGATCAGGAGGGTACTATGTACACAGGGGAGCTACCCCAATTGCTGGTGTTCTTTTGATCCTATACCGCAGGCAGCTGCTGTAATTACAGTCGGTGTACTGTGTACACTGCACAGTGTGCACTTAAAGCTACCCCAATTGCTGGTGTTCTTCTGATCCTATACCACAGGCAGGCAGCTGCAGTAATTACAGTTAGTGTACTGTGTAAGGATGAGCCCGGTGTTCGATTCGAACCCATGTTCGAATCGAGCACCAGGTGTTCGCTCGCTCGGCGAGCCCAGAACTATTGGGGCCGCTCGCATCAAATTCGTGTGATGCGAGCGGCCCCGCAATGCATTGCGGCCCGCGCAGTGCAATGCTGGCTGATGATTGGCCAAGCATGCACTGTGACCCCGCATGCTTGGCCAATCACAGCGCCGGCAGCGAGGAGAGCCATAATTGGCTACAGGCAGGATGCCTGTAGCCAATTATAGCTCAGGGCTTTAGTACACGCCCCACGGTATAAGAGGCCGCCGCGCCGGCGGCCTCGCATATTATGTTTCAGACAGTGTCAGCGTGTCAGCGTGTCAGTGTGCTGCTGACTGCTGACAACAATATGTGCTCTATTTCTGGGATATGTGTGTGCGTGCTGTTAGAACAGCATTGCAGTATCACATCTGGGGGGTGTCTATAGGTGGCCTGTGAAGGGGGGCAGGTTTCCTGTGCTTAGAACTTTCCCTGCAAAAAAGTGTCATTTTTGCAGGAAGAAAGCTATTTAAATCACTCGCGGCTAATGAATTGATGGCTCCTGTAACACAGAGAGCTGTCATTCATTAATAAAAAACAAAAAAAAAAGCGTAGGGGTCCCCCCAATTTCAATAACCAGGCCCTTCAGGTCTGGGATGGATATTAAGGGGGATCCCAGCCAAAAAAAAAAAAAAAAAAATGGCGTAGGGTCCCCCTCAAAATCCATACCAGACCCTTGAGGTCTGGTATGGATTTTAAGGGGAACCCTAGCCAAAAAAAATGGCGTGGGGTCCCCCTCAAAATCCATACCAGACCCTTATCCGAGCACGCAACCTGGCAGGCCGCAGGAAAAGAGGGGGGGACGAGAGCGGCCCCCCCTCTCGCCTGAACCGTACCAGGCCACATGCCCTCAACATTGGGAGGATGCTTTGGGGGTCTAAGACCCCTAAAGCACCTTGTCCCCATGTTGATGAGGACAAGGGCCTCTTCCCCACAACCCTGGCCGGTGGTTGTGGGGGTCTGCGGGCGGGGGGCTTATCGGAATCTGGAAGCCCCCTTTAACAAGGGGACCCCCAGATCCCGCCCCCCCCCCTGTGTGAAATGGTAAGGGGGTACAAAAGTACCCCTACCATTTCACCAAAAAAGTGGCAAAAATGGTAAAAATGACAGGAGACAGTCTTTGACAATTCCTTTATTAAAATCTTCTTTCTTCTTTCTTCATCCTTCGGTTTCTTCATCTTCTCCTTCCTTCATCTTCTTCCATCTTCTTCTTCCATTGTCTTCTTCCTCCGATCCGCTTCTTCTTGCGCTGGTCTTCTCGTCCTTCTCGTCCGGCATCTTCTTCCGTCGGCGTCGGCGTCGGTGTCGGTGTCTCTGTCTCTTCTTGGGCCGCTCCGCGCAATGGGAGGCTCCCGCTGTGTGAGGCTCCGCTCCGTCTGACAGGTCTTTTATAATGGAGGGCACCTGGTAACCCCGCCCCCTCTGACGCACAGGGACGTCATGGGGAATTCCATGATGGCTTTCCCCATGACGTCAGAGGGGGGCGGGGTCACCAGGTGCCCTCCGTTTTAAAAGACCTGTCAGATGGAGCGGAGCCTCACACAGCGGGAGCCTCCCATTGCGCGGAGCGGCCCAAGAAGACACCGACACCGACACCGACGCCGACGGAAGAAGATGCCGGACGAGAAGGACGAGAAGACCAGCACAAGAAGAAGCGGATCGGAGGAAGAAGAAAATGGAAGAAGAAGATGGAAGAAGATGAAGGAAGGAGAAGATGAAGAAACCGAAGGATGAAGAAAGAAGAAAGAAGATTTTAATAAAGGAATTGTCAAAGACTGTCTCCTGTCATTTTTACCATTTTTGCCACTTTTTTGGTGAAATGGTAGGGGTACTTTTGTACCCCCTTACCATTTCACACAGGGGGGGGGCCGGGATCTGGGGGTCCCCTTGTTAAAGGGGGCTTCCAGATTCCGATAAGCCCCCCGCCCGCAGACCCCCACAACCACCGGCCAGGGTTGTGGGGAAGAGGCCCTTGTCCTCATCAACATGGGGACAAGGTGCTTTAGGGGTCTTAGACCCCCAAAGCATCCTCCCAATGTTGAGGGCATGTGGCCTGGTACGGTTCAGGCGAGAGGGGGGGGCGCTCTCGTCCCCCCCTCTTTTCCTGCGGCCTGCCAGGTTGCGTGCTCGGATAAGGGTCTGGTATGGATTTTGAGGGGGACCCCACGCCATTTTTTTTGGCTAGGGTTCCCCTTAAAATCCATACCAGACCTCAAGGGTCTGGTATGGATTTTGAGGGGGACCCTACGCCATTTTTTTTTTTTTTTTTGGCTGGGATCCCCCTTAATATCCATCCCAGACCTGAAGGGCCTGGTTATTGAATTTGGGGGGACCCCTACGCTTTTTTTTTTTTCATTTTTTTTATTTTTTATCAATGACTTTTTTTTATGAATGAGTTTCAATGAATCACTGTTCTCTGTGTTACGGGAGCCGTGAATTAACATTAGCCGCGAGTGATTTTAAATAGCTTTTTTACTTTCAAAAATGACACTTTGCGCAGAGACAGTTCTAAACACGGGAAACATGCGCCCCTTTACAGGCATACTATAGACACCCCCCAGGTACGAAATTTAAAGGAATATTACACTTTTATTGTTTCAATTTAAGCATTATTAAAATCACTGCTCCTGAAAAAACGGCCGTTTTTAAAAAAAAAATTTTGCATTGATACATGTCCCCTGGGGCAGGACCCAGGTCCCCAAACACTTTTTATGACATTAACATGCATATTAGCCTTTAAAATTAGCACTTTTAATTTCGAACGTTCGCATCCATTATAACTAATAGGGTTCTAAAGCTCGCACGGACTTTAGGTCCGTTCGCGGGTTCTGGTGCGAGCCGAACGGGGGGGTGTTCGGCTCATCCCTAGTACTGTGTACTCTGCACCGTGTGCACATTAAGCTACCCCAATTGCTGGTGTCCTTCTGATCCTATACCGCAGGCAGCTGCAGTAATTACAGTTGGTGTACTGTGTACTCTGCACAGTGTGCACATAAAGCTACCCAATTGCTGGTGTTCTTCTGATCCTATACTGCAGGCAGCTGCAGTAATTACAGTTGGTGTACTGTGTACTCTGCACAGTGTGCACATAAAGCTACCCAATTGCTGGTGTTCTTCTGATCCTATACCACAGGCAGGCAGCTACAGTAATTACAGTTGGTGTATTGTGTACTCTGCACAGTGTGCACTTAAAGCTACCCCAATTGCTGGTGTTCTTCTGATCCTATACCGCAGGCAGCTGCAGTAATTACAGTTGGTGTACTGTGTACTCTGCACAGTGTGCACTTAAAGCTACTCCAATTGCTGGTATTCTTCTGATCCTATACCGCAGGCAGCTGCAGTAATTACATTTGGTGTACTGTGTACTCTGCACAGTGTGCACCTAAAGCTACCCCAATTGCTGGTGTTCTTATGATCCTATACCACAGGCAGGCAGCTGCATTAATTACAGTTGGTGTACTCTGCACAGTGTGCACCTAAAGCTACCCCAATTGCTGGTGTTCTGCTGATCCTATCCACAGGCAGCTGTAGCAATTACAGTTAGTGTATTGTGCCATCTGCACAGTGTGCACCTAAAGCCACCCCAATTGCTGGTGTTCTGCTGATCCTATCCGCAGTAGCTGTAGTAATTACAGTTGGTGTATTGTGTCATCTGCACAGTGTGCACCTAAAGCTACCCCAATTGCTGGTGTTCTTCTGATCCTATACCGCAGGCAGCTGCAGTAATTACAGTTGGTGTACTGTGTATTCTGCACAGTGTGCACCTAAAGCTACCCCAATTGCTGGTGTTCTTCTGATCCTATACCACAGGCAGGCAGCTGCAGTAATTACAGTCGGTGTGCTGTGTACTCATAATAATATTAATACTACAGGCAGGCAGTTGATTATGCTAGCTGCAGTATATCAGTATATACGTCCCAGCTTTGTGCAGCTACATCTCCCTGCAGGCCATTAGTATGTCTCGAAAGACAACAAGGAGAGGCAGACAGTCACAAGCCAATAAAAGAGGGCAAGCAGGCTCTGTGTCTAGAGGCAACAGTGCTGGTCGTGGACACGGTGCATCCTCATCAGCACGTGGCCATGGGACACGCTTGTCCTTTTTTTCGTCAGCTGGCCACGTTGAGCCGCATCATGCCGAAGACTTTGTAGAGTGGATGACCAAGCCGTCCTCATCCTCCTCATCCTCTCTCACCCAGGCTCAGGGTACTGGCAAAGCAGCTGCCAATGCAGCCTCTTCCCTCAGCTCAATGGCATCAATCACTCCTTCCCTAGACCCACCATGTCCTCCTGAGGAGTCCCCCGAACTGTTTGAGCACAGTGTTGGGTACATGCTCCATGAGGATGCCCAGTGTTTTGAAGGCTCTGATGATGATACCCAGCTAGAGGAAGGCTGTAACGTGAGCCCAGAGAGAGGGGATGCCCAAGAAGGACAGCAATCTGGCAGTCATGTTCCCCCAGCTGCAGCATACTGCCAGGTTTGCTCCAGTGATGAGGAGGGAGGGGATGATGAGGTCACTGACTCCACGTGGGTGCCTGATAGGAGAGAGGAGGAGGAGGCACATCTCCAACAAGGCAGGATGCCCTCCAGGGACCAGCTTAAGGGCAGCACACTGACAGCATCACACCGCACAGCTGCGCATTTGCAGGGCGCTGCCTCTGCACATTATTCCAAAAGTTCTTTGGTGTGGGCTTTTATTGAGACGAGTGCATCAGATCGCACCGCTGCTATTTGCAACATATGTCTTAAGCGTATCTCGCGTGGCCAAAACATCAGCCGCTTGGGCACCACATGCTTGACCAGACATATGTCGACCTGCCATGTAGTTCGTTGGCAAGCGTACCTAAAAGACCCACACCAAAGAACAAAGCGGACCTCTCCTTGCTCCTCATCAGCTGGGATCTCCAACCCCACTATACCTTCAGTCCTCTCTGAAACCTGCACTGAGAGGAATGAAGGTGTAGAATTAGGTGTGTCACAGCCAAGTACTTGCGGGCACTCTGCTATCGGTGATACCAATAGGTATGAATGTGGTGCTTACCAAAACAAAAAGGCTCAACTCCGACAAAATGATAAGGATGGACCTTTGGAGGTATAAGCGTCTTAAACTTGATGTCTTGTCAATGATAAAGCCAGCGATTAGTGTATCACTGCCAACACCAATTGATGAGGACCACCCCCTCCACAGAAGAGATAAGCCCAGACATGTTCGCATGGTCCACGTGCAGAGCCCGCCAGGAATTCAGCGCAGCACTGCGCTAATCACAGGCAGTCAGACATTGCCCGATCTCTGCAGCCGCGCATTGGGACAATGTCTCACTGCCTGTGATTAGCGCAGCACTGCGCCGACTTTCTGGCGGGCTCTACATGTGGACCATGCAAACACGTCTGAGCTCATCCTTACTCCACAGTAGTCACAAAACTGTGAGAAAGCACAAATGGGATATAACACACACTAACACAGAACTCCTAGTAGTCGCATGTAAATGGCCAATTGATGACAGGGCGTTAATTTCAATCAATATACTCTATGAACTAAAATCAATAGCACTGAATCCTTGATAATAACCATAAAAAAAGTATATCATAAAAGTAAGTACGTATAAAAACAAGTGAAGTGTCCCAATACTTATGACATTCCGTATACGAATCACCACTCCATACATGTGCAAAGCCACATTAAATATTTAATAATTAAATGAGCAATAACAATTACAAGAGGGGAAAGTTCATCAAGGATCCACCAACCAATTGAAATCCAGTGAATCAACGAATAATGAATGCAATGATAACTAAAACCAATAATAATCAAGTGCTAAACATACATTGTGCAAAATGCTTCACATGTGAAAATATATATAAAATTATATAAAGTGAAGATGTCAGCAAAGAGCTGACTGAATAACGCAACCAGTGCTAATCAATGAGAGACTCTAAAATATGCAATAATGAATAAAATGTACATATATCGTGCCAGAATACTGGTTGTGAAAACAATAGCAAAAATTGTGCAAATCAGCAAAAATGTGCAAAAATAGCAAAATGCGCACAGTGCATAAAGTGCAATGATTAAAAAAACTAGAAAACAGAGCTGAAAAAATATTCATTCAATAGTGAAAAATAACATATAACACTTGACGCTCCCCGTCGGCCGTGGTCAGAACCTCAGCGTCACCTGACTCTATTCCCTAGAAGAGGAAGAGAGTCAGGTGTCGCTGAGTTTCTGACCACGGCCGAGGTCGGAACCAACATATGTGTATTGCTGATTGTCGTTTTCCTAAACTGTAAGTTTACTTTATCTATTCAATCTATGTGTGTGAATACTACACTATGGAGTGCCTTTCTTCCTTCCCCTAAAAAACTGCCTGCTATCTGGCTAATGCCGCGTACACACGATCGGAATTCCGGACAGAAAAAGACCGATGAGAGCTTTTCATCGGAAAATGCGACCGTGTTTAGGCTCCATCAGAATTTTGCTGGCCAAATTTCCGACAGCAAAGAATTGACAGCATGTTCTCAATTTTTCAGACGGAAAAGGTTTCTATCGGAAATTGCGATCGTCTGTAGCAATTCTGACGTGCAAAATTCCTACGCATGCTCGGAAACAATTCGACGCATGCTCGGAAGCATTGAACTTGGCTCATTATAGTGTTGTACGTCACCGCGTTCTTTACGGTCGGAATTTGGTGTGGCCGTGTGTAGGCAAGACAGCTTGAGCGGAATTCCGTCGGGAATTCGGGAACATGGGTTCGAATCGAACACCGGGCCCATCCCTAGTGCTAATGTGTGTGCTGTGCAGCCACGATATGTAGTCTCCATGCAGAATAGTATGCAGAGATTGTCCCTGTGTCAACGGTGTAGCTAAGAGGAAAATGGCGCTGTGTCAGTGGGGATAAACTACAGCCAATCAGTGAAGGGGGAGATATTGGCGTTTCCATGTACATTGTAGTACACACACGCACAGATTACCTTATAGTGCAGAGCCCAGGGCTGAGTTGGGAGACATGGTGGTTATCATGCAGCTTCCAGGGACAGTCTGCTGAAATTGAGAACTGGCCCCTTGTCACCAAAATCATCCTAATATATACACAGATTTGTAAAAAAAAAGACCTAGCGGGCAGCAGCGTGGGTTTCAGTGCAGCTGCTTTGGGCCCCCCTACAAAAATTGGGCCCAGGGCAGCTGCCCTGTTTGCCCTGCGCTAAAGACGGCCCTGGCCACTACATACACTAATTACTGTGCATGGCCCTGTACATCTTTACTATTAAAACTCACTGCGTGTCATTAATTGCCTCCCCAGTTGCACAATCTCTGCATACTATTCTGCATGGAGACTACATATCGTGGCTGCATAGCCCACACATTAGCACCAACAGTAACAGTGAGTGGGGAAGGGGGGTTGTTGGGTACACGGCATGGGACCCTATGATTTTGAAAGACAGCTCTGTCTCTAGCAATGACTAATATAGTTCTCAGTGACTCTATCAGTGATCAGTGTAATGGCACTGAGTCCCAAAAATGTATCCGTGAGGATGACTATAGCCTACTGTCACCTCCGTCTCCCCAGCTGAGATAGGACAAGGTCATCCGGTACCCAACTGTGCCCGCTCCCCCCTTCTCCGGAGGGGATTTGGGGAAAATAGTGGCATGCAGAGCAAAATACTGTACAGGTCAACGTTGTAGCTAAGAGGAAAATGGCGCTGCGTTAGTGTCTTTGTTAATATACCTTGAATCGATTTGGATATACCAATAAAATACAATTTAAGCCCTCAATAACTCATACTTTAAAATATGTTTAATATAAAATCAATATATTGAAAAGATATATATATATATATATATATCTAAAAGATGTGTTCTGAACTGGATTAGAACCCTCAACATCAACAATATAAGCTTGGTACTCTAACCACTATGCTATCACCTAAAAACATTTATTGGCTCCTTTTTATGTTTAATATAAGATTAATTCTCTGTGAAACAACTGTACTAGTCCAGACAAGTAATTGCTATGATTCGGTCCAGACAAGTAATTGCTATGATTCGGTCCAGACAAGTAATTGCTATGATTCGGTCCAGACAAGTAATTGCTATGATTCGGTCCAGACAAGTAATTGCTATGATTGATCCATTATGACCAGTCTCCTGAAATTGTGAACCTCCCCCAGGCAAACTGAAGATGACACCCTAAGACCCCTTTCACACCACACTGCCCATAGCGCCGGCGGTAAAACGCCGCTATTTTTAGCGGCGTTTTACAGTCGGATTTGCGGTGCATTTCGGCCGCTAGCGGGGGGTAAAAGCGGCCGAGAAAGGGTTAAAACCCCAGGAAATACGCCGCAATAGCAGCGTTTTGCCGGTGGTATTAGAGCGCTGACCCATTGATTCCAATGGGGAGCAGCGGTGGAGGAGCGGTAAATACACCGCTCCTTCACCGCTCCAATGAAGCTGCTGGCAGGACTTTTCCTGACGTCCTGCCAGCGCACCGATGCAGCGGGCTTTCACACTGCAGACAATGGTGCAGCTGTTTTAGGGCAGATTGCAGGCGCTATTTCTAACGCTATAGCGCCTGCAAAACGCCCTTCGCGTGAGAGGGGTCTAATGCTCCCATCTGATCACCCTAATATATACACAGTTTTATTTTAAATCTCTACTCTGTAATTTATAGTAGCCAGCATATACTACAACTTTGTGTGCTGAATATATCAGTGTCTTTGTTAATATACCTTGAAATCAATTTGGATATATTAATAAAATACAATTTAAGCCCTCACTATCTCATATTTTAAAATATATATAAAAAAATGCACTCTCACCTGGATTAGAACCCACAACTTCACCTATGTAAGCCTGCGACTCTAACCACTATACCAACTCACATTAGTTGTTTTAGTTTGCTTTTATGTTTAATATGAGGTCAATTGTTTGTGAAACAACTCTATTAGTCCAGACAAGTAATTTCTATGATCAATTCGTTATGACCATAAAACACATTGTCCTGCTGCCTTCTAGCCATTCACAATTCCCTCATGTAGGGGCAATAGTGCAATGTTTACTACAAGTTGGGGTGCAGAGCTGTGCTGGCCATTGTGTTCTGTTATCTATGGAAGCTGTGTCCCCACCACTCACACACAATACACACGTTTTCAGCATGGCTCTTCTTGTTTGAGCAGATGACAGAGAAGAAGGATAAGACAGCAAACCGAGGAACTATTAATACAGTAGAGGAACCAGAGAACCCAGCACTGCCTGCTTCCCTATACTGCGTGCTGTAACTAAGATAGATTTACATATCCATATACAGAGCAGAAGACATGTATGTCTGCAGAATGATGGTCTGTGGGTGTTACTACACTATTGCTCATTGGCCCTAAAATCTTCCTAATAGAGAGACTACTATATTTATAAACTCTGAATTCTGACTTTGAATCTCAGAATTCTGACTTTGAATCTCAGAATTCTGACTTTTAATCTCAGAATTCTGACTTTGAAACTCAGGATTCTGATTTTAAATCTCAGAATTCTGACTTTGAATCTCAGAATTCTGACTTTAAATCTCAGAATTCTGATTTTTAATCTCAGAATTCTGACTTTTAATCTCAGAATTCTGAATTTGAAACTCAGGATTCTGACTTTGAAACTCAGAATTCTGACTTTGAAACTCAGAATTCTGACTTTGAAACTCAGAATTCTGACTTTGAAACTCAGAATTCTGACTTTAAATCTCAGAATTCTGACTTTGAATCTCAGAATTCTGACTTTGAAACTCAGGATTCTGACTTTGAAACTCAGAATTCTGACTTTTAATCTCAGAATTCTGACCTTGAATCTCAGAATTCTGACTTTTAATCTCAGAATTCTGACTTTGAATCTCAGAATTCTGACTTTGAATCTCAGAATTCTGACTTTGAATCTTTTTTTTTTTTTTTTTTTTTGTATGATGGCCCCAGGGCTCTTCCATAAAATAGTGCTATGATGAAAAACAAAATCAGCAAACAAAACGTCCATGTGAAACTGAAATCAATAAATCCCACCACCAAAACGCACAGGTGCTGAAACGGCAAGCTTCAGTGATGACGCCTCTGTATCTGCAGGCAGCTCACCTTACTGCGCTGAGGTATACGGCATAAGTGAGTCACAAATACAGATAGTAGATGTAAATATAGTGGTCTCCTCTTGACTGTATTAGATTGCTTAGGTGATCTCAGAAGTAGATTTTTGTATATAATGAAAAAGAGATAAAGTTCATAGCTTTACTCTGTATGATGAGCGCAGTGGGGTAAGGGCAGATCAAAAAGAGATGCACTCACTTTTAATAGGGGAGGATAGGCGTCAATCCACGAACATCGTAACGTTCGCAAGCCCCTTGTGTGTGGTCCTTAGTCAGCTCTTACTCCAAAGTGGTATACAATAGGGACTCAGTGTGTGATAATTACGAATGAAAAGAAAGATGCTCATAGCATAATCATAATCATAATTCATCAGGTGTCATGAAAGGAGCCTAAACACAGGCATCCAACACAAGTGAACAGATCGATGGGCTGCACTAAAGGAATCAATCAGGCTCCAAAGGTAGTGATAAAGATATATATTTATTAAATAATAAAGACACACGTGAACACAGCAACCACAAACAAGCAAGAACGCAAATAACACAGCAAACCCCAAAGCCCTAATCTAACTAGCTAACTAACAATACACACAAGAAAATGGAACATATATATATATACACATATATATACAAGGCTGGGAGAAGAGACCAAGGGGGAAACAGGAAGCAAGGGAACATCAAGGCAGGAATCAGGGGACGGGTCTCAGGAACCAGGTAAGGGGGACAACATCCAGGACAGGGCAGGAAGCGGATCAGGGATCAGGTTTCAGGTCCAGGATCAGGTTTCAGAACAGGCAAAGACAAGGCTACAGAAAGGAATACTGAAGCACTTAGCTTCAGTGAAGGACAGGCTTATATAGTCTCAGCAGTTCAACAACAGGTGTAGCTTGATTCCTAGAATGTCCATCTGCTGGGAGACCCCCGCTGGTGGCCACCAGAACTGCACCCTTTGATGCTGAAGGAAGTAGTGACACCAGCAGGCGATCCAGGTAATAGCACCGTTCCTGACAGCCCCCCCCCCCCTAAGGAGTGGCCTCCGGACACTCCATTCTGCCCCAGATCTGGCAGTGTGTGTAAAAGTGGAAGAGTCCCAAAAAGTCTCCTCTGTGACTGCAGACTTCTTTGCGCTCTCCGGCCAGAGTCTCTTAACCAACTAGGAGGCGTGCCACCCGAGTCCGACAGTGGGACATGTACCCCACCACCAGGGTCTGGAAGTTTAGATCTGGAAATAAAAACAAACAGGGCAGCAGGCTCCGGGTCATCAGGCTGGGCAGCGGGCTTCGGGTCATCAGACTGGGCAGCAGAGAGGAACTCATCAGGCTGGGCAGCAGACAGGGACTCATCAGGCTGGGCAGCAGACAGGGACTCATCAGGCTGGGCAGCAGACAGGGACTCATCAGGCTGGGCAGCAGACAGGGACTCATCAGGCTGGGCAGCAGACAGGGACTCATCAGGCTGGGCAGCAGACAGGAACTCATCAGGCTGGGCAGCAGACAGGGACTCATCAGGCTGGGCAGCGGGCACCGGGTCATCAGGCTGGGCAGCAGACAGGAACTCATCAGGCTGGGCAGCAGACAGGAACTCATCAGGCTGGGCAGCAGACAGGAACTCATCAGGCTGGGCAGCAGACAATGGCTCATCAGGCTGGGCAGCAGACAGGAACACATCAGGCTGGGCAGCAGACAGTGGCTCATCAGGCTGGGCAGCAGACAATGGCTCATACGGCTGGGCAGCAGACACAGGCACATCAGGCTCGGCAGCAGACAGGAACACATCAGGCTGGGCAGCAGACAGGGACTCATCAGGCTGGGCAGCAGACAGGAACTCATCAGGCTGGGCAGCAGACAGGGACTCATCAGGCTGGGCAGCAGACAGGGACTCATCAGGCTGGGCAGCAGACAGGAACTCATCAGGCTGGGCAGCAGACAGGGACTCATCAGGCTGGGCAGCGGGCACCGGGTCATCAGGCTGGGCAGCAGACAGGAACTCATCAGGCTGGGCAGCAGACAGGAACTCATCAGGCTGGGCAGCAGACAATGGCTCATCAGGCTGGGCAGCAGACAGGAACACATCAGGCTGGGCAGCAGACAGTGGCTCATCAGGCTGGGCAGCAGACAATGGCTCATCAGGCTGGGCAGCAGACACAGGCACATCAGGCTCGGCAGCAGACAGGAACACATCAGGCTGGGCAGCAGACAGGGACTCATCAGGCTGGGCAGCAGACAGGAACTCATCAGGCTGGGCAGCAGACAGGGACTCATCAGGCTGGGCAGCAGACAGGGACTCATCAGGCTGGGCAGCAGACAGGAACTCATCAGGCTGGGCAGCAGACAGGACTCATCAGGCTGGGCAGCGGGCACCGGGTCATCAGGCTGGGCAGCAGACAGGAACTCATCAGGCTGGGCAGCAGACAGGAACTCATCAGGCTGGGCAGCAGACAGGAACTCATCAGGCTGGGCAGCAGACAATGGCTCATCAGGCTGGGCAGCAGACAGGAACACATCAGGCTGGGCAGCAGACAGTGGCTCATCAGGCTGGGCAGCAGACAATGGCTCATCAGGCTGGGCAGCAGACACAGGCACATCAGGCTCGGCAGCAGACAGGAACACATCAGGCTGGGCTGCAGACAGGAACACATCAGGCTGGGCTGCAGACAGGAACACATCAGGCTGGGCAGCAGACAGGAACACATCAGGCTGGGCAGCAGACAGGAACACATCAGGCTGGGCAGCAGACAGGAACACATCAGGCTTGAGGGCTGGAACATCAGACTGGAAGGCTGGCACCAGGACATCAGACTGAAGGGCTGGGACGTCAGGCTTGAAGGCTGGAACGTCAGGCTGGAGGGCTGGTACTGGCTCTTCAGGCTGGATTGCTGGCACCTCCGGCTGGAACTCTGGCACTTCAGGCTGGGACAGATTAGTGGGTGTGGAGGCAGATTGGATTACTGGCCGGATCGTTTTGGTTGGGAAGAACTTTTGTTTTTTCTTTGACTTGGTCGCTGAAGCTTTGTAGGTGGGGGGTGCAGCAGACAGGGAAGGAGGATTGTAATATGGCAGAGAAGAGGTAACAGTAGCTGGGGGAAGTTTTTGTGAATTTGTAGGCAACTGAGAAGAGGCAGGGGGGTTGTATGCAGGATAGGTACAGGGAGAAGAGACCGGATATGAGTATTTAGTTGGGAGCAGTGTATACTGGGTGGCAACTGGGTTTGGTATGGGTGATGGGGAAACATACATTTGGGTAGGCTGGTGTCTGATGGCAGAAGTGGTTGGTTTGGCTGGGGCTAATTTTACCATGTCAGACCATGCTGAAAGTATGGGTTGTACAAACTGTGGATTTAAGTTTCCCTGTCTAACAAAAGACTGAGCAGACACAATGCACTCAGCAATCACCTGTGGGGAACAGCCAGAGTAGTGCTCACAGAAATCGGCAGGATCATCTTCAAAAAGCCATACTAGGGATACAACCTGATTCATATCAAAAGGGGGAGTGAAATCATCACGGCCCTCAGGAATACAGGGCAGGGCCAGCTCTGTACAAATCTTGATCAGAGGCTGCACGTCCCCAAAAAGAAAATGGCCCTGATCAACGAAAACATGGGCTATACGGATGCACTCCAGTAGTTGCTCCCTAGTATAGTCACCCAAAGTCTGATAACAAAAATCTCTTTCTTCCATTGCCAGGAGCGAAAGATACAATATATCTTCCAGATGCATCTTTCTTGGCAATAGCAAGTGTCCAGACCCAATTCCCAAGTGCAGCCGATCTGTTTGTATGGCTTCAGTATTCTGTCATGAAAGGAGCCTGAACACAGGCATCCAACACAAGTGAACAGATCGATGGGCTGCACTAAAGGAATCAGGCTCCAAAGGTACTGATAAAGATATATATTTATTAAATAATAAAGACACACGTGAACACAGCAACCACAAACAAGCAAGAACACAAATAACACAGCAAACCCCAAAGCCCTAATCTAACTAGCTAACTAACAATACACACAAGAAAATGGAACATATATATATATATATACATATACAGTGGTGTGAAAAAGTGTTTGCCCCCTTCCTCATTTCCTGTTCCTTTGCATGTTTGTCACACTTAACCACTTGCCGACCGGCGCACGACGATATACGTCGACAGAATGGCACGTACAGGCAGGAGGGCGTATATATAAGTCCCTCCTTTAGCCTGTCCGTGCCATCGGGAGCGCGCCGGGAGCGGCGCGCTCCCGCGCCGGTCGGGACCCCCGTGAGTCCGGCCGCGGTCCCCGCGGACTCGATCGCCGCGGGGACTCCCGCGATCGTCTCACGGAGCGGCTAAACGGGGAGATGCCGAGATAAACAGCATCTCCCCGTTCTGCCTAGCAACTAGTGACGCCGATCTCTGCTCCCTGTGATTGGAGCAGAGATCAGCATTCACTAGCTGACAGCCACGCCCCCCCACAGTAAAAAAAACACCCCTAGGCCTACTTAACCCCTACACTGCCACCTTGTGGTTAACTCCTAAACTGCCAGTGTCATTTATACAGAAATCAATGCATTTAAATGCATTAATTGCTGTAAAAATGACAATGGTCCCAAAAATGTGTCAAAAATGTCCGATGTGTCCGCCATAATGTCGCAGTCACAAAAAAAATCGCAGATCTCCGCCATTAATAATAAAAAAAAAATTATTAATAAAAATGCTATAAAACTATCCCCTATCTTGTAAACGCTATAACTTCTGCGCAAACCGATCAATAATCGCTTATTGCGATTTTTTTTACCAAAAATATGTAGAAGAATACGTATCGGCCTAAACTGAGGAAAAAAAATGTTTTTTTATATATTTTTGGGGGATATTTATTATAGCAAAAAATAAAAAATATTGCATTTTTTTCAAAATTGTCGCTCTATTTTTGTTTATAGCGCAAAAAATAAAAACCGCAGGGGCGATCAAATACCACCAAAAGAAAGCTCTATTTGTGGGAAAAAAAGGACGTCAATTTTGTTTGGGAGCCACGTCGCACGACCGCGCAATTGTCAGTTAAAGCGACGCAGTGCCGAATCGCAAAAAGGGGCCTGGTCCTTTGGCTGCAAATTGGTCCGGTCTGAAAGTGGTTAAGTGTTTCGGAACATCAAACCAATTTAAACAATAGTCAAGAACAACACAAGTAAACACAAAATGCAATTTGTAAATGAAGGTGTTTATTATTAAAGGTGAAAAAAAATCCAAACCATCATGGCCCTGTGTGAAAAAGTGATTGCCCCCCTTGTTAAAACATACTATAAGTGTGGTTGTCCACACCTGAGTTCAATTTCTCTAGCCACACCCAGGCCTGATTATTGCCACACCTGTTCACAATCAAGGCATCACTTAAATAGGAGCTGCTTGACACAGTAAGGTCCACCAGAAGATCCTTAAAAGCTACACATCATGCCGAGACCCAAAGAAATTCAGGAACAATTGAGAAAGAAAGTAATTGAGATCTATCAGTCTGGAAAGGGTTATAAAGCCATTTCCAAAGCTTTGGGAATCCAGCGAACCACAGTGAGAGCCATTATCCACAAATGGTGAAGACATGGAACAGTGGTGAACCTTCCCAGGAGTGGCCAGCCGCCCAAAATTACCCCAAGAGCGCAGCGACGACTCATCCAAGAGGTCACAAAAGACCCCACAACAACGTCCAAGGAACTGCAGGCCTCACTTGCCTCAGTTAAGGTCAGCGTTCATGCCTCCACCATCAGGAAAAGACTGGGCAAAAATGGCCTGCATGGCAGAGTTCCAAGGAGAAAACCACTGCTGAGCAAAAAGAACATCAAAGCTCGTCTCAATTTCTCCACAACACATCTTGATGATCCCCAAGACTTTTGGGACAACATTCTGTGGACCGATGAGACAAAAGTGGAACTCTTTGGAAGGTGTGTGTCCAAGTATATCTGGCGTAGAAGGAACACTGCATTTCAGAAAAAGAACATTATACCAACAGTAAAATATGGTGGTGGTAGTGTGATGGTCTGGGGCTGTTTTGCTGCTTCAGGACCTGGAAGACTTGCCGTGATAAAAGGAACTATGAATTCTGCTGTCTACCAAGAGATCCTGAAGGAGAATGTCCGACCATCTGTTCGTGTACTCAAGCTGAAACGAACTTGGGTTCTGCAGCAGGACAATGATCCTAAACACACCAGCAAGTCCACCACCGAATGGCTGAAGAAAAACAAAATGAAGACTTTGGAGTGGCCTAGCCAAAGTCCTGACCTGAATCCTATTGAGATGTTGTGGTATGACCTTAAAAAGGCCGTTCATGCTCGAAAACCCTCTAATGTAACTGAATTAGGACAATTCTGCAAAGATGAGTGGGCCAAAATTCCTCCAGGACGCTGTAAAAGCCTCATTGCACGTTATCGCAAACGCTTGGTTGCAGTTGTTGCTGCTAAGGGTGGCCCAACCAGTTATTAGGTTTAGGGGGCAATCACTTTTTCACACAGGGCCATGATGCTTTGGATTTTTTTTCACCTTTAATAATAAACACCTTCATTTACAAATTGCATTTTGTGTTTACTTGTGTTGTCCTTGACTATTGTTTAAATTGGTTTGATGTTCCGAAACACTTAAGTGTGACAAACATGCAAAGGAACAGGAAATGAGGAAGGGGGCAAACACTTTTTCACACCACTGTATATACAAGGCAGGGAGAAGAGACCAAGGGGAAACAAGAAGCAAGGGAACATCAAGGCAGGAATCAGGGGACGGGTCTCAGGAACCAGGTAAGGGGGACAACATCCAGGACAGGGCAGGAAGCGGGTAAAGGGTCAGGTTTCAGGTTTCAGGTCCAGGATCAGGTTTCAGAACAGGCAAAGACAAGGCTACAGAAAGGGATACTGAAGCACTGAGCTTCAGTGAAGGACAGGCTTATATAGTCTCAGCAGTTCAACAACAGGTGCAGCTTGATTCCTAGAATGTCCATCTGCTGGGAGACCCCCGCTGGTGGCCACCAGAACTGCACCCTTTGATGCTGAAGGAAGTAGTGACACCAGCAGGCGATCCAGGTAATAGCACCGTTCCTGACATCAGGGGATTCCCTGATGAATTCAAGTAACATGACGACGCGAGTCGGGATTGGAGCACTAGGTATAACCACAGTTTGACTACAGGAGACGAGCTCGGTGCTTGTGGATGTTTACATTTCGTATCACTTGTACATGTGAGTTTGTTTTATGACTGTTTTCATAATAAATCATTCTCTATGCGGGATTATGCTATGAGCATCTCCGAAGCGATATACAATAGGGACTCAGTGGGTGGTAATTACGAATATGAAAAGAAAGATGCTGATAGCATAATGGGAGCCAAGTCATACGAAATGTAAACATCCACGAGCACCGAGCTCATCTCCTGTAGTCAAACTGTGGGTATACCTAGTGCTCCAATCCCGACGCATGTTGTCACATCACGTGACTTCATCAGGGAATCCCCTGATGAATTATGATTATGCTATGAGTAGGGATGAGCCAAACACCTCCCGGTTCGGTTCGCACCAGAACCTGCAAACAGACCTAAACTTCACGTGAACTTTAGAACCCTATTAAAGTCTATGGGACTCGAATGTTCAAAATCAAAAGTGCTAATTTTAAAGGCTTATATGCAAGTTATTGTCCTAAAAAGTGTTCGGGACCCGGATCCTGCCCCAGGGGACATGTATCAATGCAAAAAAAACTTTTAAAAATTGCCTTTTTTCAGGAGCAGTGATTTTAATAATGCTTAAAGTGAAACAATAAAAAGTGTAATATTCCTTTAAATTTTGTACCTGGGGGGTGTGTATAGTATGCCTGTAAAGGGGCGCATGTTTCCCGTGCTTAGATCTGTCCCTGCATAAAGAGTAATTTCTGCAGGAAAGAGTAATTTAAAAGCACTCGCGGCTATAATGAATTATCGGCTCCCCATAATACAGAGAACAGTCATTGAAAGTCATTGATAAAAAATAAAAATAAATATGCGTGGGGTTCCCCCCAAATTTTATTACCAGGCCCTTCTGGTCTGGTATGGATATTAAGGGGAACCCCTGGTCAAATAAAAAAAAAATGACGTAGGGTTACCCCCAAATATCCATACCAGACCCTTCAGGTCTGGTATGGATTTTAAGGGGAATTCCATGCCAAATTAAAAAAAAATATGGCGTGGAGTTCCCCCAAAAATCCATACCAGACCCTTTATCCGAGCACACAACCTGGCAGGCTGCAGGAAAAGAGGGGGGACGAGAGAGCACCCCCCCCTCCTGAACCGTACCAGGCCATACCCCCTCAAAGCACCATGTCCCCACATTGATGGGGACAAGGGCCTCATCACCACAACTCTGGCCGGTGGTTGTGGGGGTCTGCGGGCAGGGGTCTTATCAGAATCTGGAAGCCCCCTTTAACAAGGGGACCCCCAGATCGCCCCCTGTTTGAAATGGTAAGGGGGTACAAAAGTACCCCTACCATTTCACAAAGAAAGTGTAAAAAATTGTTAAAAAACACACAGACACCGTTGGGAAAAGTCCTTTTTTTTTTTTTTCCGTAAAGTTTTTATTGAAATTTGTAACAAACAGCTTAAAGCGGTTCTGCACCCATTTCATTTAGTAAATCTCTTTGCCTTCCAAATCAGGCAAAGAGTACTAAATGAAATGTTTTTTTTTTTTTTTTTTTTTTTACTTACCTTGTAATTGAAGACTTCCGGTCTTCTCTCTCTGCGGCGGCGGGCGGGGTCTCTGCGTCGATCGTCGTCACGGCGCACTGTCTCCTGGGATCTGGTGTCATTGATCCCAGGAGTCAGTGCGGGCATCTTCCGAAATCTCGCGAGATTTCGGCCACATCTTCCGAAATCTCCCGAGATTTCGGCCACATCTGCCGAAATCTCGTGAGATGTCGGCAAATGTGCCGTTACTGCGCACGCGCGAGTAACGGCGGTGCATGCTGGGCCATCTAAAGTTCCTGTGGGTGTTTCACATGCCCACAGGCAAGATGGCCCCCAGCACTAAAGAAGAAGACGAGGAACTTCATCGGACGAAAACCGGCGGCGATCGAGATGGAAGATGGAACAGGTGAGTCCCCTAATAAAGGTAAGCATACTTTATATTACATCCTAAAAAAAAAATTTTTTTTACAGAGTGCAGAACCGCTTTAAACAGCAACACAAAAATATAGAACAGAATGCTCAGGAGATTCCAAGAGAGTGCAATGAAACATGTATAAACATGAGGGTTATACTATCATAAGGAATCTTAACATAGAATCCAGGGCTGGCAAGAATGGGTTGCGAAGCCTTACGGCCATCTAAGATTGTCTATTGGTGCAGTCAGCCCATAAAAAGTTAGATTAGAGAGAGGTAGTTTAAAGAAGCAAGTAGAAGTTCAGGTAGAGTATAGAAGTAGATGAAGAGGGGAAAAAAAAAAGGGGGGGGGGGTTGGGGAGGTTGAGGGACGCAAGAGGAATGGAGCTAGGCCAGGGAGAGAGGGGGGAGGGTGAGGCAAGGAAGAAGGTGGGGGTGTAGGGTGGGGGGGGGGTAGCTACAGCACATGGGGGACTATGGCAGGGGCGCTATGTGGTCGGATACAGTTGCCTTGGCGCGGTCTCATCACCCAAATCAGTGCCAATCTGGTAGAAATAGAGATAGTCTTTCAAGTGTTACAAGTTTGAAAGCGTTGAGTCGTTCTAAAGTAAATCCAACATGCCCAAGTAGTGTTGAACTTTTGAATCCGCTCTTGAGAGATATGTACTAGTTCCTCCATTTCCTCTATTTTTGAGATTCTCAGAAACCACTCGCCTATCGTCGGAATGTGCGTGGATTGCCAATGGACTGGAATGCACAGTCTCGCTGCGTTCACCAAATGCATGGCCAGGGATTTAAAATATATAGATATAGATATTTAAAAAAAAAAAAAAGGGGGCGGGGTCAGGTGACGGGTGGCCCCATCCTCCTGTCAGGCCATCACCGGGTGTCCCGCAGTGTCTCCATGGAGACAGGATGTGCTGCGCTGGACCATCGGGAGAGATCAGCCATCGCTGGACCCGGAGAAGAGATCACCCATCGCTGGATACCAAGATTACCACTGCTGAAATCTTTTTTTATTTTTTTTATTTTTAATAAAGGACTTTTCCCAACGGTGTCTGTGTGTTTTTTAACAATTTTTTACACTTTCTTTGTGAAATGGTACTTTTGTACCCCCTTACCATTTCAAACAGGGGGCGATCTGGGGGTCCCATTGTTAAAGGGGGCTTCCAGATTCTGATGTTGAGGGCATGTGGCCTGGT